>OV651819.1:62861180-63229427 GCA_927349885.1 Psylliodes chrysocephalus | reverse complement strand
AATAATAATAATAATAATAATAATAATATATATTAATAATAATAATAATAATAATAATAATAATAATAATAATAATAATAATAATAATAATAATAATAATAATAATAATAATAATAATAATAATAATAATAATAATAATAATAATAATAATAATAATAATAATAATAATAATAATAATAATAATAATAATAATAATAATAATAATAATAATAATAATAATAATAATAATAATAATAATAATAATAATAATAATAATAATAATAATAATAATAATAATAATAATAATAATAATAATAATAATAATAATAATAATAATAATAATAATAATAATAATAATAATAATAATAATAATAATAATAATAATAATAATAATAATAATAATAATAATAATAATAATAATAATAATAATAATAATAATAATAATAATAATAATAATAATAATAATAATAATAATAATAATAATAATAATAATAATAATAATAATAATAATAATAATAATAATAATAATAATAATAATAATAATAATAATAATAATAATAATAATAATAATAATAATAATAATAATAATAATAATAATAATAATAATAATAATAATAATAATAATAATAATAATAATAATAATAATAATAATAATAATAATAATAATAATAATAATAATAATAATAATAATAATAATAATAATAATAATAATAATAATAATAATAATAATAATAATAATAATAATAATAATAATAATAATAATAATAATAATAATAATAATAATAATAATAATAATAATAATAATAATAATAATAATAATAATAATAATAATAATAATAATAATAATAATAATAATAATAATAATAATAATAATAATAATAATAATAATAATAATAATAATAATAATAATAATACTCTCCCTAATTCACCCCCTTACGAGTGAATTTCAACCCCTGAAGTCGACTGAACGACTTGTGTAGGGGAAGGGACGGCTATTATTATTATTTGCCGTGGCGCTCCGGGGCGACTTAAAGATGATTGATGGTGCCATTTGACTTACAGGTGAGGAAAACCCGGAAAACCTCACCCACCATCATCGAGACGGTAATGTATGGCGAATTTTTTTAATCTGCATGTCATATCAACAGAAATTGAATTTTTATTAATACGCCACACATCAAATCCTAAACCGAACCATGCAATTTAATTAAAAATCCACATGGTCTGGTCTGGGATTCAAAACCCAGCAGTCTCAGACTCATAAACTTGCCTATAAATGAATATAAGCGCGATAGACCGCTACACCACCGTCCCGATAATAGCATCAATGAAGCTGGTTCTTCGAATATTTTGGTAGAAGAAAATGAAGCTATGCGTGAAAATACATCTGCTAATCTTTTACTGGGAAGTCCAGAAGAGCAGACTACAGAAACATTCGTATCACCTTCCAACTTTAGACCACCTCTGAAAGCTCAACCCAGAAAAACTATCAGAAAGACCAGAAAAAAGAGAAGAAGTCTAATTGCAACCGATACCCCGGAAAAAGAAGAAATTGCAAAGACTAAAATGGAGAAACAAAGAAGAATAGAAATAAAAAAGACAAAGCCAAGGAAGGAATAAAGACGGTCAGAAATGTGCTTCAGCAAAGTTCTTCATCGGAATCTGACCTTTCAGTAATCCTGGAAAGTGACGACTTAAGTGATGACTTTTCGGACGAAGGGATGTTAGTAAAAGAAAAATTAGGTCCGCTGACTACAGATCCTGTCATAGGGGATTTTGTATTGGTTGAATTTCAGGGAAACAAAGACGTAGTCTACTATGTGGCTAAAGTTTTAGGAATTCAAACTATGGAATATGAAGTCAGTTATTTAAAAAGAAAGTCTACGCAGACTTTGTTTTCTTTTCCTGGTGTTCTTGATTTGGCATTCGTTCTAAAAACTGATACAAAACTGATTTGACCGAAACCCACTGAACAGGGAAGTACTAGTAGACAAAAAAATTCGTTCTATTCTTTTGATGTAAATTTTTCGGGTTTAAATTTGCGCTAAGCGTTCTATTTCTTTGAATTTTAAAATGGTTTATCTTTAAGTATAATGTTTTTAAGTGTTCTATGATTTCAAAGAATCTACCATATTTAGTTTTGTAATTATTTGCCTAATTTTTTGACTTAAAAATATCAAAAATAAAATAATAATGTTTTTTACAATTTATTTTAATTTGGTTCACTGTTCACTTAATGGTGATTCACTGTGTCCACTACGTGGTTCACTGTGTCCACTACGTGGTACACAGTGAACCACTCGTTACTTTTTTAAAAAAACTGAAAGGTTGGTACTTTTTTTAAAATAACTTCGAATTATTCATAGAAATTGAAATCCAATACTTCAGCGAATAAGTCAATGTATAAATTTCAGAAATATCTAGTGAAACCCTGCAGCTAGCCTTGCCTAAACAAAAAGTGGATCACTGTGGGACAGTTTACCCTATAGGACATAGCGTCAGTGTAAATTGCAAAGTGCGTATATCCATTTAGGAAAATTTTACAAGAGAATCAAAAAACTAATTTAAATTAGGACCCTTGAACATATTAAAACTGTGATTGTTTTTATGAGAAATAATGTGATTTGGATAAATAATCAAATAAACAATTCTCAGACGGTAAATCTACCATTTTGATACTAGATGGAGTTATAATCTGCATTTCAGAAATAGAGTTAGGCGGTTTGCGATTTACACTGACGATAGTACATAAAATATGTCTATAATTATCTGAAGAATCCAAAAATTTAAAAATATACGCCCCCGTTTATTTATTACCGAATTTATTCCATTTGGCTGTTCCGCACTGTATTAATAATAATTTTATGATTTATAATAACAGTCAAATACTAATGAAAAAGTCAAGTTAACAAACTTTGTTGCTTTTGCCACGCATCGGCCATTTTTACCCATTCTGACAGGTCGTTGAATTGCCAAATTGAAGGACAATTGGCGTCCCCCATTTAACTACGCTAGTCTCTGCCTATGTTGGGTTTCTGAGAATAAAACCGGCTTGAAAAGTACAATGATGTAGCGACATTTTTCGCGTCATTAATCACGTTCTTTACGAAGAGTTTTTCTTATTTTCTAAGTTGTAATTACGGTTTAAATATTATCTCGTAAAATAACCATCTAAGAAATGTGGGGGCCAGTAAAGGATTATTCTCATTGCTCATGGATCAAACGAAATTTATATTACGCCACGAATTAATTTTTGAGAGTCCATACATTTAACGAGCTCGACGTTTATTTATTTTCCCGTAACTTCATTAATATCTAAGAGTATCTAAGTCTTCATTTCAATCCATTATACGCATTTCAAACAGATTAAATACTAATTACAAAATACGGGAACAAATGATGCACACTTAGAATAATTCTTAAATAATGTTATTAAAATAGAAATATATACACATATATATACGTATGAAGCTGCGAATATTTTTCAAAAAAGTGTTAAAAAGTTTAGTGTTTTAGTTTTTGATTTAATTATACATATAAGATATTTTACCGTATATTTTTTCTTTTCGGCTTCTAAAAATTCTATAACGTAACAATAGTGATTTTTAGAATCGTAGTCCTAAACAAAATGACTTCTGGAACTCTCATATCTCCATCTGATGCTACTTCAGTATACAAAAATATCATTTATTAATAATTTTCCATTGTAACTTTTAGTTTACGTTTTAAATAAATTGTCCATTCTGTTTCACATTATTACTAGCAACATATCTTAACGCTATTTTCAAAAAGAAAAACAATAAACATTGAAATTTAACATATTACATTTTTCATATTGTCGTAATTTTATATTTACCAATCATTAAAGATGGGCATTATTCAATAATTATTAATGTTTTTGTGGGTATGAAACAAATATTTCAGTTTTCACAGATGAATTCAATGATTTTTTTTTTATATTTCAGGTAAGAGAGAACATCTTGGAATGTTTACGAGCATCTTGTTAGTTTGGTAAGAATGGTTTACATCCCAAGTGAAGAAAATGAAGAACAACATTGGATTAATTTATAATCAAGCATCATTATTCGTATTGACATATACAAGACATAATCATTAAATACTTCAGTGTTTTAGTTCTGTGAATAATTTAATTAAAAATGTACAATAGAAAAATTTACAGTTACCTAGCTAGCACAGACACGTGATTTTCACGTGAAATATACGTCACATTTTACGTCGAAATCACCACAGATCAAAGACGTCATACAGAAGAGAAAATGGTACTGAACTATTTGATATTTGTCTATTTATATATAGATTATGGAAAAGTAGCTCTGCGGGAACAGAGACTGAACTTATTCTTATATGTATAATATTTTTTCTTTCAATAAAAATAAACATTACAAGTGGTGTACGGTGTACCTACTACCACCAGAAGTGTGCTTGGCTATAGGGATTTCGTATTAGTTAAATAGAGACAATTAGCCATTTATACGGTGGGTCATAAAAGGAATCATAAAATTAATAAAACTCCTGTAATACAATTTTGGTAAAATGACAAAAACATCAATTCGTGAGTATGAATGTATTTCTTGTTATATTAATATTTTTTTCTACGCCCACATGATTATTATCTATTCTACGCACAGATTATAGAACGAAAAAAGAGGCAATTGCTGATCGAATATATTTTATATCCATCCTACTTAGTAAGGACACTGCAAAAAATAAATAATTTATTTTTTCTACACCCATATGAATATTAGCTTATCTACTCATAGATTACAAAACGAAAAAGTATACTATTGCCTTCAACTGAACGAATATATTTCATATCCATTCTAGGTAATGAGAACACTGCAAGAAAATTAAATCCACCAATCACAGTTAATATTTTGATCAACCGACTGTTATTATTTTTAAAATTTTAAATAAGTGACAATTCTGTCAAACTAATTGTCAGTATATTTTTTAGTTATTAAGATTAAATATACATGTATTCTTTTGTAGAATCGATAAATAATAGAATAATCTATTTGTATTTCGTCTATAATTATAAATCATTTGTTAATTTAAATAAAACTATATGAAGTCAATATAATTAAGATTAATAAAGCAAAAAAATAAACGCGTATATGGTCCTATGGTCAGCATCCACATGGATATTAGCTTATCTACGCACAGATAACAAAACGAAAAAGTATGCTATTGCGTTCAACTGAACGAATATGTTTCATATCCAATTGGATTAAAATTATCCAAGTTAATTATTTTAATTTGGATAATTACAATATAATTTATAATGAGGGTAAAACAAATTGTATCTGTTGGTAATTTTAATTTTCTTCAGTTAAAAATAAAGCACAATAACAAAAATAAATTGTCAATAATGACGGGAATTTATAGACTTCCCTATTTCTAACGAATCTACACTATTATGTAGAACAGCGTTACTCAAAGTGTGCTCCGCGAAGCCCTGGGGCTCCGCAAAGCCTTTGTGGGGGCTCCGCGAAGAAAATAACTAAAAAAGACGTACCTATCGCTATAACGGGACTTGGGTCTTTTTTTAGAGGGAGTATACGATTGTGGTATTTGAGGGTTTTGAGGATTTTGAGGTTTTGGGTTGGAGGACTTTTTTTAGAAGCCAGGTAGAGGAAAGAGTATAACCCCCATTTTTATTCATTTTTTTTTAATCAGTAGGCTTCATTTCCTTATAGAGCTGATTTTTACTGAAAATTTCATGTTGATATCGCTTTTCGTTCGTGATTTATGATTTTTTATAATTTCAACCTCCCTTAAACTCCTCATTTTTAATAAATACAATTTAGAGGCTGCTTCCCCTCATAGAGCTTGATTTTCGCTAAACATTTTTAGTTAGGATTTTGTTTTAATATTATAAATTAATAATTTTAACTTTCGTTTTCTTTTGTATTACACAGTGTTTCTACCTTATATTCTCTTGAAGTATTTGATCTGACATTTAAAGAGCTATGTATTCTACTACTCTGCAACGTCAGAAATGCAAAATCTATATTCTAATCTCTAATCAAATTGAAAAATATATTTTAAAAACATTAAAAAAATCCCTCCTTATTCGTAGGTTTTTATTTATTTATTTATTAACATTTTTTTTAATATACATTTATATACAATTACTTTACAATTAGTTAGCGTCTCATAAAATGGCTACCACTCTAGGCATGGTTGCCTGTCCTGTGTGTAGCAATTTTATGAGGCGCTCTGTTTACAGTATTTAAGGGTGTGTAGTGTTTTATATCTATTTTTCATGTATAAAGACATTTTGAATTGTGTTTTTTCAGAGAGGTAATGATGGCATTTTCGGTGGGGGGGTGAGAATCAGTTATTAATTTATGGCTAAATTATCTTAAATACATTTTAACAGCTGTTATTATCATGAGAACATCAGAAATATATAAGGATGATTGAGTATATACTTTTTTACTTCTATTTTGTATGTTTATATATTTTTATTTCTTTTATATGTTTAGGTAGTACATTAAATAATTTCGGCCCAAAGAAAAGAAAGGAGTTCTGAGTAACAGTTTTTTTAAATAAATCTGTTGTTACATTTAGATTCAGTTTAGAACGTGTTTCTTTTATGTTTTGTTGAGGGCATTTAATTTGTTGGTCAAACATTCTTAGGAGACATTGGTAAATATAACTTGACCTAATATTTAAAAGATTAGTTTCTTGATATAAGTTTTGTGTGGAATAAAGCCTCTTTTTTTTAAAAAATATTTTTAGTATTATATTTTGTGATATTTGAAGTGGATTGAGTGTTGTTTTGAATGTCGCGCCCCAGGCAGTAATGCAATACCTAATAATTGATTCAACCAGAGAGTTGTACACTATAATTAAATTTTTTTTAGTTAATATATCACGCATTTCATAGAATTTGTGCATCAAAATTCGAATTCTTTTTGTTACATATCCAATATGCTCAGACCATCTTAAATGTTGATCTATTATGACTCCAAGGTATTTTAGTGAATTTGTTTTTTGTATAGATTGACAGTTACAATCTTTTTCTTTATTACACTGTGATTTGTGGAATTTAATAATTAAGTTGTTTGGTTGATCTACTACTGTTGGGGAAAACGTAATATATTTAGTTTTATTAACATTAAGTGATAGCTTATTATTATTTAGCCAGTTATGGATTTTTTTCAAGTTAGTTTCCGCTATTTTTTGGGCTTTTTCCCATGTTGTTTCAGTAAATATTAGTGCTGTATCATCGGCGTAACAAACTATATGACCTTTAAAATTGTTAATTTTGGTTATATTATTTATATATACAAGAAATAGTATTGGTCCTAATATGGTCCCCTGCGGTACTCCAGTTAGAACATTACAATCGGAACTTATTACATTGCCAATTTTAACTCTTTGTATTCTATCAGTCAAGTAGTTTTTCATTAAATCCGAAGCTATACCTCTAATGCCATAATTATTTAATTTTTGTAATAATAAATTGTGATCCACAGTATCGAATGCTTTGGCAAGGTCTAAAAAAACTGCTATACTTTTTAATGAACTGTCCATGGCCTTCACCGCTAAGTTAACAAAATCCATTATAGCATTTTCAGTATTGGAACCTTTTACAAATCCAAATTGTCTATCCGTTATTAACTTATGTTTATTAAAGAACTCTATTATTCTTTTTTTTAGACATTGTTCAAACAATTTAGCAAAGTTATTTATAACTGATTTTGGCCTGTAGTTTTCCGTTTGGTTAGATTTACCTGATTTAAAGATGGGTGTAATATTTGATACTTTCCATTGTTGCGGAATGTCTCCGGTTGAGAAACATTGATTGATGATGTAACATAGAGGATCTTGTATGTAATTGTGAATGGATTTTATAGTTTTTGAATTTATCTTATCTGGACCTGGAGCACAGTTATTTTTTAAAATTATTATAATTAGTTCTTTAGGGGTTACTGGCTCGAGAAATATTGATTGTTCGACTACCGTATCATTTAAAAAATTATCAGATAAACCAAATTTTGGAATTGCTTTTGACATATTTTTACCAACATTGGCAAAAAAAATTTTAAATTCCTTACCTTTTTTTGTATTATCATTTAGTGTTGTGCCATTTTTTAATAATATATTAGTATTTTCTATTTTATTTGTATTTTTAGCTCCTCCACCTGTGATATTATTAATTATATTCCAGATTTTTTTTAAATTGGTTCCAGCTTCATTTATTTCAGCTTTGTAATAATCGTTTTTAGTCTTTTTTATTAATGAGTTAAGTCTATTTCTATAATTAATGTACTCTTGTTTAAGGGGTTCAGAATAATTTTTAATAGTTTTTTTTTAGTTGGTCTCGTTTGTTTATAGAGTCTATGAGACCTGTTGTAATCCAAGGTTTTAGCTCATTGTACCTTTTTTGAATTATTTGATCGCTTGTGCATGATTTAATAAGATCTATAAGGGTTTTAATAAATATATTATAAGAAAGTTGTGCGTTATTTTCTAATGTAACATTTTCCCACCTTTCATTTTTTAATAGATAATTTAATTTATTGTGATTAATTTTTTGAATAGTTTTTTTTTTTCTATTACTTGCTTGATTGATTTATTTTTTTTTAAAGTGAAATATGCATATGGTGTGAAATGGTCTGTCATATCTGTACAGAAAATAATGGCTTCAGTTTTTATTTGATTTTTTAAACAACCTTCCGTTCTTATAAAAATATGATCAATGGCTGATTTTGAGTCATTTGTGACTCTGGTTGGTTTGTTTATATATGATATGAATCCATTATATCCTAAGGTATTTAAGTAATTATTTGTATCATTACAGTCACTATTTAACAAATTAATATTTATGTCACCCAGGTATATTTCTAAGTTTTGTTTCTTTAATTGATCTAGGTAAATTTCTAAATCATTTAAGTAAGAAGATATTTTAGTTGAGGGGATCTATAGTAGGCCGTCAGTCCCACTTTATTATTATTATTTTTTAAATTGTTTGTCGTGAGAATTATTCTCAAAAATTTATATTGATTAATTGGAGTAACCACAACCTCCGCTGAGATGTTGTTTTTTACGTAAACGACAACGCCATCGCATTTATTTATTATTGATTCATTATAGTATTGAGTATAATTTGGGATTGAGAAATTACTTAAACAATTAATTATTGCTGTTTCTGATAGTATAATTATATCTAAATACTCTTCTGCCATTTGAATATATATCTTTAATTCATCAAAATGTTTTCTTATACTTCTAATATTAAAATGAATCACTCCTAAACCTAAGCTGCTGTCATCATTAACTCTCTTCTGAAAATAATCTTTAAAACTATTATATATTTTTGTTTCAATATGTTCATTATCATCTAACACGTCTAACAGTTCAAGCATTGGGTAAAACAAAGATGAGCTACCCTTATCATTTATAATACAAATAAAAAATCAGAAGTTATACATTGCACCTTAAATTTACAATAAAAATATTTTTTTTTTTATTTATTTTAACAAAATACTCAATACATATTTATTTACATATTTTTTTACATATTTTCACATTTAGTTTTTAAGCTAGAAAAAATAAGAATAATAAATGATACGCCCCTGTAATTTCTAGGTCAAACAAATAGAGACACATAAGTATATATTTTTTATTCAAATAGAAAAATAATAGTTATTTTCACTTATTGCTTGCATACGTGTTAATTTCAAATATTAGCACCGATATTCCATTAATGAATGTAATTATGTAATTTGCGTTACAACTCCTGGGTAATTAGCATAATAGCTATATATTTTCATTAACAAAAAAACTGCAGGCTGCTCTGGCTTATCGTTATTATGACCGTTGTACGTTTAAGGCGAGATTGGGACAGCGTTGTAAGTATATAATATTTACCAGTGGCGTGCCTACGATTATAACAAAGATATAATTAGGCTGGATAAAAACTATTTAAGAAGAATTAACGAAAATATAACAATAAGTGAAAATTATGAATTTAATATATCGTAGATCGCAAATCGAAATCTGAAAGGTCAGAATTATCTGAAATAAGTTGTACAATAATTTGTAAATTCGTAAACAAATCTTAAAACTCCCCCTACGAATTATTAAGACTATCCCCGAACCCTAAGGTGAAAACAAATACTTGGAGTTATGAAAAGAAGCCTGTCATCGCCGGGATTGTGTGTGTGAATTCGAAAACTATGGCTGCGGAATCTGAATCCATTTGCCAAACTAATTTATTTTTTTTTTCTTAATTGATTTAATGTCGGGAAAATGCAATTTTACATTAGTTTAATGTTTATCTAAATAAAATTGATTATATAGTCTTTTTTATGATTTTTCTTTGTTTTTTTTTTCTTGTTTTTTTTTTCCTTTTTTTTTGTTTTTTTTTTGCTGTGATTCGAACCCAGATAACTTTGTTTTATAGTGCTAGACCATGACGACAGTGACTCGAGATTTCTAGAACAGCAATTTGATGTGGTTTCAGGCTCGTTCTCAAATCTTCAAATACCTTAGGTACTGTTTCTGGCCCGAATTAGCACATCAAATTGCTGTCTAGGAATGTCGACAGTCAATGTTGTCATGGTCGCGGTAAAGGCATTTGTGTGTAGATCAAAGATGTCTGGTTTGGAATTCCAACGTCGACAGGCTTTTTTCAAATCTCCAAGTATTTTTTTCACCTTCGGGGATGGTCTTAATAATTCGTAGGGGAAATTTTGAGATTTGTTTCCAAATTTATTCTATAGCAATAAGTACTATGGTAAACTCTAGTTTCCAAGAATCTAAACTAACTTGGGGTGGATAAGGGAGTACTGTATAATCCAACAAATACTGAACTGTTTATTATCGGAATTTTTTTAAATTTAACACTTAACATGTTTCTGTTCTTCATAAATACATTGGACTCTTAAGTTACCCATCGCTCCTTTTTAAGCACGCGAATGCCTAAGAATTGCATTAACTCTTTATTACATAAATGGGTATTATAATTTTAAAGTATTGATGAAGGAGTTTGGAGTTCGTTAACTAGCTTTATTAGACATAAATAGTTATCAGGAATCTTTTCATTCGATATTTTAATGAGCACATTGTATAAGAGGCAACTATTGAGAAAATAAATAACTAATAAAAGTCCATAACGTCGGCATATTTTTCGTAAACATACTGGGAAGGCTTATTTCAATCAAACTTTATGTAATAAGATCATTAAATGCCTCGAAAATAAAAATTGAAAGTGAGAAAAATTACAGTAAAATACTGAGATATGTAACTGTGTTACTACATTGCTATTGTTTCTATAAGCCTTTTCTATCATCTAGCCCTTTCTCACTATCTCTATAGTCTAAATATATTATATGTATACCTATGCATATATATTTCGCAAAAAAAATAAAATTCCTTAGTATATCAAATTTGTGAGATACAAACTCTGTCTTGTATGTGCGTCTGTTTTAAGTTTTTAACGGTTGATAGTTTTATTTGAAGGTTATGTAAAGGATCTTTCGTTGATTTGTAGTGTTTAACCATTACTGATTTGACTTTCTAGCCGTGCAAAGATAAATCTGACAACGCAGTGAAAAAAGTCAATTTGCAGTGACAAAATTGGTACACTTTTAAAACTTAAAGTACTGTTTTCACCCCGATTTTTTTTTTGAAAAATGATCAGACAAATGTAATAAGAACAGTTTTTTCTTTTATTAGTTGTTAAAAGTGTGTATTAACACAGAACCGAAAGTTTCTTGATCCGTTACAAGGTAAATAATAACTATGATAATTTTGCCTAGCTGTATTCCTGGCTATAAGCACAATTATTATAATAGTGTTTTAAAACAAGAACAGGGTGGAAAGCCAATATCATCCGTTTCCAATTTCCAAAGGACAACAATTTAAGACAAAAATCATTATATGCAATTCCTATGAATAACTTTATTTCCTTAAAAACAGCAGTAGTTTGTTTTAAACACTTTTCTAAAGTGATAATTATTTGCAACCCGATGGAAATTTAATAAAAATGCCTGTAAAAGTTAATCGAATCGAATTAAAATTTCATAAAAAAGTTTAAGTGGGTACTTGATAAAAATATTGATTGTTTTTTCTCTAGTTAATTTTGTTGTCGAGTCTTAATTTGTGTAATAGTTTGTGTTGTTCCTTTTGTATTTGATATCTCTTTAATGCAGTTCCAAAGGTTTTTGGTAACATTTTAATTTTTTTTCAATTTTTTGGTTAATATATTCAGTTTTGGCCTTATTAATAAATTTAAGTAATTGCCGTGATTTTTAAAATTTATTTCATTTTGTTCCGTATTTATCTTCAATTTGTATAATGTATTCTTTTGTTTGATAGATGTAAGTAGCCCGGGGTAATCCATGGCTGAATTTTCATTTAATTTCTTTTTAATTTTACTTTATGCATAGAACTCTCTATGTAACATTTTAGTTTACAAAATTTAATTTTTTGTCTGTTCCCGCGAATTCTGTGGTTGATAATGTTTACTTAGACTTGTTTAAATCTAACCTCAAAATTTTTTGAGCAGCTCGAGTTACTTTGTCATTTAAGTGTATGTATTAATTGATAACAAGCGTATTTTACTGTGTTAAGATTAGTATCTGTTGGTTTTGCGTCATGAGTAGTTCAAGGAGACGTTGTTTGAACAATCCAGATCATTTTTGCTATATATGCGGAGAATATGTGTTTAACGATTGTAGAAAAGTTATATCAAAGTTTATGAAAAATACTTATTTTGAGTATTTTGGGATGCTCTTGGATAAAAATGAGAAGTCTTGGGCTCCCAATTGTGTTTGTAAATCGTGTGTGGAATATTTAAGATTATGGAAAAGTGATAAAAGAAATGCCTTTAAATTTGAAACACCGACTATTTGGAGAGAACCACGAAATCATCTCGAAGACTGTTATTTTTGTACCGTGAACGTAAATGGTTTAAAGACTAAAAATCGAGCTAAATGGCAGTACCCAAGTACTAGTTGTGTTCAATGACTAGTGCAGCGTTTACCTGTCTCTTCAGTGTCTAAAAATATATCTGAACCCTTAGAACAAGACATTAAAGGACCAAGCTCATCACAAAATGATGCTGATTTTGAAGGTATGTCAAATGAGCCAAAATGATTTTCTCAAAATGAGTTAGATGATCTTGTAAGAGATTTAAATCTTTCTAAACAAGATTCAGAATTGTTAGCATCAAGACTGAAAGAAAAAAATTTGCTTTCCTCAGATACTAAAATAGGTTTTTATCGTGAAAGAGATAACGAATTACGGCGTTATTTTTCCGAAGAAAACGATGTTACCTTTTGTTCAGATATTAAAAAATTGTTAATAAAAATGGGCTTGGAACAATACGAACCAAACCACTGGCGTTTATTCATTGACAGCTCAAAATGTAGCCTAAAATGTATTCTATTACATAATGGAATAAATACGCTAGGGTACCTATTGCCCACAGTACAAAGTTAAAGGAAGAACATTGTAACATTTCGCTGGTCTTGAACAAAATAAAATACAGTGACCATAAGTGACAAATTTGTGTCGATTTAAAAATGGTAAACATTCTTCTCGGTCAACAAAGTTTACCTGTTTTATATGTCTTTGGGACAGTAGAGCTAAACAAGAGCATTGGGTAAGAAGAAATTGGCCTTTGAGAAAAAATATGAGGCCTGGAAAGTAAAATATAGTCCAGAATTCATTAGTAGCTCGTGACAAAATTATTCTTCCACCATTACATATAAAACTGGGCATCATGAAACAGTTTGTTAAATCACTAGATAAAGACGGAAACTGTTTTTCTTACATTTGCCAAAAATTTCCTCAGCTCACTATGGAAAAGATTAAAGCCGGTATTTTTGATGGCCCCCAAATTAGACAACTTACGAAAGATACTCAATTTATAAATTCTATGACTAAGTTAGAACTAAAGGCTTAGACGGCTTTCGTCTCTGTGATGCAGAATTTTCTCCATAATAAAAAATTTGCAAATTACATTGAACTTGTAGAAGACCTTCTGCTACAATTAAAAAATATGGGGTGCAATATGAGCATAAAACTCCACTTCTTCTATAGTCACCTGGATAGGTTTCCGAAAAATTTAGGAAATATGAGCGAAGAGCAGGGAGAGCGTATGCATCAAGATTTACGCGTCATGGAAGAGCGCTATCAGGGTTTCTAAGACACGAATACGATGTCTGACTATGGTTGGTCTCTGATACGTCATTTTCCAAAGTCTACACATAAGAGGAGAGATTTAAAATGAAGTTTTTTAGAACTCAATGATTAATTATTTTTTTAGTAAAGTTTTTCTTAGTAAATACATGTTTTTTTCTGTTTTATACCTACATAGCTGAAGCTCAGAAATTAGAGCTGATAAAAATCTTCTAATTATATTTTTGAAAAGAGCATATCATATGTAGTCAGTAACAGCTGAAATTTCTTCGGCAACAGATGTACTGTAAACTAGTAAATTATCGTTTCTACTGGTCTTTCATCTCACTTCATAGCCCGTAGACTTAAAGCTTTTACTTGCTGCGGTGTTACTTTTGTTTGTTCATGGCTAGAAAGAAGTCGGAAATGGTTTAACCCCGTTCAATCTGTTTGGACTAAAAAGAAGTGTAATAAGATAAAAATACACATTTAGAATGTATGGTGATTTGTGATTAATAATATGTAAAGTATTTTCAACAAAAAATGAATAGCAAAATCAAAAATAAGATCTTTTTTTATCTGATTTATCTGTAATTATTGTGAGTTTTAGATGAGCTACTTTATCTGTAGTACATCTATGTGGTAACACGGCAACTAGGAAAATTGCATTAATTTAATTATTTAAGGTTTTATGGCCCAGAGATTGTTTGATACGGCCGTCCGAGGCTTTCTTTCTGTCTCCTTTGGCATACTCTATCCAGAGTAATCTGACATCTACAGTGACTCCTAGGTAGACCAATCTGTTGTCCATCGTCAAAGTTTTATTTTCCATTTTCAGTCTGGGAACCCTGTTTTTTATATTGTAATAATATTACCTTTATTTTTATGTGTTGTATTCTAGATTTTTTGTATTAATCCAATTTTTACAAGCTTTTCTTACTGCTTTTTATTTCATTTCTACTATTGCTAAGGACGTGCCCAATATTATTTTCGTGTTCCTCTGTGTTGTCTACGTAGTAGAACCCTCACAAAACACTACGACATTGTATATTGGACAGAAACAGAAAGATGAGTTTCTGGGGTCAAAAATAAGTCGATTTAAGCTAACTTTTTTATATAAAAAAATACTTGTGGCACTCGGGGACTGCCACGGTAAAGCTATTGCATGGCATTTTTTATCAACTTATGTAATTATAATTATTTATTTATTTTATTTATGCAGTATTTTTTTTTCTTTGATATTAATTCAAGTTTTTTCTTTGATATTAATTTAATTTACACTTTTTGAGCGTGGTGACCGATAAAAAAACAATTTTTTTTCTTTAATGAATAAATGAGAAGTTAATATTGTTTAAAATATTTTTATTATCTTATCTCTGGACAATTCGGAACAAATTTTCGTTTTTCAAGTTGGAGCCACAATCCTCTATTAATCCGAGTAAGTAAGTCATGATGCAATGATTGATCATTACATCAGACAATTTCACGCATATTTTGCATAGCGTATGATTTTCAAATCGATTCATTTTTAAACAAATAGGTAATTTTGTTGGTTTTACTTGCTGTGCAATATTCTTTATCGCAACAAAACGCGAGTTATTTAATGTTTTGAACTGTCAAAATACAATGATCACAGCCTCCTACGATTGATGCTTGCTGACGCTGGTTATGAATTTCATACCATTTTAAAGCGCTCATAACGCATGTTAATAAAAACGCAGAAAAACAATTTTCTACCACTTGTAGTTATTCAAAACTTACGTAAAATTAAAGAATATACTATTTTCTATTTTCAAATGGTATTCCCATGCAACTACAATGAGTAGAAATAAGCAATTTGAAGGCCTAAATAATTACAACAAAACATTTTTTTACGTCGGGCCGCTTGACAACTTCAAAACTGAAATTATATTCGAGGTTAGGGTCTCACTTAGTTACCATAACAACTCAACAATCAAGGCGACAACACCTTTTATGTTTCACTGGTGACTTGGAGAAAATAATTTGCATTGTTGAGAAACGAAAAATTAATTTTAAAAATATTTAATTTTCAACCATAATTCGGCGTGGAATTTTCTTACCGAATACCACGCGAGGTCAAATTAATATCTGGAAATTTTTTGACCTCTAGTGGTATTACTAGTGAAAATTTACGTGAGATGTTAGTATACAGTTACCAATAAAATGGAAATAGTGGCATTTAAAATTAATTTAATTCTATAGGTTTTTTGAAGGGTTTGAATTTTTTTCTAGTATTTGTTTGTGAAAGCCTTAATTACTGGGTTATCCTCCACAGGAGAAAGCTCATAGTGAAACATACACTAAAATGTTTCTATTGTTCTTGAATCACTAAATATTTGTTCACTATATGTTATTTTGGATTATTGGTCTCTATTTCTAATATTATGAGATAGTTACATTATAAATACTATAATAATGAGGACAAAACATTGTATTGTTTTGACAGTATGAAGGCGAGTTTATCTTAAATAATATGTCTGTGAGTCCATTTTAATGTCGGTGTCAATTAAATTTTAATCAAACATTCATCCTTAAACCTTATACCGAGACCGGCCACTTCAAATTTATTTAACATCCACACTCGTACATTTCGTACCCACCTACATCAACAAATAGATAAAGTGAGAACGAGAAGTTTGTTCAAAGTATTATATTTAAGTTCCTATATCTCCACATGAACATTGGAAGTTTGCAGTTAATCATATTAGTTTGGCTTTTAATACTACTTAGAGTAATTCGGAGGAAGTTTCGTCAAACTCGTTGCAAAATTAATTTCGAGGAAATGTTGATCTAGGACGTCGGCGGCAGGAGAGATCGTCCGATAAGTAAAAAAGAGTTGTTGTCAGTTTGGCTGTGCAGCAAATAAATCCATTTAAGTTTTAGGCCAGTCCAGTTCGATAAAATAAAGTGCAGGAATTACAGATTCGTTCAAGACGTAGAAAAAATAGGACAAGGTAAAAGGAAGAAAGAAGGGAGACAAATATTAAGGAAAAGAAAGAATAAGAGAATAGTGTAATAATGACAATATTAATGCAGATGATGAGCATTGAAAAAGACTCGAAAAAAAAAAGACAAGATCAAAAATAAATAAAAGTAATACAGAAAGTTGAAAACAAAATACAGGAAATAAAAATAAAAAATAAAACAAGAAATAATAAGGATAATTAAAAAAAGTCAAGAGTATTCACAGAAAATAGAAGGAGATTAGAGTGAAGTTGATAGCCAGAATAGAGGAAGTAGAGGTGATACAAGATACAGAATTATAATACAAAAAATAAGAATATTATAAAGAAAGAAATATAAGAAAATTAAAGTATTATGAATTTAAGAATAGGAACAATGGAAAATCAAATAGAAACAAATAAAGACGAAATGAAGAAAATAGAAAGAGAGATTACTAGGAACAACAAAAACATAGAAATATTAAAAAACAAATTCAATAAACATATAGAAATAACTGTGGCAAAAAACAGTGTAGGCCGTAAATGACGCAAATAAGGCAAATAGAGATTAGAGCAGGACCGGACCGCTCGAAAATGACTAGCACTACAATAGTATAGAAGAGTTTATTTAAAACTTTATTTTTGGAAGTTTAATGAAGAAAAGGGAAGAAGAAGAAGAAGAAGAAGAGGAAGAAGAGGAAGAAGAAGAGGAAGAAGAAGAAGAAGAAAAAGAAGAAGAGGAAGAAGAAGAGGAAGAAGAAGAAGAAGAAGAAGAAGAAGAAGAAGAAGAAGAAGAAGAAGAAGAAGAAGAAGAAGAAGAAGAAGAAGAAGAAGAAGAAGAAGAAGAAGAAGAAGAAGAAGAAGAATTCATGGGTTAAACCAGCTATTCTCAACCGCTGGTCCGGCGGACCATTAGTGGTCCGTGGAGAAATTTTACTGTCACGCAATTTACTGTCCGCGGGCCAAAAAAGATTGAGAAACGCTGGGTTAAACTATTGTAACGATTGTTTAATTTATTTATCGTTTTTTCATATAGAACATATTATTTATAATTTAATTATAACGTACTAATTTATATAATATTTAGGCACTATTATAACTCACAATTCAAATTTATATATTACAATTTATTTTTTCTGTCCAACACTTAAATTGAAACTTTCCGTCTATCGACAAACTCGCGCTATCTATATAAAGCCAGCTCTGCACTAGAACTTTCTCGTCGATTTAGAACGTCTTGGAACTCTTTCTCTATGACTCAGTCGCCTCAGAGCGATCTCTCCGGTAACTTCTCGAAGCAGTGCGTTTGTCTCGATATGGCAAACGCTAGACTTTATACCACGGTAGTAAACAAAGAACAGAGACGGCTTCGCTGGACACTATATAAGTGTGGAATAAGATATTATCGAAGATCTTTACTTGATTCAGGCAGTAAAGAAGATCGAGGAATGAAAATGTGAGAATTAGAGTGAGAGTGAGGGGAGGAGGAGAAGAAAGAGGGACACATAGTTTACCTCTACGATGTCGATTAGGTACACAAAGGCAACAGTACCCTGCATATTGTATATCTTTTACACATACATTTTTCAAGTAAAGCGGTTCTAGCAAAAAATCACTTGATATTTCCCACCAACGGATTGGGGTAGTTCGTTCGTGCAGTCAAATAAATCCATTTAAGTTTGGGGAAAATTCATCGGCGTACCGTCCTGAAATAGAAAAACAGAGAGCAATCGGCGGCTCTGAAATCGATAGATAGATTTATTTATTTGCCGTGAAAAGAATGCCGATGATTGATGCTGTTTTAGGCAAATATCGCGTCAGATTGGTGGTATGTGTGTTTGTGTGGAATCAAATTCATAAAAATGAGTTGTGGATGAAAAAAGAAGGATTTTCTTTTCGATATCCAGCTAGGAAAGACAAATTCTGCTAAACAGCCGTTTGAAGGATCGAATTATATAGGGTGCTCCGTAAATATACCAACAAACGATTTAGAGGTGGTAGGGAAAATCAAAATAAACATTTTTTGCTCAACAAACATATGTTCGAAAACTATTAGTTTCCGAGATAGAGAGTGTTAATATTAAAGTGTCCAGAGTCGTGGGGTAAGCCTTTTATCTAAAACGAAGCGTTTTCGGATATAAGTTTATGTAACAGAAAATGTTTATTTTGATGTCCCCTACCACCATTAAAGTTTGTCGGCATATTTACGAGACAACCAGTATATATGCCAAACTTAACATTTTGATAAGAAAAATTACAGCTATTAAAAAATATCTGGTTTCAATAGGTTTGAAGTAAAATTAGGGTTCCACCAAATATTTCTTCTGTTCCTTTTTAATAACGGTTCAGAATACTACAAAATAATTAGTGGAATTAACGGATTGCTTAACTGTAGGAATTATGTTATGAGGAAAATGTATTTAAAATATTCAGTGTGCCCCTCTTTTCATGAGTACACCCTAATATCTCAGTTATTTAAAATGCGATTTCCTTCAAATTTTGATGGTAATTGTATGTTAGAAAAATGAAGTATTTGGCATAGTGAACATTTTTATTTACCATTGGCGTTCGGTGTTGGGGGGTAAAAAAGGTTTTATATTTACAAAATCTCAAGAGCTGATTTTAGCAGAAAAACAAATTTATTTTAAGTCTTTTTTTTCTAATAGGTTGATTATTTCAACTTTTTAGTTTAAATGTTTTTGTTAAATTTAGTATTCTCGGAAAAGCTGTTAATACTATATTTTGAAATTTTGATATACGCACTCTGTTACCATTCGCATGCTGACATGTGTTGTTTTTGAGCAAGTTAATCAAAGAATGCTTTGAAACAAATGTTTCTGTTCAACATTTAGTAATTCGTAAGAAATAAAAATGGGTCAAGCAGTGTTACTTAACTGTTAATAAGACCGAAGAGTAGTTCTCAAAATCGAGCACCAATTTCTCACAATACCGTTGCTGAAATCAACAGATTGGTCATAAGGACTGGAGCAGTTTTCAAGACAAGACCAAGGAGGTACAATTTAAATCAAATGCACTATCCAGTCGACGAACGTATCTTAGCAGAATTTCGAAACAACCCAAATGGTATAGTGTAAGGGCAGTTTGGAGGATACTGAATTTAGCGAAAAACAAAGTATGGAGATATTTGAAACGCAATGGGGTATTTCTACATTCTCTGAATGGTGATTTTGAACGGCGGTTTGAATTTTTCTTATCGTTGCAAGGAAACTATCTTAACGACAGACTTTTTCTAAAGAACATAATGTGTACTGATGAGGCAATATTTACGACAAACGGTGTGGTATCTAGTCAAAATTGTAGGTTTTGGGCAGCCGAAAATCCGAATTGTTTAATTAATTGTACAAACCAATACCTACAGTGAAAAAGTTAACGTGTGGTGTGAAATATTTAACGAAAGAATTGTTGGACCTTTTTTCCTGGATAACCTGAACGGAGAACGTTTTCTACATTTTTACAAAATTATTTATATGATTTTCTCACGGAATTGCCTTTAGCATAGAGACACAACTTATTCTTTCAATTAATACAACTTTCCATATGAAGTAGATTGGTAGAAATTCTCCTTTAGAACCATGACCAGCCAGATCGCCGGATATTACCCCTTGTGACTTTTTTCTGTGGGGGCACTTGAAAAATAAAATGTTTGCAACTCGGCTGCGTAATAGGGAGCAGCTTTGCATTAGAGTTAGGCAAGCGTGTCAGGAAGTTACTCCTCAAACTTTAAGAATTTCTTAAAAAATAAAGCCTTTTTACCCCCCAACACCGAACGCCAAAGGTAAATAAAAATGTTCACTATGCCAAAGACTTCATTTTTCTAACATAAAATCACCACCAAAATTTGAAGAAAATCATTATTAATAACTGAGATATTAGGGTGTACTCATAAAAAGTGGGACACACTGTATTAACAACAATAGTCGCATTTTCCAAAATTAAACAACGGCTTTAAGGTAGGAATAAGCGAAAAATTTGTAATGCCTTGTGCAAAAAATAAACCTGAAAGTTCCACGGCTACTAATGATTTTACTGTTTAATTGTTGAAAATTTTATGGTTATTAAATTTGGCAGTGAAAATGACGTTTCTAATCCATGTTTTTGTACTTCACACAATGTTGCCAAAAGTTTTAGTTAACCTTCCTAACCTGTACGACCTGAAGCCACCGCGATTTAACATATAAATATTCTTGCACTTGTAACTAAACTACAGAATGTCAACTTGAGTAATGTATCTGTTGAAAACTTTACAAGGAATGTTTTATAATTATTCTAACAATTCAAATTTCAAAAGAAATTTTGTACCTAGAAAGTAAGATATTGTATGATATACATTTAATTATAGATCCTATTCTCGTTACTACAGGATCTCTTTTTTTTTTTCAACTGCGAATATATTGATATGGAAACAACCAGTACTTAATTTTTTTGCTTTATTATTATTTTTGCTTTATTATTCATTAATATACCACATTACTCACTATTATTTCATATAGCGCATTTACTTACGATTATACAGATCAACCATACGAATCATATAACCTTAATTTAAATCCAGTGTGTATACTGTTATTTTCTCCAAACATTCCATCTCTAAATTAATTTCTTATTCATTAATTGTTATTTTTTTTTAATCATCAAACTCTACATACTTTTTAATTCTATGTTTCCTATTATTACCGATATTGTCTTGAATACGTCTTTTATCTACTCCTATTAATTTATATATTAATTATTCAAGTACTTTTGAACAATTAATAGTATCAATAAACAAATAGCGTGAGTTATAATAGTGAGTTATTATAACTCACGCTGGGCTCCTACGATAATTCGGTACATAAATAGTGTGCGCAGTAAATTCTTGGAAACTTTAATGTCGATAAATGTTCTATTGGCGTAAAATGTTAGAAAGATTTTTAAACAACTGGAAAGGAATGAATAATAATTAAAAGATTTTAAAATTAAATTGTCAACGCCTCTCAGTAGGCGGAACACTCAATTATTACATTGAGGGGAGTAATGTCATTTGAAATTTTAACAAGATGATTTTGACGTTTTCAAATCAATTTCTAATAATAGTGCTAAAAAAAGATGAATTTAGATAGTGAAGATAAGTTATTATGTATATCTCCAGAAATAAGAGAGATAATAATGCAATACAGAATTTATTACCAGAAAAATCAAAAAACAAGTATAAAGGTGTATACTAAAATGTTCAAGACTGGTATAACTCGTTTACAGAAAATGTACTTTTGGCATATTTTAATGAACTTAGCAATAAATATAAAGCATCATCTCTATGGACTTTCTACTCCTTGTAAGAAGCACACTCAACATAAATAATGGAATTAATATAGAGAATTATTCAAAATTACGTGCGTTTCTTAAACGTCAATCAGAAACATATAGCTAAAAAGGCAAAAACATTTATTCCAGAACAACTTAATAATTTCATAAATGAAGCTCCTCATGAGAAATATCTGGCAACAAAGGTAGGTAATAGCTTCTACAAAGATTCAAACGTTTTTATCATCTAGACAATTATATAATTCTTTCTCGATACTTATATCTTAGTATTTATTGTTATAGTCGTAGATAAAGTATAGTACTCAACTTGCGGTAATGGTCATAACTCACTTGATGAATCTGCGTGAGTTATGACCTGCATTATTGCTCGTTAAATAATATACTATTATACACTATTTTAATAATTTTATCTATTCAATTTCCAAGTTTACAGCTCAATTTTACTAATTTTCTTTCATCTTCGAACTCACTGTTTCCTTTTCTGTCAATATTCTATTCTTATTATCCCCACTTCTTCCCTATATTTCATTTTCGTTTTCATTTGTCTTGTATCCTCAATATTTTGTCTAACACTAACTTTATTCTTTAAACTTTTAAATTTCTTTTTTCATTTTTTTTATTGTTTTTCTTTATTTTGTTTCTTGCTTTCTTTCTGAATTATTTTCCATTTGTTTTTATTTTACTTTTATTTTATTTTTCTTCTTGTCTTCTGTTTTTTTTTAATTTGTTTTCTACTTTACGTTTATTAAATTTATCTTATTTCATTTTCTTTGTTTCTTCAAATCTTATCATTTATCCACTGTACAGTCTTCAATTTTCTTTTTTCGTTCTTCATCTGGTCATTACTATTGACTTCCATCTTTTTTTTTCTTTGTTTCTTCATTATCATTAATTTTTCTCACTAATTCCTTCAGTTTCGTTTCTATCCTCCTCTCTGCTTTCCTTTGAAGATCCTATTTAATGTTATTATCCATTTTATTTATTACCTGTTCTCTATCTTTTTTATTTCTTCCTTATCTATTGTCGGTTTTATCTTCCTTAGATAAGTCTATCTTTCTTAATATCTTTCATATCTTGTTGTCCATCTTCATTTCTTCTCTATTTTAATGTCCATATTTCTTATTTTTTTATATTTTAATGTCCATATTTTTTTCATTTCTTCTTTATCTTGTCCATCTTTGTTTATTTCTTCTTTATCTTACAGTCTATCTTTCCTCATTCCTTCATTATCTTGTTGCTTATTTTTCCTAATTTCTTTATTATTTAATCAATTCGATATTTTTCTTTAATTAATGTCTCCTTCTCCTGTTTCTTTTCTTTACTAACTTTATTATTTACATTTTTTTCATCGATATCTCCTTTTTCAACCTCTTCCACTTCTTCAGATTGTTTCTTCTTTAACCCTACCTTCCCTCTCCCTCTTAAATCCATTTATTTTTCTTCCTTTCTATCCCTTTTATAGTTTTTCTCTCTCATTATTTGTATCTACTACCATACATTTAATTAATGCACCAAAATTCAACAACTAAATAGAATTAAATAAAATTTAAAATTCCAAATTTTTTTTTATTTTCCAAAATCAATTTAAAAATTCCTGCCCCATGGTGGCTGGCGACACTTAATTTTGCCTGAGACTCTTAAAAGGGGTGCTTCGTTCTCTAAAAATTCACAAAACAAAACTAAATATCAAATTAAAGTTTGAAAAAATCTGATTTCTTCGCTCTTCTGATCTTCTTTTTGTTTGTTCAATCCCGCACCCCTCTATGGAATCTAACTGGTACTGGTATTAATCTTTCTGCTCTATGTGCATTGTCTGATATCTCTTTTAATATTTACAATAAATTTTCAGTTTGCATTTTCTATATTTCCTTCCAACATAAAATATTCGATATGTCAACTTATCCTTTACATAAAATCACGATGCATAAAATCAATAATCGACAATACAAAATCCCTTCTGACAATTTTTGTTTTTACAGTTTCAAAAATACATCCGACATCCTAATTTAAAATTCGATTTAGATTTGTCTGCAATTCCACCTTCGAGCAATTACTAATAGAGGGAGCGTGAAAACGAGTTTGTAGGCGATTGTTGTGTTAGCAACATCTGTAGAGGAAGTGAGGAAGCGAGAACAAGGGGGAAGGTAAACATCCTTCTTGTTCAGTGGCGTATCATTTATCTATAAAAACACACCTTGTCCAAACGTTTTAATTGTAAAAAAAAACTAAAAAATTTGCTAATTTTACTATTTTTAAAATGAATACCGTCTTATATGTGTCTAATGCAGGAAAAGAAACAAAATCACTGTAAAGGTCTAATTTTTTCAATTGAAGAATAAAACCTTAAAATCAATTTTATTATAAATACAGGAGCGACTAGTTTCGGCCTTACAGGAACATCTTCAGGCCTGTAATACAATAATTTTTAATTAATATAATAGGTTGGTCACTTACGAATAACATTAAATAGTATAAACCACAAAAATGGATCCATATTGTAGCGTTACAGCATTATAGAATTAAAGCTGTGAAAATAAAAGAGCAGTGCAAACGTAACTAAAAATAAGAAAACTGAGTACGGAATCTACAAGAGAAGAGGTGAGAATGATCAATTAATTACGAATGCATTTATATTGCTCGGGATAACAAATAAAGCTGATAATGTAGTGGTATATGTTAAAGAGAACGGCGTTTTCTCTGTAAATCTGGAGAATGTAAGGATGGAGGGAAGACGAATCTTGCTGGCTCAGGTGTAGATGGCTAAAAAAAGAAGCGTGTAAATAAAAGCTCTAGTAAATATCGTCACTTTCGTCTAATTTTTATTCTCACTCACCGTTTCGGCTTTATCTTCGAAATTCATTTTTGAAAGGAAATAAAAGTAATCATTCATGCAAGCATATAATAAAACAACATGAATTCATTATATTTAATAAGCTAATAAACGTTTTTTTCAATGAAAAAACCATATATGTGAGTATAAAAAAATATATAAATAGATAAGATTAATATCAAAATCAATTTGAAAATACAAAATACAAAATACAACAGATAATAAAATGAAATAATTTAATACAAGTACAAATAGAAAGTTAATATTTTTAATATTATGAGGGTTTTTGTAGTTGAAATGAAAATTATAATTTATTTTGGTCCTAATAAAAATTTAAACATAGGTTATCAAAGAGTAAAATTCATAATAGAACTTCATAATCTTAAATCGTTATCAAAAATTATTAATGGTAAAACTTCAAACAATAATTAGATTCTTAAACAAATTTCTAGTTTTTGTTTTGCAAAAGACTTTTTTGCCTTCTTCGGTTGCCTCTGCCACTTTTCTTTTAGTAGTTTCGAGGAGAATTTTTCTATGGAAACCAGTAGAACCATCAATTGGTTGGTAAAATTTTGATATTTTGAGTCTGGTAAGTCTTGTTAAACTTTCTTCTTAGGAAGCTATAACCTTATGGAGAATAAAAATTTAATAATGTTAGATCAAAAGCTCTTAATTGAGAATTATATTTGCAAAGGCCGTTTTAATAATATTTTCAAAAATTCTTGGAATCGTTGTTAACAGAAACCTGCAAAAAAATATATAATTTTATTCCTAAAATATAAGATATCACACAATGCACATTCATATAATATCATTGTGCTAGAAAATACTAGGTAGTTACTGAGACAATTTAAAAAAAGTATTTCGAGAAACTCAACTTTTAATGTCATCATATCATTGTACTTAACTTTTTGATTGCTAAATTATTAATAATGTCATTTTGTGTAGTTCGTTGTGATTTGTATAATATATATTATAAAAAACTATCGTCAATGTTAATGTGCCAAGTTTTTTTAAAAATTATGTCCTTGTTATAGTAAAAACACATTTTTAAAGTTTTCTGGATTTCTGCTTTAAATTATTGTACAATTATTGAACTGACTAATTGTGTGTTTAAGTAAAGGTATATCTCTTTTTTGTTATAAGTCTTTGTATATTGTTCTAACTTTTTAGATAATCAGAGAAAACAGTAAGACATCTTAATATATCCTATTTCACCAACAAAAATGTAGAATAATTAATCTCACATCAAACGAAAAAAGTAATTTTAGGATGTCCTAATAGGTTTTAACTTAAAAACTAAATAAAATGTATATTGCAACTGTGTTTAAATAAATGAATGTTTTTATACCAGACAAACATTTTTTTAGATCATAATGATCTGCATAACTCAAAATAGTCAAAATCCCCATTATTTAAGTTGTTCTAGTATTGTTTTAGCATAACGATATTAACTCCAATAATAAATATTCACATTTTTTTGGGACGTTTTTTAAGGAAATTAAAAAAAAAATGAATAATGTTTATTAGGCAGTGATTTAGAAGCAAATTATGTTCTATTTATAGAATAAAAATCACTCAAAATATCTAAATATTTATACCTATTTATATTTTGGACAGGAAGACTATTTTATGTTTTTGGCTCTGAATAGTTTTCTTAAGAATTTTAAAACCTTCCTTAGCTCTTTTGGGATATTCCATGCATATCTTAGAAGTTCATTTTGTTTAAACCTAAAACAAATTAAGTACAAAAAATGAACATTTAAACAATACCCAAATTTAGTCTTTTAGATTAGTTAAAAAAAAGTGTCAACAAAAAAATGGCTATGCCTTTTTCCTTAAACATTCTTTTTAAAAGTAACTTAAGTTTCTCTACTTACTTGCTGTTTTAGTATTTTAGTAGCAGATGAATATAGTGTAGAAGTAGTGACAGGATTGATTATTATACTTCTTTCGTCGAAATTGCATTTTTCTTTAATATTTTCCTTCCCTGAGATCTGTAATAAAAATGTTCATTAGCATAAAAAGTTATTCAGGTGGTCACTTGTTGAATTCCTATATTTTGGAACCATGTATTTCTTTCTCATATCAAGAAAAGGAAACCTAAAAAAAATAACAATAAACTTTACAAAGATGTGATATTAAAATAATAATAATAAGTAATTAACCTTTACTATAATCATTATGAGACGGATGAAGACGAACTTAGCTGGAGTTTACTTGCTCTTAATTTTAATTTTTCGATAAGAAAATAAGAAAGTTTAATTGCAAATTAAAGGTGATTGCCTAATGCACCGCCTCTGATAATTAGATTGTGTCTGTACTTACTTATGATATTATCTTGAAGAAGCATTTTCAACAGGCCTTTTACACATAAAGCATGTTTTCACCATATTATTAGAGATAATAAATCTTAAATATACATTTACAACCCTTACAACGTTATAAATAATAATATTTTCCGTAAAATACAAATAAGAAATTGACATGTGTCAGAACTGGCGCTCACAGAACAGTTCTGGCGCTGTCAAACTTGGCAACTCTGATTAAATAAGCCAATTACCGAAGAGGTATTTTCCCCCTCGGGGGGAGTAGATGATGCTAACAAAATTTAGCGCGGGGAGGGGGGAAGACTCCCTCTAGTAGTAATTGCTCGGAGAATTCCACCACCTCAGGATAGTTTATAAATTTTGATGACGTCAAAGTTTTCCATATCAATATATTTGTAAATGTCAAATTAAACAGATTTTAGATTTTATTTTGTAGAATGAAATTATTGAGGATTTGTATTATGTAAAATGCCTATACTTTCCAAAAAAAAAAAAAAAAACAGGAAACCACATATATTACCCTGCTAACATACTTGATTTAATTTTTTTCCCCTTATTTTACGATGCTTACATCAACCCGCGACGAAGTTTCATCTCTGATGAAACTTGGAGACCGCAAAAGTTTTTAAGCGATACCACAAGGTGTTGGAGCATTAAATGGCTATTGTGCCAATGAAATTTATAACTTTTCCTATATAGCAAACTACCGTGCTCTGATTTAATGTAGTTTTTATTGAAAACTTTTACTTCCGCAATTTTGTTACATTAAAAGTAGTAGTGGTATGGTATTAGCGTGGGGCAACCAAGTTTTATGAGGGGAGGGTGGAAAATTCGAAAAGTGTTTTCTTAAGGGTATCTGACGTCATATTTCACACAGAGAGGAACTGGAGAAATTGGACGGTCATATTTTAACAGCGTAATATACATCCTAAAATAGGAGGAAAAGTTCATATAAAGATAGGTCCGAAAACATTTCTTTTCCAAAATACAGGGTGTTAAAAGTCTTGATGACACATTTTTGTTAATATTTTCTAAACTTTTAAAGATAACTAAATGAAATTTAGTGCAAATGCTTACCTTTTTACGCTCTATTTAACAGACCGAACCCCAGTTTTTGATTATCTTCATAGGTGCATAAATTAAGAGGGGCTTAGGGTAAAATTGCCCTAAGTTTTTTTGTTGACCGTTTTTAACACTTTTAACTATAACATTTGGAAAACCAATGTTTTCCTTATAATAAAGCTACTTTTGTTGCATCTCACTAGGACGCACCATTTTCAAGAGAAAAGCATTTGAAAATTTCATGATAAGTTGATGTTATCTTATTCAAAAATGTAAATAATAATTAGTAGGTCCGTGGAATCAGAAATTTGTATTTTTTTTAACTTTGGAAAACCCGTGACTAAAGAAATTTTAGAAAATATTTATAAAAATGTTCCATCAGGACTTCATTTGTAACACCGAAACGAAACGTTTTCGGACCTATGTTTATATGAACTTTTAGTCCTATTTTAGGATATAGATTACGTTGTTAAAATACGACCGTCTAATTTCGGAACACCCTGTATATAATATTGGTTACATTTTTAAATTAATAAAATTTAACAAATAATATAAATTTTTGACATTGCTCTGATATTTAACATATCATTTCACTGCGTTCCGATATCATGTATTACAAATGACATTCACTGCGTTCCGATATCATTTATTATAAATATATATAAAATTAAAAAAAAAATTCGCGCAATTTCATTTTAAAAATCGCGAAATCATAGTTGATTTAAAAACCGTCAATTTTAATAATTTAGTTTGGTGAATTAAAATAGTTTTTTAAAGGAGGGGGAAATGGGAGTAGCGTAAAAATAAATAATAGAAATAAATGAATGTAAATAAAAATGAACAAAAATGAATAAAAATTAACAAAAAGGAATAAAAATGAATAAAATCAATAAAAATAAATAAAAACAAAAAAAAATAAATGAAAATGAATAAAAATGAATAAAAATGAATAAAAATGAATAAAAATGAATAAAAATGAATAAAAATGAATAAAAATGAATAAAAATGAATAAAAATGAATAAAAATGAATAAAAATGAATAAAAATGAATAAAAATGAATAAAAATGAATAAAAATGAATAAAAATGAATAAAAATGAATAAAAATGAATAAAAATGAATAAAAATGAATAAAAATGAATAAAAATGAATAAAAATGAATAAAAATGAATAAAAATGAATAAAAATGAATAAAAATGAATAAAAATGAATAAAAATGAATAAAAATGAATAAAAATGAATAAAAATGAATAAAAATGAATAAAAATGAATAAAAATGAATAAAAATGAATAAAAATGAATAAAAATGAATAAAAATGAATAAAAATGAATAAAAATGAATAAAAATGAATAAAAATGAATAAAAATGAATAAAAATGAATAAAAATGAATAAAAATGAATAAAAATGAATAAAAATGAATAAAAATGAATAAAAATGAATAAAAATGAATAAAAATGAATAAAAATGAATAAAAATGAATAAAAATGAATAAAAATGAATAAAAATGAATAAAAATGAATAAAAATGAATAAAAATGAATAAAAATGAATAAAAATGAATAAAAATGAATAAAAATGAATAAAAATGAATAAAAATGAATAAAAATGAATAAAAATGAATAAAAATGAATAAAAATGAATAAAAATGAATAAAAATGAATAAAAATGAATAAAAATGAATAAAAATGAATAAAAATGAATAAAAATAAATAAAAATGAATAAAAATGAATAAAAATGAATAAAAATGAATAAAAATGAATAAAAATGAATAAAAATGAATAAAAATGAATAAAAATGTATAAAAATGAATAAAAATGAATAAAAATGAATAAAAATGAATAAAAATGAATAAAAATGAATAAAAATGAATAAAAATGAATAAAAATTAATAAAAATGAATAAAAATGAATAAAAATGAATAAAAATGAATAAAAATGAATAAAAATGAATAAAAATGAATAAAAATGAATAAAAATGAATAAAAATGAATAAAAATGAATAAAAATGAATAAAAATGAATAAAAATGAATAAAAATGAATAAAAATGAATAAAAATGAATAAAAATGAATAAAAATGAATAAAAATGAATAAAAATGAATAAAAATGAATAAAAATGAATAAAAATGAATAAAAATGAATAAAAATGAATAAAAATGAATAAAAATGAATAAAAATGAATAAAAATGAATAAAAATGAATAAAAATGAATAAAAATGAATAAAAATGAATAAAAATGAATAAAAATGAATCAAAATGAATCAAAATGAATAAAAATGAATCAAAATGTAAAACCAACACCAAAATCATGCTATCTCTAAATGTGAGTAAAAAACCGATTATGTTGGCTTAACATCCTCTGTTGGGTGTATTGAAAACATCCATAGGGGTATCAGCCTTAAAGAGAAATATTTTACACTTGATACTATTATATTATGATGAAAATACCTATTTATGTAGATTTTATATTTTTAATAATATTTTAAAAACTAATTGAAAAGGCTTTTTCCGATTGTGATGCCAGCTTACTTACAATTATAGTTATAGACCGTCAGATAGTGACCGATTTAGGTGCCTCATTTTCGCATACAAGCCTCGAAGAGGTTTGAAAAATATATCAATGTTGAGTAGAATAAAAAACAATTACGAGTGGAAAATTTGATTTTCCTTATCAGAAAAATTTTCTGACCCCAAAATGCACTTAAACATTCAGGTCATTCAAGAAAAGATATTTTTCGGACTAGTGATGATGTACCTTTTCATAAATTCGATGGGCTTGTGTGGAAAAATCTGGTGAAAACTCGATTTTTCCTTAGAAGATTACGCCCTTATTTCAACCCTTTCGCCACTTGCAAGATTAAAGCCTTTGTTTTTCCAAAGTCTAGTTTTATTAATTAATCATATAGTGAAAACGGCTTGTCTGGAAATATGGGCAACAAATAACTTTTAATTTTTGTTGGGGAAAATCGAATTTTCGATGTGTTGTCCCCAGGAGCCACTCGTAAATTTACTCTTCGAGGCTTGCATGCGAAAATGGGTCACCTAAACCTGTCACTATCTGACGGTCTATTAAATCAAACTTTAAAGAAAATCATTAAATATAAATCTACAAATTTTGATATTTAAATAGATTTTTAGTAATTTAATTTGTTTTTGTATGCCATTGGCATGCATTATACCTAACCTCTAATAAGCTAATCCTAAAATTAAATCATACATGAAACTAGTTCTACAACTTTTATAAATATCTAATGTTACTTATTGCGCTCCTGTCAAACGTCACATTCCTTTTGATAACGAAATAACGTGATTGTATTACTACTGTTAAGAACATCGTAAACTTGGCAGCAATGTTCAATCAGAATATTGCATTTTTGTCAAGGACGCTTAGATTGTGAACTCGTGTTGGCTTTAGAAATATTCCAAACAATGTTATCGGTCTTAGTTATATATCTATGGTTCTGACGTTTCATAGAAAATAGAAAAATGTAGTTTGATTTTCCAGTGGCACTATACAAACACAGTTTAATAGAAACATCTTATAACATGCTCACTTTACTACATACAGTAGACACATAATTATGCGAGCCACGATGGTCAGTGCCTGATATGTGCATGTTCCTATTATATCTTGTTTAACTTATTGTAAGGTATATTGGTTGCATTTTTGTTACAAATTAGAGCATGGATAAGTAGGCACTGTCAGTCAACGGCTGGGATATAAAATCTCGGTTTAAATTAGAGAAAATCAGCATTTTACTTTCTTTTTCTTCCATATTTAGATCGTATTTTTTTAAATTGTCCACTCACTTTCAATGATAAATTTCAGGTACATTCAAAAATTACTTTTTCAACGACTTTTCATAAGTTATGACGTCGTAAGTTATTTTTAATATTCTTTATTTAATAACTTAGGTTCATTATAATTTAACTGAGATTTTGATTTATATAAAAGTTCCTGTCATAAATTTTCGACAATCAGTATTCATGAATACTACGGTCATTGTTTAAATCTCATAATTTTTAAGAAGAATCAAAATAAAATCTTGTAAATTATTACTTACTGTTTAAATAATTTAATTTCTTTATATAAATTTAATCTCTATGAAATTTAGTTTAAGGTTTTTGTCGATAAAGTTTATTTCATTTTATTTAAATATAACCACAATTATTTCAAACAATCTCTTGTTTGGATATTAAATACTGTCTTGTTTTGTGTGCTATATGATCTAATAAACCACACTGATACTTTAATTATTCAAATAATAATCACTTAATTATAATAATATAAAAGTAATTTGCATCATTTAACTGATCATACAAGTGGTTTTGACAGACAGTCTTTAATGGACTTATGACTAATTTGCGGCAAAATTATAAATAATATTAAGCACTGGCGACAGTAACAGAACATAAATATATTATTATAGAATAATAAAAAGTCTATTTGACTCTATTATTAAATAGGTACATATAACGTCATCGCTATTTTTGATTTTAAAATAATATTCTTGTAATTGTGACATACAGGTAGAGATGAAATATTTTCAGTACATTTAAAGATTTTTATATAAAAAAGCCATAACCGCTATTGATATTAACCTTTGAAAACGGTGAAGACATTCAAAACATTACAAAAACTAATATTCCAAATTGAGCCAGCACAAAATTGATACCCCAATGCAAACGGTGCTAAAGATATGGGCATACTAAATATGTTTTTAATAGGCAACCAGTGTGTGTTAAATGTGCCAAAAGCCATCATACAGGAGAGTGTGATAAGCCGGCAAGTGTACCACCAAAATGCGAAAATTGCAATCGAGCACATGCAGCAAGCTATGGAGGATGCGAAGTGGCAAAGAAGATACAATACAGAAGAGATCAGGTAAGAAAAACTAACCACAATAGAAATAATACCCAAACTAGACGACCTATTATTAATAATGCACAAAAAATGGCAAATTTGACATACTCAAACGTAGCTAGTAATAACAGATCTAATCAAACTAAAAACAAATCTTCAACGAACCAAATAATGACTATGCTTAATACAATTCTAGACAGAATTACCAAATTAGAGGAGGCCACCTTCCCTCGAACGTCTAGACATCCTTAATGTAGCATAAAAATTTAATCATTGTAACATGGAATGTCAATGGACTCCTTGACCATCAAGAAGAACTACAGGTGTTATGTTATGTTGAAAATGGGGTGTTAATACACTGCGACCTATAAGATCTATTGTGCCCCCTTCTATCGCCAATGCACCAAGGAAATGTCTCAATGCCCATAACGACCCTTTCAATCTTATTTTCTCAAGGAAGTGTAGGATTTGAAGTGGCTTCAAGTTAGGTAAATCTCCCTCTTCTATTTGATATCCTCCTAGATATAGTGCTCTTGGATTCTGGAGTGCTACACTATCCTCTACGACTCTCAGTTTAATCAGGTGTCCTTTTAGTCGGCAATGTCCGGTAAGGATCCCTGTTACAATACGTAGCCTGTTCTTGCTCAGGCAGATGCAGGCTTCCGATCTATTCTGGTTATATTCACCCAGAAGTATCTTGGCCTGTCTCAGCCCCAAGAGATTGTTCCAATTATCGGTTGTTCTACTGCCCAATTCTTTTTTAATCTCTCTTAAAAACTACAGGTGTTCCTAATAGAACAAAATATAGATATATAATATATATAATATCAGAAATATCAGGAACGCATTTAACAAAACAGAGCTATATACAATTTAAAGGGTACAAAGTCTATAGTACTATACATCCCTGGGATACCGGTAGATTGCATCTCGAAAACATTTTTCAACCGATTTATTAAAACAAAAGAACACAAACATAGTAGAAATTCCTTGGGTAGCGCCTAAAGAGGTAGCTAAGGAAATCAAAGCAAATATAATTTCTAAGAAAACATTCAAGTATGATCTGATTACAGGTGAAATACTAAAAGAATTGCGAAGAAAAGCTGTGGTTAAGCTTACTGATATAATAAACGCTGTATTTCGACTAGAGCATGTACATTTTATGTTTAAGTTATTTATGACACCTGTTACTAACTGCTGATAATGGGTGGTTGGAAATGTGTGATTTTTCATAAGTGGAAGTCCATTAATATAAAATGTTTCTTCCAAGATGCAAATTTTTGCTTCCAAAATCTTAGTACCAGGATTTTTCAAAATAACCTCAAAAAAACCGGACACTTTGATTTTTCTTGGTTTTGTAAGAATTCTGATAGTATCGATAGCTCAGCCAAAATATTATATATTATAGCCAAATCTAGCAAAAAACAAAAATGAACATAATAGTTCACTATGTACATCGCTCGCTCTGTCAAATTTGAGCTCTTAACCACTTTACCAAAGTCAAATTGTCTGTATAAGTCACCGTATCCATACCAAGTAGCTGACACGGCCCCAAATTAACTTTTTCTACCCAAGCGTGTCCCTAAAATTTTCCCAATTTCATTTATTTCTTGATCTAGGGCACATTTTGTTAATTCCCTTTGATTCTTTGAAAACCTGTTATAAACGGAGAACACTTTGTTCATTAACAGTTGGAAATGGTTTAAAGCTCCCACTTCATTTATTTCATCACTCAAAGTTAACTAAAGTCTATGGTTCATGCAGGTGCCCAGTAATCAGGTGGCTATTTTTTAAGCAATCTTTCTGCGATTTTTTTCAGGTTATGTTTTAAACTATCATACCATACTTTATAAAACGTCTGGGCAACATCATGGAAGATAGCTTAGCATAATTATTATTCCAATGCCTTTTTAATTTTCAATATAAAGCCATGCTTGATGATAAAGTTCTTATCATTTATTATTATTCTTCGTTAATTTAAATCAAATGTTTCAGCAGTTCATCAAACTATGAGCGACAATTTTCTGTCATTTTGAATTAAATTTCAGTTGTATAAAAATAGTTTTATCAAAAAATATTTCGTACGCAGAAATAATTTCCCGCTTTCTCGAAAAGCTGGCATAGTATTGAAAAATAAAGATTAAAAAAGAATAAAATAAACAGCCAAAGAGTTGAATAAATATTTACACATTTCAAATTTTTATTTTCGTTTTTCAATACAATCCTGTTTTATCTAATTTTACTTGTGTATCTATCGAACGTTTTCTGATACCGCAAGTCGAATTTAATAGCCCAGTACATTATCATTGATATTTCAAAAAATAAAATGATAAGCAACATTTTATTTTTAAACGTTCCTCAAGGACATCATTTGAAATGTAAACTAAATCTTCAAAAACTTTGATGAAGGAATACTAATTAACTATAATCGTTTATGACAAATTTTGTTATTTCTTTTTTTTCAATATCAATCGTGTTTGATCTAATTTTACTCCTGTATCTAATAAACGTAACAGAGCAAGTTTTCCTGTAGATGATAAACAGGAATAGAGACAGACAACAATTTACGTGTTGCTACACCACCAACGAGGTATTCTTAGCCAAATGGTTATTATCATTTAGGTAAATGCTTTGACTGTCAGGCCAAGATTATATAAATATTTTGGTTTCACTTTCTGTAAAAATAGCAACGGTAGTAGATCCTGTCTCAGTATCTTGGATAAACATTTAAAAAGGATTTTTATATAAACCAGTTGTTAAGAATTGAAAACACCTCGTGGAATAATGGATCATTAGAAAAAAAAGTGGGTCACAGAAGTAGGAATGACATTGATGAATATTGAATGATTTATTTATATAGGGTATAACAAACATTTGGATATATTATCATATCGTGCGTTCAAAAAAAAAAAATCTAATTTTGTATTTTTCTTCAAATATTTCTATTTAGATGCATCATGTATATAAAGAAAATTATAGATTATGAAATTGGAAGAATATTTTCTAATTGTTTGAAGATAACTAAGTGAAATTTGGTACAAATGCTAACCTTTTTACGCTCTATTTAATGGACTAAACCTCAGTTTTGGTCATCTTCATAGGTGGGAAAATTAGGAGGGGCTTAGGGTAAAATTGCCCAAAGTTTTTTTGTGACAGTTTTTAACATTTTTAACTATAAAATTTGGAAAACCAGTGTTCTTTATAATAAAGCTATTTTTCTGCATCCCGCTAGGACGCACCATTTTTAAGAAAAAAGCATTTGAAAATTTCATGATAAGTTTATGTTATCTTATTCTAAAGTGTAAACAATAATTAGTAGGCCTGTGAAATCAGAAATTTTATTTTTTTTTTAATTTGGAAAACCGGTTACTAAAAAAATTTTAGAAAATATTTTGTGAGAAATAATATAAAATTATAATAAAACACGATAATAACGTAGCAAACTGAGTTTATTCCAATCGATACAACGAATATGTCTTGACTGACTAAGAAACAAAATCATCTTAAAAAAGGAACACTCAACAATCAATATCGTTAACATAAACAAAACTGCACGTGTGCAGAAATATAGTGGTCCCTTTGTTAAAGAATCCATATAATATTACAGAACGCTTAAAAGTATTATAACACTTCATCATATTCCTACATTCGGCCATCCTGCATATAAGCCTGTCCTCAGGCTCTTCGATGGACTGAAAGTACCAACTTCAAACTTTGCATGATCCTTCAATCCTTTAGATTTAGATAATCGTGATTTTGAGACCCATTGATCTCTGGAGATACGTTGTTCTCGCTGCGATGATTACAGACATCCATTGATTTCGTCGTGTTTATGATCCGATGCTATTTTAAAGATCCGTTCATCTCTTCATGTTGATCCGTTGATCTCTCCATGTTGATCCGTTGATCTCTCGGCCAATCCTGACCATTGGTATATCCTCAGACATAATCGTAAAGTGAGTAAAGTATCTCTAAGAAAAAAAAAACTTGTTAAATCTAAGTAAGAAACATATGCTAAAAATTTTGTAAGCGAAATTCACTTATAGGCAACGTTTGCAAAAAAAAATCAGAAGTTGTCAAAAATAATCAGAAGCGACTTTCGCTTGTAACCTCCCACCCCCCGGTCTTGTAGATAATTATTAAAAGCCCGTATTTTAATTTAACTACCTCTCTCCCCTGGTGAAATTCAAAGAAATTCATACTTACTGTATATGGCCTTTTCCTCTAGTAGTGTAGTAATCGTCTAGTTAATTAATTGATAATTTATATACCCACGTTGTGAAAATGTTAATTAAATAAACCAGGATTCGATGCAAAGTTTGTTACAAATTTGTGAATGAAATAATGCTCAAAGTATATTTAACTTAATTTAGTTTTCTTTTGATCTCCAATAAATAAATATGTACAGATTATTTATTATAAGGTAGACCTCACGTGTGTCTCGCCCAAACAACAGGCCACAGGCCACTTGCCATCAAATATTTGTAATTAAACAATTCTTGAGAATAGACAGCAGACGTCCTCAGAATTGCACTATCTTTAATAATTCTTTGTTTCGTTGTTTTCTTTTTTATATAGGTGCGCTTACTGAGATACCGTCGTTGCAATAACAGGCGGATATCCCTTATATTTCAGCCTCACCTAGGGGGGTTTTATGTAGATGTTGTCTTACTAGAATAGAGCAATACTAGCGAACTACCCCTTATGTTCAGATCTACCTACGGTGCGAAGATTAAGAGATAATTATCTAAGATAGTCCAACCCTGTAGTAACATCAAGCATATTCGGATAAATGTGAGTCTAGTCGTCCGATGTGTCATTTACCCCAATCAGCTGAGCTGTTATTTGCGAGGGTTCATTGACAGTTCGGTAACCAGACTCTTATTATCTTTTACGGTGATATATTAATTTGAAGGCAATATGGCCCATAACATACACATCTGGAGAGCTAAATGCGATGTCGGCTAGCAATAAATTCCTTAAAGGTAAAGATTCACCATTATTGAATAATAATGAGTTACAGAATAATACTCATTATTATTCAACAATAAATTCCCATTTTTATAATTTTAACTTGGTTGTTATTAACTCACCCTCGGATAAACAGACCGTTGGGTTTATATTATCGTCTGTTTCTATTTCAGACATTTTATATTTTTGTATTTTGGATAATTAGCAGGGACGTTGAGACGTTGGCGTCGAAATTTAGAATGGCGGGGCGGAGAAGGGGCGTCGTGACGCAGAACGCCAAACGCAGGGAGGTAGATAAGTAATGACGTAAGGCGTCGGATGAGATATTGAGCGTCGGATGGGGACGTCGGATAACGAGATGACGTCAAGCGTCGAGACGTTGGGCGTCGGGATGAATATAATGGTAGGAAATACTAAGTGGTGTTAGAAGTGATATTGTTGGGACGTCGAAAGGTAGAGAAGTACAGTTCATCAAATTTCTAGAGGCATTCGACGGCTAGACAGAGAAAGCACTACTGAGAGGCATCGGTTGGCGGGGCCGACGGATTTACGCAATGAAAGTACACTCTGCGCATCAAGTATTTCACTATTTTATTCAGACGTAAATGTCAGATGTAAATTTCGCTAAAACATTTCTTTTATTTTCGTTTGTTTTTTGCTCATTACAGTTTAATAAAACCTAAGTATGGAGTTTAATAGCAAATTAAGAGGCCGCGTGATTAACAGTCAATCTCGCGAAATAATAGCCAATGTTATAGAGTTTATGAGAAGAGAAGGAAACTTTAATTCACCTTCAATACCATTTAAAAATATAAATGATCATGTTGCTGCAGCCACAGGAGTATCTAAAAACACTGTCGTCCGCATTTCTGGAGAGAAAAAAAGAATCGATAACCGTGAGATATCGGAATTTTCATCACCAAAAAAAACCATTAAAAAACCAAAAACAGTTAATGATATAGATGAAGCTGACAAAGGTATTTTAAAAAGAATTATTCTGTTCATGTTAATCTCGGAAAATATTGATCCAACATTAAAAATAATTCTGACTAAATTTAGAGAAGCTACAGGGTACAAAGGAAGCTATGAAAGTTTAAGAAAAATAATAAAGTCGCTAGGATTTCGTTGGCGGAAAACAAAAACAAAAACAAACAGAAAAATATTAATGGAAAGGTTTGATATTCAAAAGCTACGTTTAGACTATCTGATTCGTTTAAAAAGTTATCGAGCAGAGGGCCGTCCAATTGTCTACTTAGATGAAACATACATTCATGCCTTCCACACACACCAGAAAGCTTGGAGTGATAATTCAAATGAGGGATTAAAGAAATCAATTAATAAAGGTGATAGACTAATTATTGTCCATGCAGGAGGTGAAATGGGCTTTATTCCGAATGCCCGGTTAATTTTCAAATCTGGAACCAAAAGTGGAGACTACCACGATGAAATGAATTTTAATAATTTTTCTAAATGGTTGAAAGAAAAGCTGTTTCCGAACCTCCCTCCAAGAAGCGTCATTATTGTTGATAATGCTCCTTGCCATAATGTCCAGGTAAATAAAGTACCAACGTCAACTTCTAAAAAAGCTGACATGCAGGATTGGTTAAGGAATCATAATATTGCTTACGAAGAGGATATGCTCAAAACGCAATTATACAGTTTAGTGCTATTGCATAAGTCACGATTTAAGAGGTATGCAATTGAAGAAATGATAAATGAACATGGTTTTAGTTGTTTGCGTTTGCCACCGTATCATCCCGATCTTAATCCGATCGAATTAGTGTGGGCATCATTGAAACAATATGTAGCTAGTAACAACACTACATTTAAGAGGCAAGACGTACAACTGTTGTGTGAAGACTTTTTTGATACGTTTTCTAAAGAGGAGTGGCAATCTCGTTGTAATAATGCTAAAATGTGGGAATCTAAATTTTATGACAGAGAAGTTACTTTGGATGAGGCAACTGATAGATTTATAATTAACTTAAACAGTGACAGTGAGACTGATTTTGAATCTCATATGGAAACTGAAGAAAGTTTTTCGGAAGACCATTAAAATTATATCTGTACCTAAGATCAAAAAAGTATTATCTATTTTTACAACGAAGATGCACAAGAATCAAATTTTATTTTTTTATTATTAGATAGCTATTTTTGTTTCTGAGTTGTGTTCATTTACAGGCTCAATTTTTTTCCGTTTCTCCTTTTTGATTTTATATGGGGTTTCAAGTTGTTTTTGACTTATTTCGACGTAAATCACAACAACACACTTTTTTAATAAAGCAAACAAGTGTTAAGAGGTATATGTACGTGTAAACTACAATTACAAAAAATTGATATGAAACCCATGAAACCAACAACAAAAATGTAAAGCTAGCTTCCGTACTAGAACATGGTGTCATTCGTCGAGATAATTTATCGTTTTGTTTAATAGATCAAGAAATGTAAATATTCCCCTGTTATTTTTTATAAAATTATAAGAGAAATAATTTTTTTTCTAAATAGTATAGTTTATTATTTTGTAGAAAAACAAAATTTCGAAAATTTTAGTAATGTTTCAGAAACAACCGTTATTAATAATAGGTACCATTTTCCTTAATAAGGTAGAAATAAAATATAAACTATTTCCACGATTTACAAAGGCCTACAAAAAAATTATAGGTATTTTCCGCTATCCTATAAAATTTATATTTTCTGACTCAATTTCAAAAGGTTGAAGGAATTCCAAAACACCTTTTATGGCATAATAATTATTTTCAATTCTACATACTATCTTTAGCTGCTTTTAAAAACGTTCTAAGAAAGTCCAATCAGACCAATTTAATCCTTAAACTATTCCACACTTTTAAAATTTAATTACCTAAAAATATTAAAAACTATTTAAAATAACTTGTTTAGCAGACTGTACAATAGCTATCTTAGTCACACGTAGCGCGTTCTCTGTCTGGGCGTCGAACACCTCTAGAAATTTGATGAACTGTAGAAAGACATCCTTGTAGGCAACTTATGCCAAAAAAATCAGGAGCGACTTTCGCTTATATACAACTTTTGCCAAAAATAATCAGAAGCGACTTTCGCTTACAGGCAACTTTTGCCAAAAAAAAATCAGAAGCGACTTTTGCTCATAGGCAACTTTTGCCAAGAAAATATCAAGAAACTTACCCTTGTAGGCAACTTTTGCCAAAAAAAATTAGAAGCGACTTTCGCTTATAGGCAACTTTTGCCAAAAAAACATTGTATCATAGAAAATTAGCAATAATCATCATCATCATGATTAAAATCTCAAAACTTACATGTTTTAAGTAACATTTAATCTATTTAAATTAACTGAACACCTTTATACCTTTCAAAGTTCGAAATCGGTAAATATCTCTTTATTTTGTATACGTTCACCGGCTATAAGAATGGTCTTAATATTTTTAATTTGCGCAACATATTCTTTAGTAGCCAACTTACAATTTCTTCAATAAAAGGAGTAGCAAACCCACTACTTTTCGCCATAGTACAAGGATTCCTGCTCAGCACACCGACGCAAGTCATGCTATTACCGTATCAGTACAAGATCTCTATATTGTACTATTTTATTTCTAGTACTCAGCTTCTTACTCTTTGACTCTCTTTTCTATAAATATTTACTTATATAATATAAATATCAGGTAACAAAATTATATATCAATACCTTGTCATAACACATCTAGCTGTCAATGTACATTTTCATATAATGTCAGAAGATACTTTAATTTAGAACCAGAAAATTTAAAGATTCTGTCTGTATCTACGTTCAAACCAACAATAAAACAATTTATGCTTAGTGGCATCTTAAAATTGTAAATTGAAATTCATCCCTTTAATTCTGTCTATTTCTTTGTTACTTTTTTCCACTTTCCATTATTTAGTTCTAAGGAGTAAATAATTTAAACTCGGGTTAAGTGGAAGATTGAAATCTAATTCCAAACTCTGCCTTTTCTCATAATTGTGTACATAACTTATTAAAAATGTATATATTTTTTTCTTACGTATCTAAATGTCAATAAATGCAGCATTATTATTATTACTATTATCACAATTTCTACTATTACCATTATTACCTTTACCATCATTATTATTATCATCTATAACTACCATTATCATTTTATTATTTATTGCTTATGTACAGCTACGCAATCAGTATATTATATTATTTTAATCTTAATGCATATTATTATGAAAGAGTGTCGAAATTTTTGTAATGGCTTCCATATAGCTAAAGCTTCGAGCTCAAATGAATAATTTTGCTAATTAAAACTATTTAATCAGTAAAGAAAATGCACTTGTTCAAATTCAAACAATCACCTTGTATCGATTGAATTACTTTTATTCAATTTTGTTATGATCTTATCAATGATATTTCAAGGGATCAATATATTGTCTTAATAAATCTATGCTACAGGAATACATTCCTCGGTATTTCAGGCCGAGGTATACGCAATTTTGCAATGTGCAAAAACGAACAATGAAAGAGCTGTCGAAAATCAGCATATTCAAATAATGTCAGACAGCCAAGCGGCACTTAAGGCTATATCGAGTCAGAAAGTTACGTCGAGGCTGGTATGGGAATGCATCGAAGAACTAAGAACACTGGCAGACCGAAATAGAGTAAAACTATTTTGGGTGCCAGGTCACAAAGGGATCGAAGGCAACGAAAAGGCTGACGAACTTGCAAAAAGAGGGTCAGAACCGGAACCAGACACAAAAAGTACAGTCCGGGGTTTTATAAATGACTGGATTCGGGAACAACATATCAACTATTGGGGAAGCACCCCAAAACAGGCACATGGAAAAGCCTTCATAGGCAGACCATGTCCCAAAAGAACTGGAGAACTACTCTTAATGAATAGGAACCAGTTGAAAGTGATAACAGGGTTCATGACTGGGCACGCCCCAATAAAGGGACACTTGAACAAAATTGGCATTTACAATGGGGAACTCATGTGCCGACTATGTCACAAGAAACCAGAAACGGCCAAACACATACTGTGCGAATGCGAAGCTCTAGATCGCAAAAGACAGGCTCTTTTTGGACAACCCCAGGTTGTTCCAACAGCGTATAGAACCCAGTTACCCAAGGATCTGTACAAACTTGTACAAGGTACAAAGGTGATAGAGTGGGTGCTATGAACTAACATGGGGTAACACACAATAAGCCAATAGGCTTCAGTGTTATTCGGAGACACATAGTCAGACGAGCCCAGGAGAGAAAAAAAAATAAATCTTATTTTTTAATCTCTAATCCCCAAAAGATTATCAATTACTAATTTGTTAGGAAAATAGCAAGAAAACGTTTCAACGAAATCCTATATTTATCTGTATACCATTTTGTTAGCGATTCCAACATGAATTACTTGTTTTTCGTTCTAAATCTGCACTGAACTAAGCTTTTTTGCCATATGGGATAATAATTCGTTTCTCCACTGCTTGTGTATAAAATTTTCGATTTTCACTAAAGTTCTGACCAATTATCAACAAATAATAATTCTTACATTTATAACAGTAATGTCACATTTCTTTTAAATAACCCAGCAATAATAGTATGGACATTATATGGAGCCGTATGAATCTTGATTAAAAAACAAAATATAATTTTCGGCTTATGCATTTGAAATAACTCTCATCTCATCAAATTTTATAGAAACTGGCAACATCGGAACATGTTATTGCGAATGCAGTGCCCTCTTATAGTTTCTAGGTACTATATTTTCTTGACAACGTCGTGTATTCAAAAATAAAATGTATTTATTTAATCTATGGTTATAATTAACGATGAAAAATTTTAAATTTATTTAACTATATTGTCACCATTAGTGGCCGGAGTTAGAAATTTGCAATATCTCTCTGTTCAGTCATAAACAAGCCTCGTGTTTTATGTTAGGTAAACAGAGCTATCGCAACGGCTGCCGGATTATAAAGAGCGAAACACCTACTAAATTAAGAGCACGCGTTTTATAAATAGGCCAGCTTGTACAACTATGATACCTGCTTTACACCATTTCCACCCTGCAAAATAAATGGTGGCCTTTCCTGTAAATCACCTTTAGCTACAATAATACAACTAGAAAAAGACATTAAACAGATAATAAGTGTAATTAAAAGTCGAAATACACTTACTTGATTGGATTTTAAAAGCCTGTTGTCCGTTTTATGTAAATAATATATTTTGAATTTTAACCATAAAGAATCCATAACAATTTGGCAACTACGTGGATATCATCGTGAATACTTCGGTTTTTTTGTAAACAAAATTAGTCTAGTAGTTGTTAATCGTTGGTTACAATAAATATCATATTTATTTTTTTTATACATATCTTGTCGTTCGTATCACCATGAGGCTAAACTAAATATCATTAACACTCCCCTCAACCCTTCCAGACCGATCGCGAAAGTTGTTCCTCTCAAAAGGGATTTGAGCTTCATCTTAGGTTTGAACTTCAATAATCCCAAATCGTTTGGATTCCCATAAAAGATAACACATCTCGATAGTGTGTGAAATCCTTTTAGTCGGCCGTGATGTGAATTTAAGAAAGTTTTAGATACTCATGGGCGATTGCTATTCCGTTTCCGATGCATCGCGTCCCCAACAGATTGGATAATGTATCTTGGGGACTGCGGATCGGGTCTCGGTGAGGTTATCTTTCGTTTGTATCGCTAATTTAGGTAATTATTAGTACGGTAAATACGGCCAACGGCTAACATAATACTTTCTCTCTACAGAGAGATTTAGCAAGCGAGAACTAGGATCGAACTCTGGCCATCAGGCTGCTCTAGCAGTGACAGTGCCTTTTAGACTATGATCCGAAGTCACTTATTTTTCGAAGTAAAAGTACTGTACCGCGAACTGTGTAGCAACGGTATAGATGAATATCCTCTAGTTATTTAATTATGTTTGTTATAAATTTGTTTTTTGATTTTGTTTTGAAACAACTTACTAGGTATATTCCATATGAATGACATTTTTTTTTTTCGCCCCAAGTTTATCATATCCAGTTTAATTTTGCAATGCTATAATTGATAAAACTAAAACACAAGAGAGGTGCTTCTTTTTTGTTGGAAAATTTACAACCACGAAATTGAATTTAAATATAAAATGACATTACAATGTTACGAACACAAACAAACATTTAAAATTTTTTAAAAAACGAGGACAAAACAAATTAAAATGGAGTTCAAATTAGATTGATAAAGTTTTTAAAGATATAAGATTGCAAAACATTGACATCTATAAAATAAGTTACAAACTAAAAAGAAGGTAAATGACTCGATCAAAGAAATTTAGTCAATGATTATTTAAACACTCAATCCCAACTACTCACATACAGGGTGAGGCACCCAAAACGAAACAGATCGCATATCTTGAAGACACATTTTTTTTGAGAAAATGCAAAAAGAGGTCGATTTTTATTTCGATCATATCCTCTACTATCCTACATCCCTTCCCACCCCTCTGTTACTATTACCAATGAAATTGAAATAGGGAAAGTACTAAGTGTGACACATCATTGAAAAGGTAATTTTATTCCAGTTTTTTAGAAATTAAGAAAGGGTATATTTCTTCAGTTTTTAACCTATATTCCTTATTTATTTCAATTAATAGAATACAAAACGGTTTGTATTCATCAAATTTTTTCGGTTAGATAGAAGATTTATAAAAAATACATAAATCATACAAAGATTTGTTATTCTCTTCAGAAACAGCTATATTTTCTGCCTCGAAACATGAAAATTTATTTGCGATCAGAAAAAAGTCATCAAATTTATGTGTTAGTGTTTGAATAGATGTATAAAGTACAAAAAAATACAGAAATATAAAAATTTTGTCTAGGACAATTTTCAATGTGCCCAGAGATGTTTTCATCGTGTAAAAGTTTCACCTTCTTTGATCTTGTTCTTGTGAACTGATTGGGCAAGTCATACTTGAAATTTCTTCAAAGCTGTTGAACGATTCGTCATTTATCAATGATTTAAAATCATTTCTGGTTAATTTAATTAAGGAAACTGCTACTGATATATTTGTATCAACTTTTTGTAAATAATTAGGTAGAATTTGAATAACTAAAAGTGTTTGTTTCCAAAAGCAAAGAAGGTGTAAAAATTCAAAAGATTTTATATACGTTGAAATTCCACGAGCATCAATCATTTGACTCGCATTTTTTTAAATTTTAATAAAGTAATTGTTTATTTTCTATATAAGCACTTAGCGCCAAATGGCAAGGGGCGCCTAGCAAGAGGGGCGAGGGGCAAGCGCCCCATCTGGCCTCCTACCTGGCTACGCCACTGGGGTTTATGTTCCGCTATCGAAATTCATCAATTAATGAGAGCTTTTGTAACGTTCATTTTTGGCCCCACGAATTAATAAAATTGTTTTGGCTTACCTGGTTAATCATACGAAAAAAAAAAGGGTAAAATCGTATGGATCACTATTATTTTTGTCATTAACTAATTTCACCTGTATTCTAACTTTCGGACATCATTATTACAATTTATTTCATCTCACCACTAAGTAAAAGGATAGTAGTTCTCCTAAAAATAGACCAAGTTTCGTTGTAAATTTATATATATTATGTATTATAGTCTCACCTTTGGGTAATTAATTATTTACGATACCATTCTTTAAGATTTTCTTTGTTTATTTTTGTTTATGGCTGTCAGTGTTAGGATAATGTTTTTTAATTATGACAGTGAATGACATAAACGTCATTTGACGACAGAACACCGACAAGTGTCATGTTGGTGGGACGTTCCAATATCGGGCTCAGAACCCGAGGTAAGGTAGTTTCACAATGAGCAATTTTAAGTCGTGAGGGATTTTTTTGCGATCGCTGTTTATTAATTTTTGTTGGGAACAGTTTCCCAAATGTAATTATACTGTATATAAATATAGTTTTTAGGGTACCTTTCGTAAATGGTCTCTTAAGTTATATAGTGGGGAATTCTTGAGGATGAATTTCTGAACCCACTTGACATTTATCGGAAAGGGATTTCGGCCATTTTGGACGGCTGACGTATTGTTTCTGTCAGTGGGTGTTGAGCATTGATCTGGCAACCTAGGGATACGACATGCGTAATCGAAAAGTGGGACCGGGTCCGCCATTACTGTGAGTGCAACTTGTCAATTTTATAGGTTATATCTTTAGTGTCATTTGTGTAATTAAATTTGAATTTAATTTGTGTTTGAGCAAATGTTGAGTGTTACACACTTATAAAGTATATAATGCCTTGCTGTGTTATACGTTCCTGCTCTAGCGATAGACGTTTTTGTGAAAAATCGATTGGAATAACGTTTCATAGGTTAGTATCAAAATTATAAATATTATACAGGACAGTATTATGACAGGTTTGTATAAAATTTGTAAAAGTATGCTTTTAAAAATGCAAAAAAAATTATCTATCAACTGTTGGGCCTACCTATATTGGAATAATACTTTTTCATACGAAATAATATTTATAGATTTTCAAAAAATCCTATAATACGTAGCGCGTGGATACAGTTTGTCAATAAGTATAATTGGTAACCTTCTAAATTCAGCAGTATATGTTTCAAGCATTTTCTTGAGAAGTACATTAATCGTACGCCATTTCGTTTATCAAATTTAATTTATAGGCATTTTATATTCTTATTTCTATTTAAATATAACCTACATTTGCTGTCCTTCCACCAATTTTATTTATTAGTTCTACAGCTGATTGAAAAGTAGAGCTCCATGTTTTGTGTATGCATGAGTATTGTTTGTTTTATTAGGGTTAATTTAAAACAATATTAATAGACCTTTTTAATTACCTATAGTTTGTTTCAGATTAGTGTGTTAAAAGGAATTGGTGAAAATAAAGCGATTTGCCAGCTTTGGGGATGTGTCAGTAAAAGTGACATCGAAGTTATTCAACGTTTCCAGAATAAAGTATTAAGGAACATCGTCGGATGCACCCTGGTACTGCCACAATACTGATCTTCTTAGGGACCTTAAAGGGGAGACTGTTGAAAATAGAATACAAAAATTTGCCAGTGGTCACCAACAACGACTGCTCCAACATGGAAACCTCGAGATTATCCAACTCCTCAACAATGCCAATCTAATAAGAAGACTCAAGAGAACCAAGCCTTTTGAGTTAGTTCAGTGATGTTAAAGCAGAGTAAAGTGCAGTTAACTGATTTAAACTCTAAGGTATACTAGAAAGTAGAATAACGGTTTGTGAAGTTTTTCATCCCTTGATAAGTTAGAATAAAATTTCTAATTGATCTTAATGATTAGATTGTAACAATCGTAAATGTTTCTTTACTTGGGGCATTTACTAAAAAAAACTTTGTTTCAGATTAGTGCATTTAAAGGACTTTGTGGAAATGAAGTGATTCCTTCATATTTTTTGAAATAATGTTTTAAGAATCAATATTTGAGTTTTGTGTATTTTGTATATTTATAAATGTCTTTTTTTTAGTCTAATAATATTTTAGAGAAAAAAATCTAGAATACATTTCTGAAATATTACTATTTAATATCTCTAAAAGATTTAAAATTTTTATTTCAGAAATATTACTGTGTAATATTATATTTACTGGACATTTTTACGTTGTTTACTATGTTAATATATCTTTTGATATTTAAACTCTTGTAGCTTGGTAACCATGCAGAATTGGATATTTGTTCATAGGACATTTTATGCTTGAAATGAATTCAGGAATATGATATTTAAGTTTGTATAGTGCATATAAGTTCTTATAATAATAAATATTTAACATTAATACTCACTTATTTTTTTTTTAATGATACTAGCAACAAAACCATAACCGTTGGTCTAGTATTAAAAATAAATATCACTCCTAGATATGGATAAGAAAATATTAAAACTTTATTCCTTGTACACTTTTATTTAATCACAGCAAACATTATTTTCATTTAAAATATTTGCTTGATGTTAATATGCCCCAGTATATTTTGTTCACCTTTTCTAGTGGCTTTTTCTGCTAAACTTTAGTCCCTATTCTATCTCTACCTAGGTAATGAATTATTCAACCATTTAGTCAACAATGGGGTTTTACAGTAAGATACTTATCTTTAATGTTCAAGTTTTAGAATTTGAACTTGGATTAGGCCATTTTCGTCAATTTTGTTCTTAGAGCTTTTGTAAAAACACTTGGGAAGTACTCTCACAAATTTATTTCTTATTTTGCCTAGCGAAGAAATTGTGTATTAGGAAATATTCTGGTTTTTACCTTAGTGGTCAAGAAAAGCACTTACAGTGGATACTTTTCCTAACTCGATAAACATTTATTACCTAGATGTTGGCCTCCCTTTATCACCAGCCTACAATTTCAACTCGTTTGCTGTTAACTTTAACTTCATCTGTGACTTTAACTATGGTCGAGACTTCAACTTTATCTTCACATTCTTTGTCTGACTTTCAATCATACACGCTTGTGGTGCATGTTGTGTGTTACTAAGGTAGGCCTTTACATAAGTAGCCATAATCTCTGCAGATGGTGAGAAGCCCAGCTCAAACCAACTACCATAATATCATCATTGGATTTATAGGTCTCAAGTAAGATCACTTCATATTTTACATATGTTAGAAATGCACCTGCACACCGCTTGTTGTGGCTTCGCTGATTAAGTGAATGTCTTGCATGAAGATATACACCTTTGAGTCTGAATCTACAAAAGTACCAAGACCAAGTAAGATTAATCCACATTTTGATTTCCTGAATAGTGCATCTACCTACACAGAGATTGCTTATTAGCCATTTTCCGCGAGCCTTGCATTAAGTTTCGTATCTGAATATCGAGCTTTTAGTGTATGAACATTTGTTCTTAATTTCGAGAAAGCTGTTAATTAAAGTAAGGTTAGATTACTTGACATTTGCGACCTTGTACTTTCCGATTTAAAGACAGAAAGCATTGGGCTCATAGAAAAACGAAAAACTAAAGATTGAGCTATTTATGTGCCCTAGTGTAAACGTGTGACGACTGATCCAATAAATCGAACTCTGTTTACTTTTGCGCTTATGTGAACCAAAAATGTATTATTTATTTTTTCTGTGAATGATTTCAATGCTTTAGGGTTAATTTTACCATTGTGTTAAAGTTTAAACTATTAATTGAAGATTAAAATTACATTTTATGTAAAAATGTCATTTTAAACTTCGTTAAACCCAATGGTGGAATCGGCCCCAAGTTAGTTATATCATGGTCATTGATTAGTTGCGATTTTGCAAATAATATAATCTCCAGCGCTTATTAGCCGCTTGAGTGATAATTAAATCAGTTATATTTTATTTCTTTCATTTACTTTATTCAACACCTCTCGGCTGAAAACCGGGCATAGTTAAGCTTTTAAATCCCCTTCTTTTATAACCTCGGCCTTCCACCACCTTTTAAGTCAATGTCAATAAAAAGAAAAATAATTTTTTTATAATTCAAATAATGATACTTAACCAGAAATAGTAGGTACAATAAAAACTTGTAAATCCGGTTCTGCTCTTCCGCCATTTTAGTGAGTGCAAAAGCCACGCCTACCGGTCCCACTTTTGTATATCAAAAATAATACATATGACGTATCCTTACGTTGCCTTATCAATGGTGTTGAGTCACGGAAAGACGATTTTTGTGTCGAAATAGAATTTTCTTAATATTTAGCCCCATCGGCTTACCCTAATTAAAGGGGATTTTAGATTCTACTTCATGGTTAATTGTGGGTAAATGGACATTTCGTATTTTGAGAGGAATTTTAGTGTATTGGTAAATTCCTATGGTCACTGGTCCAGCCCATATCTATTATAGGATTTTAACGCAATAATTGGAAGGTCACAGCATTTGGAGTGTGGAATATTGTTGTGCTGTGGATCATCTCACGTGTTTCTCATCCTTGGAAGACTACCAAGTTAACCCTTTACGAAAAAGGGTTTCACCCAGGGGGTTGTTAACCCAGGATACGACAACAATTTTCACCCAGGGGGTTGTTAGCCCAAGATTCGTCGACAGTTTCACCCAGGGGGTTGTTAGCCCAAGATTCGTCGACAGTTTCACCCAAGGGGTAGCGACTCAGGATTTCAACAGTTGTACACAGAGGGTTATATCGTCCGGAATTCAACGGTTTCATCGAGGGAACACAGAAAATTGGTATGCTAGCCACCTAGTTTACTTGTAACTAGATTTACAAGGATGTTTCTCGTTCTGGATAGGAAGATGGGAATGCTGTGAAAGAAGACACCCTACTATCAGGTTTTTCTTATACGTTATATTGAAGGTTTCATGCGTGCATTGTTAAACTATACATTCACTTTCAACCGAATGTTGTCAAGGTATCCTCAACAATATTTATACTTTTGAGCACAGAATGTTCTAGGGTTCTTTCACTCATAACTTAAGTATTATCAAATGTTACATCGTTTAATTGATTAATATTTTAAATGTTTACTTAATTTAAGCACTTAATGTTAATGTAATAATCCTTCGGGTCGCAGAACACTTGGACTGCTTCCACGTTTAAGTTGTAATTCTTCAGTTATTAAGGGCTACTGCCATAATTTTACTTTATTCAATTTATTCATTATTAAATGGACCAGACTTAACGATTAAGTTAAGCAATCTCAGAAGACCCGTGTGGGGGCAGAGATTAAGTAACCTCTTCCAACCTGGGAGTTTAAGTAAATAACCTCTGTGTCTAAAGTCCTTTATATGTTGTATTTTTATTTTCTTTTTTTTTATATTTTTATTTAGTTCTATGAATTATACTTAATTATAAAATTTCATGGTTTAATAATTTTCTTTTGGGTAGTTTGGTCTTAACTAAAAGTTAAGCAGATATCGCCTTCCAATTTGGAGAGGGTTATAAGCTTATAAGGATTATAAGTTTGCTGTTTAGTTTACAATATACGATGTAGTATAGGTGCGGTTATGCACAATATTTAAGTTAACTATTATTTTATATTTTTTTTATGTAAGGTGGAAATTAATATTTTGCGCATGCGTCATGCCTGGTACCAAGCTAACGACGAACCGTGCCATATTTTGATTTAATAATTTATTTTGGGTTATGCATATACATATACAGTGTAAATTTTCCCTTTAATTTCCTCCAATTTTTTTTTGATTACCTAAGCCATTAGGTAATCAGTCTGTATATTTAGTAAATATTTTTTTCTTCATAAAGGAACATAAGTTGAGGTTTGTCTTTTATTTCTTTCCTCATTTACTGGGTTTTTGGGGAAATAGGATCATAGTTTGGCCACTATATAGACCCAGTTGGCGCCTATTTATTTGTCTACTATTTCCGGAATTTTTGTAAGCTATCCACCCCCTAGCTGCCGTCTGAGCGACGTCGAAGGCCCGAAGGTTGACACCGGAACAACCGAAACTTGTGTAACCGTAGTAGACAACATTTTTAATTGTAGTTAATACTTTAATAATTTTTTTTTTTAAGTTTAAAAATTTTGGTGGAATCACAAAGTTCATTTCTTAGGTTACACTTTCTGGGATAGAGCATTGTCAGTCGAATATAGTGACACCCTGTAGATGTATTGACTACTGTCCCTCGTATTGGCTTCTAATTTTATAATTTCGGTTAGAATGCGCTTCCTCCAAGTTTATTAATATTCATTATAAAATGGATCGGAATTTCGGCTGAACGATTTCTGTCTAGATATTAGCGACATCTGGCATTGCGAATGGACTCTATCTAATAGAAATTCTAATTTGCGGAAAGGTAATAATAAAAAAAAGCATGCAAGCTGTGACCGCCAATCTTTATGCGTGAAAATGAAGTAGAGATTTGAATACTTTTTGAAATTGTCAGTGAAACCCACGAATTACTATGCGTAGGAAATTTTTAAAAAACAGGTTTTCTGTAACAGAAAAAATACTCATATATGATGTTGGTGTCCAATTCTGGAGCTACTATAATTCAAACAATAAAAAATTAAGGTGGTTTGTTGACATTACGTTAGTGGTAACAAATAGTGCTCACTTTCAATAAATAATGATCTCAAAAGCTTTATCAAATAATTCGTATTTCCCAATTCTAACTAAATTTTTTTTTTATTGGAAATTAGAAAGTAATTGTATTTGCCACAGACACACGTACGAGTATATACAGTGGAACGGTTTATAATAAGATAACGGAGTATTAATCTAATAAAAAAATCCTAATATTTTGGCATTTAGTCTTGCCTACATATTAGGGACCATCTCAGTTCAAAAGATATGCCTGCCCAATTTTTACAAATTTTGAAGGCAGTAGCGAATTAATTCAAATGTTAGAAGCAACAAATTACGGTCTTACAATTACCATTTTTTCGATATTTCTTTTGCCGATTTCGGGTGTTAGTAATAACCACCTTCCTCTCTATCCCGTTTATTTTCCCTCCATAGGCGTTGAAACCCTATTATACGAGAACGAACCAGCTTCTACCGGTAAGTTTTTTTTTAGAATACATTTAGGTTGTGTACCTAATAAGTGCACTTAAAATTAAATAAAACTCGTCTAAAGTTCTTTTCTACCAGTTGTTTCAAGGTGAATATATTATCTTGGACCCATTTCACCCATTTTCATCCTTTTTTTTTATCAACTCTGTTGTAATCCCATAGTTTCCTGCTACTGTGCCTCTCTTCAGCATCTATATATTATGACGAGGGTCACCAAAAATAGTTCTACCCTATTGGATGTGATAGTCATACCTAGCCAGTTTGATCCTGTTGACAGTGGTGTAACGGAAGTATTTAATATCGTGGATCATAAATTAACATATTACACACTAAACTTATCAGTTATAGTTGATCCTCCCAAAGAATTCCAGTCGAGAAATTTAAAAAACATAAATCGTGATATTTTAAAAGAAATGCTGCTATTTACCCCTTTTGAAAATATTATTACTTTTGATAACATTGATGATGAATTTTGGAGATGTGTGTATTTGCCTCACCGATTGCATTTTTATGCAATCTTGGAAGTTATCAAAAGTCTTTCCTTTGCCCAAGAAGAAGAACGTAACGAGTGTAACGATTTGCGTCCTATCTTTATCCTGCCAGTGTTATCGAAAGTAATTGAAAAAATCATGAAATTTCAATTAAATATTCACTTAGAAAATAATGAAATACTTCCACTGCGACCGTCAGGTTTTCGTTCCGGCTATAGTTGTACTACAGCTCTACTTGATGTCACTGATGATCTCTTCAGAGACTTTGATGCTAAAAAACAGCAGCACTTGTTATGCTCGATTATTCCAAAGCATTTGATACTATTAATCATACAATTTTATTCTCAATATTATATTTTATTGGTTGCTCTAATGATGTTATTAGACTATTTAATAGCTACCTTGATAATAGGAAGCAATTTGCAAAATTATGAAAAACTTGCTCCGGAAAAATATTCAATTCGATGCATGTTCATCAAATACTAAGCAGATTTCCTGTGGCGTTCCTCAGGGATCAATACTTGGGCCTTTATTATTTTCACTATATACCTCCAACTTTGAAAATAGCATTAAGAATGAATGGTAAGCCAATCTTTTATGCAGATGATTTAGTACTCCAAAAAACAGTTTACTATCTTTTTCCATTGCTTTTTAAAAATCTTATTCCTTTTTCTGTTTTGATTAGTTCTTTGACTACTTTTATTTTTGGTTCCTTAAAGAATAGGCCAAACTTCAGATGTGGTTAGTTTGGACAAAAATAAGTTTATTCAAGCCAATCCACCTTAGTAGAATTTTGCTTGCTTAAGAAGTTACAGGGTGGAGAAAATATTTCTTTTTTCAATATTTTTACGATAAATCAAATATTTTTTGAGTAAATATAACCAAATTTTATAAAAGTAAGTTTTTTTGGGCGATACAAACGAATACTAGTGTTTTTGTTGCATTACATGTACAGGGCGTTCTAAACTGGCGTGTCAATCTAGTGTTTACTTCAGATTTTTTTAAGAATAGACATTTTTGAAAAATGATTAATTATTTTGAAAAAGCATTCAACTTACCTTAAAAAAAGTATATCTGTTGCATGTCGATATAATGCATCATTTGTATGGATTACCCCAAAATTTTTCAATTTGATAATGTTAAATCTATATATAATACATAAATTATTACAAATTAATTCAGAACTTTATTTAATATTTAGTAGATACTGAAACAAGGCAAAAATATGACAACAAAAATGATAAAGAATACTTATAAGTAACAAATTGAAAAACTTAACTATTTCAAACTAAGAACAATAGCAAAAGCGAAAAATTAATTTCAAGTTATTTGTTAAAAATTAATGGTCTGGTCGAATAACATTAGCCGCCATTACTATTTTTTGCCTCAATTCATTTTGGTATTAACAGTAGGGTCAGGATAAATTAGAGACTTAATATAACCCCAGTAATAAAAATCTAGAGGGTTCAAATCTAGACTACGTGCAGGCCATGTATGTTTACTTCCTCGTCCAATCCATCGAAGGGGGAATACGTTATTTAAATGATTTCGTACTGTTATAAAATAATAGGCATGTAAATACCACATACCAACTCAATTTTTAAAGGAACATTACCTACCAGATCAAATAAGTAATCATTTCCAAAAATTTTTGGCTGGAAGTTCAAAAGGTCCTATAAGGTTATCTTCGACTATACAAAAAATTTAATTTAAATTCATGCTGAAACTGCCGTACTCTCGTGCTGTTTGGATTTTCTACAGCATTTTTGTAGTTGATAATTCCTCTTCTCATAAATGTTGCCTCATCAATGAATAGAATTTTATTTTCAAAAAATATATCTAGTCTATTTTTATTTAAGATAAACTGACTAAAATTTGTTCTCGCTAAAATATCATCTGGCAGTAGATTTTGGACTGGAGTTAAATAGTACGGGTATAATTGTTGCTCATGTAAAATATTACACACAGTACCCTGACATAAACCAACATTGGCAGATATACCACGGATACTTACTTGTTGCTGGGTCATCTTCAACAAGATTTATTACCTCTTCCTCCTGCTGTAAACCTCAAACCATAGGTCGTCCATTGACTCTTTTTGGGCAAAAACTTCCGGTTTCTCTTAATCTGCTGAAAAGACATGAAAACAATTTTCGGTTGGGCTGTCTACGATTAGGATACAAATCTGTGTAACTTCTTGCTGAAGCGCGTGCATTAAAACCTTGTTGGGCGTAAACTAATACAATATCGGTCATTTCACTGTTTGAGAAAAAGTTATGTCGCGGCATTGTATAAAAATAACGAATTTTATCACTCAAAACTCTGATGCTTGTATGTAAGACTAATATTGACAGTGCTACTACATTAGACAACTGCCTATTAGATTTAACATTATCAAATTGAGAAATTATGGAGTAATCCATACATTTGCAGTACCAAATTTAAATAAAGTTTTTCTTCAAATTATGCATTTTAGCGACATGCAACAAGTATACCTGTTTGAAAAGAAATTTTTCAAAAATGTCCATTTCTAAAAAAAAATCTGAAGTAAATATTATATTGGCACGTCAGTTTAGAACGCCCTGTACATGTAATGCAGAAAAATCTAGTATTCGTTTGTATCACCCAAAAAAACTTATTTTCATAAAATTTGGGTATATTTACTCAAAAAGTATTTGAATAATCGTAACTATATTTTCTCTATCCTGTAATTTCTTAAGTAAGCAAAATGCTACTTAGATAAATTGGCTTAAATGAACTTATTTTTGTCTAAACTAACCACATCTGAAGTTTGGCCCCATTCTTTAATGCTATGAGTTTCATTACTATTATTAATTGGGTTTTGGTTCTTCAATTTTATTTCTTGCCTTATTTCTTCATTCACCACTTCGTTTGGTTTTTATATTTGTTACTGTTACTATTATCACTGTCATTAATGTATTTCTGACAGTTTTCCATAAATTTTTCTTGGTTACTTAATTCTATTTTTGAATGAACTAAATAGTGATCGAAGTTTATTTTATTATTCTTAATTAGTTTTTATTTAAAAAAAAAATAATTTATATAGTAAGCTGACCTAAGTTAGACCTTTATCTTTAATTAGGTTGAATATTATATTTTTTCTCTAAAATTAGTTTGTTCAATTTCTGGTTAACATATACATTATTTTCATATTGTCGTTTGGCGATAACCCTATTTTTTTTTTTTTTTTGTTAACATATACACTGGGAACGTGACAAATTTGCCATAATCTTTGTAAATAAATAAATCATGTCCACGAATTTCAAAAAGTTCAATTGGAATAATAACATTTGAATAACCCATATCGACAAGCGCCAGAATCAATTTAGCTATTTTTTCTTCTCTACGCCGCTGATATCGCCACTTACGAAACTACTCTGCTGTTTACCAATGCATTAATCTGTGATTTATTTATCTATTAAAATAAATCGGTCGTCGAGATGTTTAACAGAATTCGATGATTTCTTCAATTGATAGACCAATTCGACGCGCGTATTGACATTGTCTGTCAAATTGATTAAACAAATCTTTTTTGGCCACTTCAAACAATTAGATAACGAAATAAATTAGGCATCAGAATGATTTCAATTTAATAGTGACCGTGTTACCATTTTATTGATTGTTTTCACTTGTTTATATAATAGAGCATAATAATAATAGTAATACCCTATTATAGATTATAGATAGAAATTATTTTAAAATAAATAACATAAAAATATTAATTCAATTTTAATAATCTTATTATTTTCAAACGTGTTAATATATATTTTTGGGTACGCCACTGCGCTCTGACTAATCGCGTTTCCGTGGCGCTCTTTTATAAGTGAGCCCGAGGTAGTGAGAAGTGTTGTCGAAATTCTTTAGCAAAAAAGAGATGTCACACTTTAACAGATCCTTGAAACGTAGTGAAACAAACATAAAATCAGCCTAATTTGCGCAACGCACACAGTGACGTCACAAAGTACGAACTTTTCAATCATTGGTATAAAATAAAGAGGAGATGCTATGACGATACTAAAAGTGTCCGCACAGTTTTACGTCATATTTAAAACTCGAGCAAGTGGAGTTAGTCAGTTTTAGTGAGAATAAATACCATTTTTTTTAAAATAGCATGACTAAAATGATATAAAAACATTCATTTTCATTCAGTGTATCTTTAAATATAAAATTATTAACGTCAAATTAATTAAAATACGACTCAAAGTGCGTTCAATTGTCATATCGCAAAATAGTGTTTATGTCCTCTCTACATTATTTTATATCTGAAACACATGAATTCTCATTTCTACGCTGATGACACTCAACTCTACCTTGACTTTAAAGAATCCGAATCGAATGGCGCTATCACAAAAATCAACGAAGATCTGCAAACTATCTCGGAGATATCTAACAAATTTTGCTTAACAATTAACGCTACAAAATCCAAAGCTATGCTTTTCGGCCGTAAACAAGTTAAAAATAGAATTAAAAATATTCTAAGGGTAAGTATTAACAATGAATTTTTAACATTCTCAGTTTGTGAGAAAAATCTGGGCATATACATTGATGAAGATTTATCCTTTGCGCAACATATCTCTTCTATAATAAAAAAATCTTTCTGTAATCTAAAGTTAATTTATTCTAATCGGGAATTTCTCAACAGAAATACCAAAAAGTTGCTTTGCGAAAGCTTAGTGCTGTCTCAGTTTAATTACGGTGACATTGTATATGGGCCTGCACTTACACAATTTCATAAAAACCGTTTACAACGAACTCAAAATGCGTGTGTTAGATTTATTTGCGGGATTCGTCGTCGTACCCGTACATCTCAACATCTGGCTAGTTTGGGATAGCTTAATCTAAATAATAGGAGATTGTTACATGCCTATGTCCTGATCCATAAATTATTGTTATCAAAAAAACCTGATTATTTGTATGAAAAAATAAAAAGGAGATCTGAAGTCCATAATGTTAATGTAAGATTTAAAAATTTCCTAACACTTCCGAAACACACTACAACCTTATTCCGATCTTGCTTTTCGTATTTCACAGCCAAATTATTTAACCTTGCCCCTAAAATATTTAATATCACATCACTCTCAAGATTTAGAAAAGTAGTCAAAAACCTTTTATTTAACGGAGATATCACTTACAATTTTTAATTTATATTGTTAATTAAATTTAGTTTAACAATAATATTTCATGTTATTTCTATTTTTTACTCGTCACTATTGATTAATAACTACAATAACAACACAGATCTAGGATTTATAAAATTTGACCTTTTTTTTATTATTTCTAAGTTTCCATATTAATTGTTTGTTTGCTTTCTTATTGAAAGCTAGAATTTCACTTTTTTTTTCATAGAAAATCTGTATGCATTACTTAATTATTTATACTTTTCTGGGTTGCGTGGAAGAGCGTTGCTTATTTGCTGGCTCAATCTTTGAGCTCGCCAGTAAGTGCGAACGTCGCCTTTTGTCTTTCAGTATTTTTTTATGTATATTTATATACTTTTGTATAATAATTTGTATGTATTGAAAGCAATAAAGTCATTATTATTATTATTATTATTATTATTATTATTATTATTATTATTATTATTATTATTATTATTATTATTGTGTTTCCAATCAAGCTGTCAAACTCCAAAATTCACTATAAGACAATTTTAATTGTGTTTATTTAAAAACCATGTTTAAATAAAACTGAGAATTTAAATCAGAAGTATGTGTGTCAATATGTCCTATCTATAAATGCTAGAGATACTGATAAACAATGTCAGACTGATGTACCGGTGAGGATTTTACTTGAATGATGGTGTCGCATGCATTTACAAAAAACTGGAAGCTTAACTTACATTATAGTTTTTTTTAGAGACGATATAAAAAATAAATATTGCACTTGACTAATTTAATTCAAAAAACTAAATAGTTGTGTCTATGTTAAGTATGTACCTATTCGCTCCGTGCGAAGTCATGGAAAGGGAAGCAAAAGCGATACTAGCGCTAGCTGCGGATAATTCGTGCATTTTAGGGGGATATTTTGAAATTTTGGCATATCAAATACACGTATACATTTTACTTTTTTTTTAAAAAAAGTAGGTAAAAACAATACATTAAGCAACCGGAGTTGCTGTGTTGAAAATTGAACAAATACTAGCAAAAAAACAGTGAAACTTATATAAAAAATGTCAGTAGCAAAGTGGAAATTAAATCAAAGAAATAAATGGATAGATATACAATAAAAAGAAAAATTACCTTTATTTTTGTAATAATAACCGTAATGCTGCAAATAGTAGACATCAGAAACTTGAAAGGTTTTAAATCAACAATAAATTATCATTTTACCATGTTCTTTAATATCCCTTAATCTTAAATGTTCATTCAGCAAGGACTAGATTTCAAGATTTCTGTCTTTGTTATTATATGTGGTTGGACCCGCAATTTTGTAACTTACTGATGGGAAATCAGTTTTAATCATTGTTTTCTTTCGAACAAAAATGAAAATATAAGTAATGATCCTTTTTTTATACATTTTAACTTCACGCTAATATTAAATGGAATTTTTTTATTTTGACAGATTAGAGTAATTCTTCAATGAAAACTTATTAGACTTAGGCAACTTCTCATACAATTTCCAGTAAATACTGTTGCCTGCCTATATTTTATTATTCAATTTTATCGATTATACATAATTTTCTTTAATTTAAGCGATAAAAATATATAATAATAATAAATTAATGTTTTACTTGATTAACAAATCCATATACTTTTGACAAGGGGGGTAGCCATGTGTGAGTTGAAGTAATTTTAAGGTGAAGGGGGGAGAAAAAGTCCTTTATATCTCACAAGGAAAGTCAATGTTTAATTATTCAACAAAACATTGAGTGCGACCGGTTTCGAAGTAACATCACTTCATCTTCAGGCTCGCCTAGTGGAAAGGAGAATATGTGGTGTAAGGTGTGTTGACTTTGAGCCCACAATATATAAAATAGTAAAAAATAGAAAAACTCACCATACTCTCCATCCACTAGGGAATTCTACAGACAAGTTTCATCAAAACGTGGGGGATGAAATAAATTCAACAAAATTCAACAAAACTTGGTTTATATTAATAATCCTAATTTGGTACATGAACTAACCACCAGTAAGAAATACATTTCTCTTACCTTTATTGGAAAAGCATCCTATAAAGTGGCAAGCTTACTTAAAGACCACTTTAAAGTATCTTTCAAAACCCCCTCCTCATTACATAAGTTATTTGTTCATAATAAAGATAAATTAGATCCCTTTGACTTGTCTGGAATTTATAAATTGACTTGTAAATCTTGCCATTCTTTCTATGTGGGACGCACATTTCGAAATTTCAAGATCCGTTTAAAAGAACATTTGCGTTGTCTTAACCAAAATACAACAGGATTTTCACATTTTGCCAACCACCTACTGGACTCAAATCACGACTTCGATTCAACTGAAGGTTTCGAAATCCTACATAGTTCCTACCATAGATTTACTCTTAATAGCTTCGAAAGCCTCGAGATATTGAGAAATTTAAAATTAAATCCTGTTGGTTGCTTAAATGCCCAGATAATGTCAGAAACTCCTCCAGTTTTCTCAACACTAATCTAAATTTATCGTCCTAACTTCCTTTTTAACCTCCCCCTTTATTTCTATTCACATATTTCCTTGCAAGGGGTACATTTCAGTAAGTAATTTCTTCCCACAAAAAACCAACGTGCATGTTTAAGGACTAGGTTAAGTTGTGTGTTTTCACATCTGTCATTTTCTTCTTTTCTTCTTCTTTTATTTTTCAGTTGCTTCACAACAGTTAACCCAGTCATTTCTTCTTCTTTCTTATTTTATCCTACAACATCACATACACTTGGTGATTGGTTCATGGCCCAAATCTTATATAATAAATAATAAATATTTCTTCACTCATAGTTTACATCTTATTACCTATACCCTGTCATAAGTTTATCCAAGAATTTTTCTTTAGTACTTACCACCACCTGTAGAGGCCTTAACTTGACAGGTCTCCTTTAAAAAATGTTAGATTTTTATAAAAAACAGCAATGTTTGCTTAAAATAGGCCTTATCTTTTAATCTGTTTAATGTATGTAATTTGTTTTTGTATCGTCTTGAATATTTTAAAATTTTTAACTGTTTATATCGACTAATATTTGTTTTTCAAATATTTTTAACTTTTATAACTTGTAACATTGTTTTGTTTTACAATTTATTTCATCCCCCACGTTTTGATGAAACTTGTCTGTAGTATTCCCTAGTGGATGGAGAGTATGGTGAGTTTTTCTATTTTTTACTATTTTATATATTGTGGGCTCAAAGTCAACACACCTTACACCACATATTCTCCTTTCCACTAGGCGAGCCTGAAGATGAAGTGATGTTACTTCGAAACCGGTCGCACTCAATGTTTTGTTGAATAATTAAACATTGACTTTCCTTGTGAGATATAAAGGACTTTTTCTCCCCCCTTCACTTTAAAACCATATACTTTTATTAAAACTACCATATATACTTTTTCATTACGAATTCTATTAAAAGTTGCATTTGTCAGTGTATGCAGAAATAGTCCATTAGTATCAAAACGAATTGGCGCTGCTGTCGCGCACGGAGCGAATATCATGAAGACTTAATTAAATATTTACCTTGGAGGTAAATTGAACTATGTCGTACTATTTATAGAGGCATGTTGGAGGTATATGTCATAGAAAAATTGTTATCAGAACATAGAAATATGTTACCAAAACTAACCAGTCATGTATATTAAAAAAAATTTAATAGTTAGATTATTAGTAAACAATACATATTATTGCGACAATAATTGGGGTTAACTGCATTTTTTGTCGAAATATAATTGATATATGTAAATATAAAACACAAAAGCGCCCAAGCAACATTCAGTCTGCTCTACTAAAAAGTTGACTGTAGTTTACCTTCGAATTACTGATTACCCATTAAATAATTTTCAAAACTTTGACTTTATCATTTTTTATTGTACCTATTTTTTTATTATGTTATTGTTATAGCCTGGATTATATTATTATACTCTTCACACAGTAGTCTGTAAAGAGTATTATAGGTTTGCTTTGTCCGATGTCACGTTTTTTGTCTGCTCGATAAGTCAAAAACGAAAAATGATATCAACTTGAAAATATTTAGCAAAAAACAAGCTCCATAAGGAGAAGTCCTTTGATTTTGAAAAAAAAATCTAATTAAAAATGGAGGTCTGGAAGGTTAAAATTAAAAAAAAATTATAAATCAAAAATCAAATTCTATAAGGAGATGAGTCCAGAGCTGGGCAAAGTCCTCAGTGAAAGGCTTAAAGCACTAAGCCCTACGCCCTTTTTGAAAGTGCTTTCATTGTCATGCCCCAATTTCCTTTTTATTCCGAAAGTGCTTCCCAAGCACAACGCTTTTAAAGTGCTTTGTGCTTAACAAGCACAAAGCCCTCAAAGTGATTTGAATAGTGCTTGAAGCACCTCGAAAGTGCTTGAAGTTCTTTAAGCCTAAAGCCCTTTGAATGTGTAATAAAATTCTCAATGTGACGGAATCTGCCACGTACTACAGTCATCAGCTTAATGCTGTATAATACATAATAAAAATATTAAAATAAAACAATATTGTTATTTGTTTATATTTACCTATGTTTATTACAAGAAGAAGAATAATATTCTTTTAATACAAACTAAAAGAAAATGTAGATAAAAGTTAATTTTCAATTCTTTATAAACTATAGTAATTAAAGAATAATAATAGTAAATTCTGTCCAAAAAAGGTTGTAATTTATGTTAATTATATTACAAGTTATAGGAAACAAGTTCTTTGGATAAAAATTAATTCGACGTTTCAAGGGGGTGAAAATCAAGTTTAAAGATTCCGTTACATAGATAAAGAAATGCAGAAATCTACTTAACTAAATACACGTGCATAAAAGGGCTTCAAGCCATTTCAAAGTGCTTCAAGCCATTTGAAAGTGTTCGGAGCTCTCAAAAGTGCTCCAAGCCTTTTCGAAGTGCTTCTTCGCTTTTAAAGTGCTACAAACCCTTTTAAATTGCTTAAAGGTCCCAAAAGTGCTTCAAGCCCTTTGAAAGTAATTGAAGCTCATTGAAAGGACTTGAATTACTTCTTTTCAATTACAAATTACCAAGCACTTTTCTGAAGTAATTGACTTGACAAGCCTCAATTACAAGTTTATAAAAGGGTTTGGAGCATAGGGCCTTTCAAGCCCTTCAAGTGCTTTAATCACTTTTACAAGCTTAGAGCACTCAAGCCCCTGCCCAGCTCTGGATGAGGCCTATTGATTGTGACTAAAATTTTAATAAAAGTGGAGAGAGGGGTTAAGGGAGATTGAAATATTTAAAAAATTCTAACTCAAAACGAACAATCATATCAACTTGAAATTTTTGGATAAAATTAAGCTCAATAAGGGGATAAAGTCTATTGATTCTAAAAAACAAACTGATTGAACATGGAGGTTAAGGCGGGTTTGTTGAACTGTGAAGAGTATAATTTAGGGTGCCATGCATCATATATGTTTACTTTAGTTTGTATCTGGGTAATGTTATGTATAGTGATTGGACATGATCATATTAAATAAACATTTTAGTTCACTGGGTTTATTTTCCAATAAAAGTTATTTAAAAATATTTTATTTTACACGTGTCACAAATTGTGAAAATTATTAAATTTACAATAAAAACAAAAAACTGTAGTTACATTTTCGTATATTATTTTTTACACAAAAATCAATATATATTTAAAATAATCTCGAAATATGAAGAAAAGTCAGCTGACTATAACTAATAATGTTTATAAATGGTTTTCAACGTATTAAAAACAAAATAAATATTACAATAACTATAATATGCATAGTACTTGCAAACAGTATGATATTGATAATAACTACACTTAATATGAACCAAATAAAAAAAATAGCGATTAATGGCGCTTGTACAAAGTTCTGAAACGATAAAATTATTGGAACAAAGTGAACACCCTTTTTAAATTACTACAAGCCGCCACTGCTGTGATGGGTTAAAATGTATTAATAGTAGTACATTGGCTGGTTAGGCACCTTTACTTGTTCTGGTTTACAAAAACAACAACCCTTCCCAACGAAGAGAATAATCTTACTGATCCCAAATAAACTTAACGATGGGGTAGTTATGCGAAACATATGGAACCTGGAAAATGCTTCTTTACATCACACAAAATACCAATTTTAATATACGGAGTGGCCCAAAAGTCTGGAAACGGCCAATTATCTCGTAAATTGCTAGTCCTAATTGTACAGAATTTAAGGTACACCTATTTTGGGATACGGAGATTTCAGATTTGATATTTGCAATGTTGCCAGATTTGCCGTTTCTCTTATATTATTAGTCACTTTGGTTTTTTCAAATTCATCACCCTGTATATTCAGTCCTTTTCAATACGAGTTCAACCATATGTAACATTTATGGTTTTATGTAGTCTGAAAGGTCTTAAATAAATAAAACAATCATGGAGAAATGTGGTAGACCTATTCTACCATCGATGAGGGTAATATCAATCACAAATGGAGCACATTTTGAACACTTGATAAAGTAACCATTATGTTAAAAATGTTGCAATCTTTCAATTGTTACGTTTTAATGTAGTTGAAATAGTTTGTATCAAAAAATTTATTAAGACAATTAGGCGTTGCCAGACTTCTGTTTTATTTATTTAAGACCTTCCAGACTACATAAAATCATAAGTGTTACATATGGTTAAACTTGTATTGAATATGAGATTCCAATAATGACTGAATATATAGGGTGATGAATTTGAAAAACCAAAGTGACTAATAATATAAGAAAAACGGCAAATCTGGCAACATTGCAAATATCAAATCAGGAATCTCCGTATTACAAAATAGGTGTAAATTTTGTACAATTAGGACTAGCAATTTACGAGATAATTGGCCGTTTCAGGCTTTTGTGCCACTCTGTATATTTTCTTAGTTCATAATAGTTTATGTGTACTGGATTGACTAGATATTAAGAACAACTACAGATTATAATTTAAATTTTGTGTACAATTTTATGTAAGTATTATTTCCAATTTTATGTCCAATATATAGTTGCCAAATTCATCATTCAGATTAAAATAAATTTTTGATATACTGGGTGATACTAATTTTAATTGTAGTTTTTAAAAATTAAAACGAATCATTATTTTTATTACATGCATATTGATTTCATAACAAAATATATTAAATTTGACGTTACCGAGAAATGATTGACAATTATTTGCTTGTTTTTTCACTCCCAACTTAGATATTCCGCTAATTTAAAAAACGACTGTGTATTTACCGTCCAGTGTAGTTATTTCAAAAAAAACAACGTACCAAAAACATTCCACAGCAGACTGATTTGATGCAAAAATGCTATTACGTTAACAATGTTATCTAAACAGTTAATTTGTGTTTGGCAATTGTAAAAAAGCAGCCAAAGCGATTGGATCGTGTAAAATGAATGAAACGAAATTTAAATCCCGCGGAAATCTGAAAAGCCAACAGAAACAAACCGACCAAGTTTTCATTAACTTGTGCAACTTTCGGTCAGCGTGCACTTTTTTTATTCGTTACGTGAATCCCTCCCGTATATGGGCTTTCGACAATTTTATTCAATTTAACCGAAACTGACGATCGATGTTCTTAATAAAGGTGATAAAACCGAACACTGCACTGGTCATAGCCATAGATTTCGACTGCCCGTTAAACTGAAATTCAATTTCAATTGTTTTTAAATAATAATAAGCTACTTTGAAAATTGATTCAATATAATTCTTCTAATGGACTTATATTCTTACTTATTTTATACTTTAACTCGCTATCATCAAATAAACGATGTGGAAAAGCTCGATACCATGTGGAATTCTTCTGTGCAGACTCTTCAACATCTTTACTTTAAATAATGTATACACAGGTACAAGCGCGGCGTAGCTAGGTTGTTTTCATGGGGGGAGGGGGGGGGGGGGGGGGGGGGGGGGGGGGGTAACACTTTTCCCATTATTGGTGAATGCGCAGCGTGTTATCTTAGAATATGGTACCAATGCAACGTCTAGAGTTCATATGTGTATTTCCAGAAAAAAGAGTGTTTTATAATAAAGTTTTAAATTTTTAATATATTTATACAGGGTATTTCAGAATAAAGTACCATAATTTTGGGGATTTTTAGATTTAATCAATTATAAAGAAAAGCTAAACTTTTTGAACACCCTACATTTCATAATACTTCTCACTAAATATTTCTGACGCCATTTGTCACAAAAAAGGGACTTCTGGTTGATCTTTGTAGACTATTCCATTTCCGAGGTGATAGAACCGATTTATTTTATACATAGTGTAGATACAAAAAAATTTGGTTCTTTGTATCTAGAGTATCAAACACTGTTAATGAAGAGAATGTTAAGAAATACATTCATAATCGCACAAACGCAGAAGACATTTATGTGAAGAAACTAGACACATATTTTGTAAGACAGAATAATCAAGCTTTTCTAGTGGGAATAGATCGTCATTTCAGGAGCAAGTATATAAATCAGATTTTTGGCCGAAAAATATAATTTATTCCCGATTTAACTTTAAACAAGGTCAGCGATTTCTTGAAGATTCACGAAACCAGAATCTACTTCAAACCTGATAAAATAGGGACCTCAAGGACTACTATGGAAAACCACTTTTTGAAAGAAAATAATGAATTACTATTTTGCAGTTCCCAACAGTTAAATATTACTTTAATGCATATCAATATACAGGGAGGTTTTGCCAATAAATGCTTTGATCTGAATTTAATTTTACAGAAACAAAATGTAAGTATTCTATGTGTTACTGAACATTGACTTGATTCTAACAATTTACAAGCTACCTCAATTGACGATTTTAAGCTAGTATTATATTTTTCACGGATAAATAAAGAAAAAGGTGGTGCTAGTATATTTATGAAAACAAGTATTGCTGCAAATTTTGAAATCAATTAATTTACATAGGTGGTGTATAGAAGGTGAATTTGAAGTATGTGGTGGAAAAATAAAGATCGATTCTAAACTTTTTCTAGAGCTAGAGCTATTAATTCATAATATTTATTAAAACGACAATCACTATTTTATCTGTGGTGATATTAACGTAGATTTTTTTATTGAAGGTAATCAAAAAACTGTTTAATTGACTTATTGAAGGAATTTAATATTAAACATCATATAAATATTGCAACGAGAACAACAAGTACAACCTCAACTTGTTTAGATAATTTTTTTACCAATTTTGATGTAGATAAGGTGGGTGTATATGATACTTTTTTGTCTGATCATAACTACTTATTATGTTCGATTAAACTACCTAATTTTGAAAATAACGAATTTAAATACAAATATAAACGAGATTTAAGTGATCCTAACGCAATAACTTTTATAAATATTTTATCAGTTGAAAATTGGCGTGAAGTATACACATCTACTAATTTTAACGATACATTTTCTATCTTTTATGAATCATTCCTATACCACTACAATATTGTATTTACGAAAACCAAAAAGCGATAAAACCACAAAAATAAAAAATCAGTTTCTACCTCATATTAATGAGTTACATAATCTATTATGTGAAATGAACAGTTTAAAGAAAGAAATAAATTCTTCATATTATACAGAACGTTACAATAATTTAAAAAAAGAGTATCAAAAAATAACAAAACAATATTTGAGAAGAAAAAATAATTATCGTATTTTAAAAAGTAATAGCGTAATGAAAGAATCCTGAAATATAATAAACGAGAGTAGGGGAAAAAGATGAAACAACTTATTGAATCCTATTAAACTTACAAATGATGACAAATTAACACTCTTAGAAAAAGTAAATTATATCAATGACTATTTTATTAATGTAAATAAAACGAATATTGTACCTATACTATGAGTATTGATAAACATCATAAAAGTTTTTTTTTTCTAACAACTCCTAATGAAATCATCACTATAATCAAAAAAACTACTTCTAAACGCACTGAAGGTATTGACGAAATAAATGGTAAAATTCTGTTATCGGTTGCTCATTGTATTGCTGAACCCATATCACATTTGATTAATGAATCCTTTGTTTCGGGATTATTCCCAAATATGAAGGAATCTAAAGGAATCCATGTTTATAAAAATAAGGGATCTGCATCTAATACAGAAAATTATCGTTTAATCTGTATATCTAGTCAAATAACTAAAATATTTGAGTCAGCATACTTTATTAGACTCACTAATTACCTTGAAAGTTTTAATATGTTGCCAGATACTCAAAATAGTGATGGGCATAATCGAATGAATTTCGTATTCGAATATTCGAATGATAAAAATATAAATAATCGAATGATCATTCGAATTCTCTTCTTCTTATTTACATTTGTATTTAGAGGTAAAAAAGAAGAAAAAACCTGGTTATTTTATGTTTGATTTTTTATTTTGTTTTATATTGAAAATTTAGCGTGTCAGTTATCAAGATAGTCAATATTAAGTTTGCTCACAATCTGCCACTGCTCTACTTTTACTCCATATTTCTTTAATTGCTCACATATTGGCAACGCTGTATATTATATGAAACTTGACTTTTTTGAGGTTAGGTTATTTACAGGCTTCAGATGGCGGGACTATTCGGCCTAATGTCAGTTCTACTAAATGATTTGAATTACGCCGAATAGCTGCGGCAGTTGAAGCCTTTAATTTAAAAAAAGAATAATGTTGATATCGCCGATTTACAGTAGTTGCTGAGTAGTCTGAAAAGTATAAAATGTTTCGAATCATTTCTAGATAATTCGAGACATTTCGAATGATATTAATAATTCGAATATTCGAATGATTTTGCATTCGAATTGCCTATCACTAACTCAAAATGGATTTAGAAAAAATAAGTCAACATCTACTGCAATTGCAGTTTGCCTAGAGTTTATATATCAAGCACTCAATAATAAAAAAACATATTTTGGGACTCTTCTATGACCTTAGCCGTGATATGGTGGATCATAATCTTTTATTATTGAAGATGAATGGGTTAGGAATACGAGGGAAACCTTATGAATGGATACAGTCTTACTTAATAAATCGAACTCAATTAATTGTAAAAAATAGTCTAAAATCTGATCCTCTTCCATGTACAATAGGAGTTCGCCGCAAGGTTCAATTTTGGGCCCAGTTCTTTTTATAGTTTTTATAAGTGATATAAGTAATTTTTGTTTAAGCTCTCAACAAATAGTTCAATATGCCGATGATACCAATAGTGTAATGGCAGATGATCAAATTGAACAGGTCACTCAAAGTAGCAACGAGGCATCTCGTGAGTTTAACCAGTATTGTAAAGATAATCGTCTGGCATTAAATGTAACAAAAACAAACTTCATGCAATTTTTACCCAAAAACGTATTACCAGATTACGAACCCTACTTGCACGTTAACGGAAAAACTATTCAAAGCGTTGATGACATAAACTTTTTAGGAATAATATTAGATCCCAAATTAAATTGGGTAGCTCATCTAAAAATGGTAACTTCAAAACTAAGTACTTGTTGTTATATCATCAAAAATTTAAGGGAGACACTATCTTTTGATGGGTTAATATTTTGGGGTTCTTCACCATACTTTGAAAGAGCTTTTGTATCTCAAAAGAAGGTTCTGAGAGCCATGTATAAAGTGACACCAACAACATCAAGTAAAGAACTTTTCAAGAAAACGCAAATTTTAACACTACCTTCCCCTTTTATTTTTCAACTAATTTTATACATAAAAGATAATGAGCATATATTTAAGAAAAACAAAGACCTGCACTCATATGATACTAGATTTAAATTTAACATCCATCAACCTTTTTCACGACTACAAATAAGTCAGCATTCACCAAAATATATTGGGATTAAGTGTTACAATAAGTCCAGTAACATATTAGAAGATACTACAGGTTATCATCAAATTAGTCGTAATGATTTAAGAAAACATCTTAATGATTTTCTTGTAAATAATGTATTTTATAGTATAGAAGATTTTTTGAACTTTTAAACTAATCTTAACATGAATTGTCTATTATATATATTTTATTTTATTTTTTAATGTATTTTACTTAACACTTTTTGACTGGTCTGATAGGATTTTACATTATGTATCTAGTGTCTTTGTATAGTGTATAATTCTCAAAGATGAATAAATTCTATTTCTATTTTTATTTATTAAATATGGCTAATTTTAAATTCAATTTTGTCAAATGCATAAAATTCCTTATAAATTTACCTATCCAACGATACCAACATGTCTCAATAGTGCGTAATTGATCTATAGCCGTTTTATTATTGGAAATAGGAAAAACAAATTAATATAAAAGTTGTATGACCATGTTTATTAAATATTCTTAAATATACAGGGTGGTCCATAAACGAGGGGCTGACCAAACTTATACATTTTTATATTTGTTTTCATATCGTCAAACAACTTTAATAGACTTCATTTATTTGCTATGTTGTATATAGGGTGTTTCATTTTTTTAAATGAAATACCCTATATGTCATACCACCAATTAATTAATAGAGGGTATTCCATTTAAAAAATTTAGAAAATCGTAACCTCATGTTTTGACACACCCTATATACAACATAGCAAATGAATGAAGTCAATTAAAATTGTTTCACGATGTAAAAACAATCAAATATATATTACTACCTGCAGGGTGTTTTGCTTTAAAAAAGGTATAGATTTGGTCAGCACCTCGTTTATGGACCACTCTGTATATTTAAGAATATTTGTTAAATATGGTCATACAATTTTTATATTAAACATTTCTTCGTATTTCTAATAATAAAACAGCTTTCGATCAATTATGCACTGATGGGACACCCTGTATATATTATGGGTCTAGGACGTTTCATCGCCGGCGTTTCTACGCCGCCGTTTCTACGCCGCCGATTCATCGCCAGCCGGTTCTTCGCCAGGCCGCTTCTACGCCAGGCCGGTTCATCGCCGGCCGTTTCTTCGCCGGCCGTTTCTTCGCCAAGCTACTTTGACGCTAATTACAAACATGAGCAGGATTCAAACCTTGATCATTATTTTTAGTGTTAAATTTATACATATGTATAAATGATGATAATATAATTACAGAGTGGGATTTTTATCTCGAACAACTTTTTTAAATTAATAAATAAAGGTTTGTCGCAAAATTCCTAAGACGTCTATTTTTATTTTCAATGGGGCATATTACAAATAGGTTTTATTTTTTTAATATCTGGGAAGTTGTAGCAAAGCCCAACTTTTTTTAATAGAAGGTTAGTCCGATTAATTTTTTATTTAAAGCTTTTTCAATTGCAAATACAATTACGTATTTGGATTGTTACTTTTTACAAGCAATGTGACAAAAAAAAATAAGGAAATGTTTACTGAAACTATACCAGGAATGAAATTAGGCATGTAACGCCGGAAGTGTCATGTTCGGAATGATTTTTATTGTCGCTTAGGGAATTGTCAGTAACAAGGTGGAGGGCACTGCAAATATTTTCTTATTTCATTTTTTCCCAACATATTGCTTATAAAAAGTAACAAAAAAAAATACTTAGGTGTATTTATTTTGTAATTGAAAAGGTAATAAAATAAAAATCAAATCAATCTAAGCTTTCATTAAAGAAAGTTGAGGGTTGCTGCAAACCCCAGATAATTAAAAAAATGGATAAAGCTATTTTTAATATGTCCCATTAATAATTAAAAGTGAACCATATTAGAGCCTGGTTGAAAAATCATATTGATACCTGGTTGTGAAAACCATATTCTTACCCGTTTTAAAAACCATGTTGTAGAAGCATGTTGGAACTTGATTTAAAAACTATATTAGAATCATAAATAAATGTGTTACATTTCAATCTCAGATTCTTTTAATTTTTTTGAAGAAATAATTACAAATTCTATTTCATTTATTTAAAGGTTGCCAGTTTTTGTGTTTATTTCATGGTAATCTACAATACTTAGAAATATAAATAAATATAAATAACGTCATAACTACATAAATTAATGTAATTATGGCTATCATTAGGTGGATGGGAATTGCCACCCCATTCAGATTATGTACAGATATATGTATAGATGTTTGAAGCAATAAAGGGACTACTGCCAAATTTAGGTCCAATATCCATTATGTGTGATTTTGAGCAAGCTACCATGACTGAATGTTTTCCTGGAGTTAATTTGAAAGGTTGTATCTTTCATTTAGCAAAGAACATGAATGTCAAGGAGTCAGTTGGCTCCTTGACTCCTTGATATTCCATTTAGGTGTGCCTGATGATGAAGTGACAGCTTCGAAACCGGTCGCCAATTAAATTGACTTGTGAGAAATAAAGTACCTTTTCTTTAACCCCTTACACTTAATCCCTACTACTCACATATGGCTACCCTCACTCCAAATAATAAACAGTAGGTTGCATTTGAAAAAATTGAAATAGCCATATTTAAGACATGTTTCAAAACACTCTGTATAGAATAAACCAGTTGTATCACCTCTATTCGTTAGCTTAGTATTTTATAAGTCTGTATATTAAACAATTTTAAATATATTTTAAAAACATTCTAGGGTTAAATACAGTATTCCCAAGTCATTCTAAAAATAAAATAAAATATAGGGTGTTCTATTTAAAAAAACATACATTTTTATTTGTCAGACTCAAAAATATTTTTAAAATATGTATTTTTCAAATCCATATAACTTTTATTAAAACTTGTTTACTTATCAATAACACAAATTTAAATATTGAACAATTACGAACTAATGGGACCCGTATATAAATTTTAATTTTCAATTTACAGGAATATTATTATTTTAGATGACTGAGAAACTCTTTCTTTTATTGTATTTATTTTATCTCTCTATTTTTGTTTAATATAACGTTTAAAAAAATATTTATAAACTTTAACAAGTTTAAACAAAGTATTACATTTGCATGTCTATATAGAAAAGAGTTAAAGCACTAATAATATATGAATCCGGTGAAGTGCGAATGGGACAAAAAATAGTTTTCAATGAGTACTGAGCAGTCCAAAATTTTCTGTTGAAGAAGAAGAATGAATCAAATCGAAGTACAAATGGATAACCAGTCTTGTGAGACATAGATACTATTAAAATATTGTGCACGTCCGTTCCAAATGAAACAGGAATCATTCCAAACACGTTATCCTGGGTGCAAAAGTGTTGAATTTTAAACCAGAGTTCTAGAAATACCGGTAGGTTTTTCTGCAACCAAATACGGAAAATCCAAACCAGCAACTCCAAACAACGTATAAAAATTGTTAGAAGTGCCTATAAATCCTCCTTCAGAAGTTACTGCTTCATCCTCAAACATCAATGGGCAAACTCACTATAGATAAGCGATAAAACAGAATTTGATCCATAGTATCGAATTCTCAGCATATACAACCAATATTTCAATGTATTAAATTTAAAATAAATAAAAGATAATAAAATAGAAAAAATAATTTATATTGTTTTTAATGGCAAATGAAACGGTTACACAACAACGCAATTCAAAAATTCAAACCCCGTCTTTGTAGGTATTAATTACCACGCATACACATACACAAATAGTATATTTTTTCGGATTATTATGCAACGTTTGGTTGAAAGATGACGCGAAATAAATAAAAACGAACCGTTCATTTTTCTTCCCATACATGAAGACCCTTAAGTTCTCTATCTACATCTAAACATTGTACTCAAAAAGAAAATATCCATTCGAGCCATATTTCATTCATTTAAAAGTCAAAGAACATTCCAATAAAAAAACCTCGAACGCGCTTGGCGTGCCGCAACCACGCCGCCGAGCGAAGAGACTAAGTTGCTAAAATTTATGTCAGTTTTCGCCAACTTACATATGAAAGCCTTAATACCAAAACAAATTATGTAAAAGTAGTGCTTTACATTTTTATTAGGCGCAGAATGAGCAGCGAAGTATGTTAGAAAGATAAATGGTTAGAGAAAAGCGCAATACGGAGTAAAGCAAGGCGTTTAAATGTGTGTATAAAGGGATCCCCCGGCTCAGAAGTTATGATGGATTAGTGGTAAGCTAACAGGGCCTCGAACTCGAGGGATATCTGTCGAGTTTTGCGAAGGCGCGAGCAGCCTCGAGCGGTGGATTTTTCTTTTACTTGTTTTGTTTTTTCGACACCTATCAATTGGCAAATTACGAGGGTTGCACGGGGTCCGGGTTTTCGACTAGACTAAATAAATTTGATTTATTTTCGAAAAAATTAATAGCCTAGTTTCTTAAATCGTTAGTGAAGTACGCTATTGCCTGTTGAAAATAGAAAATCATCATATATTAAAAAATAAAAAAGGTGACAGTTTTTTTTTTTGGAAAAATGATATGTTAATTTTGAAAGATTGTAAAAAAGATTTCAAAAAATAGATTGATAAATAACTGACAATATTCGTTTCTTTGAACCATTTACACCATTTGGCGACCGTGACAGGACGTACAATGGAGAATCTCAATGATTTGAAAAAAGAAAGAACACTAATACTTGTACAGAACTTGACGACTTATACAGTGAGACCAGTCTGGATAAACCAGAGTTGGTGTATAGAATGGATGGATTGGAGAGCAAAGCCGATAGATTAATCCTTCTAGATGATAAAATTAAAGATTTACTGTTCAATAATGACCTAGCAGTAGAAGATATAGAACATGAAGTAGAAACAGCTGAGATTTATCGTGAAGAATTCATACAGTATAGGCGAAAATATGTTAGAATTTATGAAGAAGGAACAACACAAATTAAAGCACATAGAGCTAGCACTGCGAAAATTGAAACAAAAAAAGAGAAATTTTAAACTATCGAAAATAGAACTAAAGAAATTCAATGGTGAAGCAAAAAACTGGATAGGATTTTGGGGCCAATTCAAGAAAATAGCTGAGGATGAAGAGATGACAGAGAGGACACGTTTCAGTAGCTTATACAAGCAACTCAAGAAGGATCTGTTGCAAGAGACGTTGTCGAAAGTTTTCCTCCTTCAGGACACAACTACGAGAAAACTAACCAACTTCTCAAAACTAGATTTGCTAGGGTTCTAATCGAATATTACGTAAGAGAACTTTTGAATCTTGTTTTTTAAAAACGACTAAAGGTAAAGCAGGTATGTCACTTTCCGCTTTATTTGACAAGTTAAAAACCCAGTTAAGAGCTTTAGAAACGTTGGGCTTTACCAGCAAAAAGAATGCTGCTATATTAATTTGAACTAGTGGAATCTTCTCTACCCTCAGATATTTTACAAGTTTGGGAGCGATATAGAAATGATAGAAGAAAGTATTTAATAGATGACGCGGCTATTCCTTCTTCCAAAAGTTCTATTAACTCTATAAATATGTTACTAGATTTTCTGAGAAGAGAAGTAGAAGGAGACGTGCGAATTTCATTGATCTCCAATAGTTTTACGAACAAAAAGAAAATCGAAAGAGCATCGAGAGACCACCTCCCATCATCTTCAAGGATTCAACAGGCAAGTAATAGTCAAGAATTCCCTGCGGCTGCAACTATCTTTTCATCAGAGGACTTAGGTAAGAAAACTACATATCCTAAGTATTGTGTTTTCTGCGATAAACATCAGAGCCAGGATAGTATTAAGGCTAAAAAATTAAAGATATCAAAATAAAAAATTATTGTTTTGGTTACCTTAAACCTAATCATAATATAGAAAAATGTATAAACTTTGTAAAATGTATAGTCTGTGGTAAAAGGCATTATCCTATTATGTTTCCAGACTTTAAACTAAAAGAAATAATTGATAAAAGGTCCGAAAACACGTGAACACGAAAACAGCGTTCTTACATTTTGACAAGATGTGTCAAAGAAATTAATTTTCAAAAGATTGGTCAAGAAACCATCATACAGGGTGTTTTCGGGGGTGAACATTCAGTTTCACATGTTCACCATATTTACAACATTTCTGTACATAGTTTTAACAAGTCAGTCCATTTTAATATTTCAGTCCTCGACCAGAAATTATTGTAATAATTGGCATTATTATTGGAAAATACAAAGAATTTACTAAAATTCTAAAAAAGTATTTTAATGTTTTAAATTTGAAATTAAAAAGGAACACACGTATGAATATAAAACAAACAATCAGGTTATTAATCTAGTCAATGGCTACATTGAGCGTGACACTTTTAAAAATACGTAAATTTTGGTTTATATAGAGAGGAGACAGAAAGAAAACACTCTCGAGTGCGGACTAAGGGCCAGAACTTTCGCCGATGGCAAAAGCTCTCGTTTTTTGGGACTCTTTAAGTCCCAAAACAAAGTAATGTGTAGAGAAAAATAAATATCTTTGACTTATTTTTAAAGTGTTTAGGTTGATAATAATTAATTGATTTAAATATAAATGCCAATTTTACATTTTCGTCCCGAGTATCAGATTTATCTTATATATATTTTTATATTGTAGTTAAAGTTTTCCAGTGCTATTTATAATTGTTAATAAGTCCAAACTGTATAGTCAAATTTAGTGTTCATCTAGTGTTATAAATCTTTATTTAAAGTTTGGATACATTATCAAATAGTACTTTATTTCCTGATTATAATTTGAGTAATTTATTCTTTAGAATACTAGTCACTTTTGTACTTATTTTAGATATACATTTGTTAATTTTTTAATACTTATTATTAATCTCTCCTCCCCATTTCAAAACCAGGCAAATATTCCGAGCATTTGAGAAGCCTCGGCGTTTCTATTCCCTTAGGACTAAAAGCCAAGAACCGCTCGACTATGCTATTAAGGGATAATTTTTGTTCTTTTAATTTAATTTCTTTCCAATATTTGCCACTGGTGAATGAATGTTCCTTCTGGACTTCAGGACCCTTTGGCTGGTGACATTGCTGCCTTAATGCCTTAATAGAAAATTAACAACAGTAGCTAAGGTCCTATTAGTAGTTACAAATAAATAATAAATAATTAGACGGGGCGCGAAACGTTTATCCAAAGTGATAGCGGACTTCACCAGCTGCGCGATTCCCAATGACGTAGCGGTGCGATGCCCAATGACGTAGCGGTATGCGTGAGTACTGGCTGTGGTAGGGTTGTTGCGGTTTGAAAATTACAACTCGATAATACTCTCCGAACTAGTGAAGAAAATGCACCACTAATGCAAATAAAACGTTTAATATGAATAATATTTAAAATCTATATATAATATCCTGTAAAGAGAATAATTCTATAGCCTGGTGATATTTGGTGGAGTAGTCTTTCTCGCCCAGCTGATTCTAGTTATCTGAAGAATTAAAATAAAAGATACCTTTAGTATTTGAAGAACCGAAGTCTAAGTCCTGAAGCTACTGACCTTTTTCGGTTAGATTTTCCACTTTAATATCCTGTTGATAATATCCTTCTATTTATTTTTCCCATGTCATTGAGATTTCTATCCTAAAATAAGTAATAACAATTCTAATTATTTATTTTTTTATAAATAGGGTTTGTTTATGTTTATTAAGTCACTTGTCCTTGTGTCATTGTCATTCAATCCACCAGATTGACAAGATTTGGTTCTGGGTGAACAAAAGTACATTTAAAACTTATTAGACAAGGTTAGACAATGGGCCTATACTAGTAATTGTTTATAAGTAGGCAGAGATAGATTCTTTTGTTTAACATTTTTAAAGAAAACTTAAACTCTGACTTTCGACTTTTTTTTTGGGTCGATTTGGTCACTTTTCTAACATGACTTGCTAGGCTGCAGAAAGTTCTGTACCTACTTTTTTTAGAAAAAGATTCTGCAAGTTTATTTAGAACCAAAAATATTATTTGGTAATTATTTACTGGTATCTAATTTGTTAGATATGGGATAAATCTAATAATTAGGGATTCAGATTACCCAAATAATATTGGATTTCACTATGACAACCTCCATCCTAGGTAAGTCTCTTTGAATTTGGAACATTAGTATAAAAACCTCCGATCACTTTTGTTATGCATATTTTCACATTAAATATTTAATTAAGTTATTTACTTACACAAAATTGTTAGATATACGGAAACTTGGATAGTTTTCACACTTTTAGGCCTGCAAGTTTCACGTTAACTTCCCTTTAACCACAATTCCTGATCTTCAACTTCACATTGAGTTCTCGTTAACTGCTAGTATCACGTTTAACTTCTTGTTAACTATTTTTCTGGAACGTATATATCAGCTCTGGAATTTGGGATTAGGTAAATCGATATAAATCACTTGATAACTTCACGAAAGTGGTCAGTGTGAGATTCCTGGATCCGTATTGTATACCTGGATGATCCTGAAAGAAAAACCAGTTAATTAATCAAATAAAGAATACCAGACTTACCGAATATTCTTCAGAAATACTAAGGTAGGACCTTCCCATATTAATAGGCCCTCAATATATCCAGGTTAATCTTCATTCGGACCATCCAGTTAATATTTTGTCTCTCTAAAATTTAGATAGTGAATATCAGTGGTTTGTGTTGAACCATTAGATTACATAAATACTAGTAGCCTACTTATCTCTTGTAAATATATTTTATCGTTTTTAAAGCAGGGTTTGGCCCTCATAGCGAGTATCTTTTCTTTGTATATATTAGTTTTATAGGATAATTTAATGTGTACTATATATATTTCAAATCCTTACCTGTGAACCAAGAGTACGTACTTGAGGGGCAACTACCGTAATCATATTTAGAATTGTCTTAGTAAATATCACAGAGTTTACAACTTCCTGATCGCAATTTGTAGGAGAACGTATTAATAAAAACAGACGATCACTCTTATCATTACGTATCACCTATCTAGAAGTAATAGAAGTCCACCAAATTTCTGTTAAACGTATCTGCCTGTCTTAAGAGGCGATAAAAAGAATTGGTGCAGACTCGCCTTTAGACAATATAAACCAGCAGACTGTTTACGAGCTAACAGGCTCTGAGTGATGTGCCCCTCCCCCTTGAAAACCCACCATCTTCACCTTTTAGATGTCTCGGAAAATTCAGATTATCTAAGAATTAAAAGAGAATAGCTAGTTTATTTTTAACAGGTTTTCTGATAATTTTAATGAACTAAAAATTACCAATTAAAATATATAATAACGACAGGAACTAAATGATGCCAACTAAATTATAATAGATGCTTATACTTTTATTATTTGTAATAAGTTAATTTCATTATTTGTAACACAGACACGTTCTTATAAATCGTATAACATAAGTATATCATTAAAATATCAAACAAAAAACTAAAATCCCACGTACATCCGTTAATTTCGAGTCGAGTTTTATTTTTTATTAGTACATCGAGTAGATCCTTCATTAATATGCAAATTAAATTTTAAAATATAACTTTATAAGCCACATCACACTTTATAGTTTCATATTTCAGAGTCGTTACAGCCTACTTAGGGATTTTAACCTTCTATCGAATCCGAATTCATTAAGTGACGTCAACGGCAGACGTCATTCTTTTTACTACGACTGACAAATGTTGACCAAGGTGACTATCATAAATAATTAATATAATTAGGTATAAATTTCCGAGCAAATACTACTAGAGGGAGCGTGAAACGAGTTTGTAGGCCATTGTTGTATTCGCAACATCTAGGTTGGTCACTTAAAATTAAATAGTATAAATCACAAAAATGGATCCATATTGTAGCATTACAGTATTGTAGAATTAAAGCTGTGGAAAAGGAAAAATAAAAGAGCAGTGCAAACTTAACTAAAAGTAAGAAAAATGGGTACGGAATCTACAATTACGAATGCATTTAAATTACTGGGGATAACAAATAAGGCTAATAAGGTACAGTAGTGGTATAGTCCCCGTCAAAGTAGGTCAGAATATGTGAAAGGACTCGGCGTTCTCTGTAAATCTTGAGAATGTAAGGATGGAGGAAAGACGAATTTTGCTGGCTTAAATGTAGATGGTCTAGAAAAAGAATAGTGTAGATAGTAGCTCCTGTAAATATCTTAATTTTCGTCTAATTATCACTCACCGTTTCGGCTTAATCTTCGAAATTCATTTTCAAAAGGAAGTAAACGTAATCATTCATACTAGCATATAATACAACAACGTGAATTCATTATATTTAATAAGCTAATAAACGTTTGTTTCAATGAAAAAACATATATGTGAATATAAAAAAATAGAAATAGATATGCTTAATATAAAAATCAATTTGAAAATACAATAAGCAGAGATAAAATTAAATAAATAATTACATGTACAAATAGAAAGTTAATAACATACCTTCTAAAAGTAACACATTTTAAGTAGATAAATGTTTAAAGAGTTGATGATCCCTGAACATACCTAATCTGACGTTTTCCCATTTTTAATATTATAAGGGTTTTTTTAGTTGAAATGAAAATTTATTTTTGGTCCTAATCAAAATTTAAACATAGGTTATCAAAAACAAAAATTATTAATGGTAAAACTTTAAACAATAATTAGATTCTTAAACAATTTTTTTGATTTCTTCGGTTGCCCCTACCACTTTTCTTTTAGTAGTTTCGAGGAAAATTTTACTATGAAAAACAGGAGAACCATCAATTGGTTGGTAACATTTTGATATTTTGGATGTGGTAAGAGGTAAGTCTTGTTAAGCTTTCTTCTTATGTAGCTGTAACCTTTTGCAAAATAAAAATATAATGTTAGATCGAAAGCTCTTATATTTGTGAATGCCGTTTTAATATTATTTTCAGGATTTCTTGGAATCATTGTTAACAGAAACCTGCAAACAAATGTATATCAACTTTTAATGTCATCATTGTACTTAACTTTTTTATTGCTTCACTGGTCTGCAAAAAAAAATTTTTTTCTCCTAATTGTTTTCATGCATGAATTCATCATATTTTATGGTCTAAACAAGGAATTTGTCATGCAAATAATTATAGCACATAGATTTTTTATATCAGTCCATTTAATCAAAAAATGATATTATCAAAATAACAAAAATAATAAAAAGATAATTTTACAATCACAAATACTAAAAATATCAGTAAGTTATCGTATCATGGTGAACAGATTGAAGTTACTTGGTCGTTTTTTTTTTCTTTTCATTGTTTCCATTGGAGTTTCTCGGTGGATCGACCATCAGAAATCAGCAAGCATTGCTGCTGACCATTTCCCATTGTAGCGTTTTTCAATTTGCATAATATCCTGATGAAACCTTTCACCATGCTCATCTGATACGGCACCAAGATTTTCAGGAAAGAAATCTACGTGCGAGTCCAAAAAATGAATTTTGAGCGACATATTGCATCCTAAAGTTTTATAAGCAGAAAGAAGCTCTCGAATGATTTGTCGGTAGTTTTCAGCTTTTGTATTCCCGAGAAAGTTATGACACACTTTTACAAAAGCCACCCAAGCTCTTTTTTCTGCTGTTTAACTTGGAATTAAATGCTTCATCTGTCATAAGCTCGCGTATCTGTGGACTTACAAAAATTCCTTCTTTCAATTTCGCGTCACTGATTTGAGGAAATTTTGTTTCGAGATATTGAAAGCCTGTACCTTCCTTATTCATAGCTTTCACAAAATTTTTCATCAGTCCCAACTTTATGTGAAGTGGTGGCAGAAAAATTTTATCACTTGGCACTAAAGGTTTTTGAGACACATTTTTAAGCCCAGGAGTCAAGCTCTTGCTTAGTGGCCAAGTTTTCACTTGATAATGTTTTTCTCTTGCCCGACTGTCCCACTCGCATAGAAAACAGCAAAATTTGGTGTATCCTCCTTGTAATCCAGTAAGTATAGCGACAACTTTCAAATCAGCACATATATTCCATTGAAATTGAGAATATTTTATTTTTTCAAGTAATACCTCCAGATTTGCATAATTTTCTTTCATGTTTGTTGCATGTGCAACAGATACTGATGGGTATTTGTTACCATTATGAAGTAAAACGGCTTTTAAGCTTATCTTTGAGGCATCAATAAAAAGTCTCCATTCATCGGAATTTTCGGGGAAACTCAGTTCTTGAAGAAGTCCTGCAGCATCATTACAATATACCAAATCATTTTCTTTGGAGAAATAAGTCGTAAAATCTTCTTGTCTTGTGCGAAAATATGAGACTCTCGTATCTATATCCAACAAATTCCATTGTTTTAATCTTGATCCGAGCAATTGTGCCTTAGATTTTGAAAGCCCCAAGTCTCTAACAAGATCATTCAAATCACATTGCTTAAGTAAATAAGGTTCTGTTGATGGGCATGAAGATCCGGATAAAGTGTATGACGATGAAGATTTACTACCAGTAGAAATAAAACTCGATTGAGGCTGTAGACCAGAAGAATTTTGATTTTTCATCTCGTTGATTTTTGGTGGAACTGGAGGTAAAGTACCTTCACCACGAGGGATTGGTCTCTTTGCAGATGCGATGTTCGGATACACAATTTTATTTTTATTTTTTTTCGAGAATTCTTTTGTTGATGTCATGCAGAAATAACAATCATTTTCATGATTTTGAGGTTCACTCCATATCATCGGCATTGTAAAAGGCATAGACTTGTGACTTCCTTCAAGCCAACCTCTTAATGTTCTCGAACAACTGTTACAGCATATTTTTGGCAGCCAATTTTTATCTCTCTCATCGATATAAAATCCAAAATATAGTTGATAAGCTGTTTTAACAAGATCGTTGTACTTTTAGAGTAAATTCACCACAAACGTAGCAAAAACTGTCTGTAGAATTTTTACAAGCTCGCGGCATTCTATAACCTTAAATTAAATAATTTTTTTTTTTTAGTACAATTTTCGAATTGAATTACGAAGCGCGAATAAATCCTCTTACTATGTATTGTTGTAAATTTGAAACTCTGTATATATTTAAAATGTAAATAAAGGACTATGAAATTGAATTGAAATTGAATCTCAACAATACTGAACAATAATTCACACAGACTGGATATTTACGAATTCTAGTCCGACGGAGGACTGAGCTATAGACTGACCGGCAGAGTCGCACTCGGCCGGGGCACTCCCGGGTGGTTTATAGCCCACCCCCTCAGTGAATTATGACAAAAAACCATAGACTAACACAAGACCACACACCACTAACGACAACCCTGTTTTTTCTAGCTTTTTCAGGGGACAATAACGAAATTAAGACACGACAAACCCACAAATACATACAATTCCCGACTATAATCCTTCCTAATCCCTTAATAATACCCCATGGGTAAGGAGTGAGGGCGGCTATGTTTTAGCAAAATCATAATAGACGAAATATGGATGCATATAACTGGTGGAGAGATCGCCTAGGCCTTATTTTACGTAATTTTAACGTCGCATACTGAACTGTGTACAGTATGCAGAATGTAAACAATGGGAAGATCAGTTTGCAATTAACTATTATAAACTCACAACGGATACTGCGCATGCGCATGTGTACTACCATAAAAATCACTTTTAGTACTTTGTTTCTTTTACAACTCGCTAAAACTTATTTTATATGTATATATACTGTTCTTAATATTGACACACAAAAAAATTAAAAAAAAAAACAACTAAATTTATGAAATTAAAAAAAAATACATATTGAAAAATCTAGACGTGATAGAAAAATCGGCCAACGGGAATAGATTCAGAGCATTAAAATTTTCATATTTATAGTATAATTTTTTAAAGGAGGATTTCATTGCAGACTATTGATTAATAATGTTATTCCGTGTAGTTCGTTGTGATTTATATTAATGGCGGTTTTCCACTAAACGGACAAAACAAAACACAAATTCGAAAAAAACAACTGCAACTTTTTGCGAACTTTTTGAAGACTGGCGTGTTTAGCAACAGTCAAAATTTTGTTTCTCTAGTCCCGCTCGGAAGCGGTAACATCAAAAGGTTTTGACATGTTTTGAAACTCAAGTCTGTCTACTGGAAACTCTCTTATTGTGTAGTCTAAATTTGGTATCAAATTGCTATAGGTAAGTAAATAACGTATTTTTTTTTTAATAATAATAATAATAATAATAATAATAATAATAATGTTTATTTTACTTCTTACATATATTTTTTTTTTTTACAAATAAATTCTCTTTTAATGTAAATAAACATGGGTTAGTCCGAAAAAACCATAAGGTTGTGCTCGGAAATTACTTCTGTTTATTAGTAGCGCCATAATTGCTGATAAAAATTAATAATTATAACAATAGACTTAAGATTAATAATCATACCAATAGTAATTACAATATTAATAAATGTAAATATGTGCATTAATAATAATAATAAATAATATACATGAATAATAATAATTAATTGTACTAGCTGGCAGACTAATGATTAATTAATAATATGAACATGAGTATAATAAGAGTAGTTAATATTATTAAATTAAATACTTAATACAAATAAATATAACAATAATAATAATACGTTCTTAATAAATATTATAATTAGTTAAAAAAATTATATAAAAAGAAAAAGCATTAGAATATAACAAAACAGAATTTTCAAGAACATGTAAAACACACATTGACATATGAAATGTAGAATTAACAAACGAATTGTAAATTATGACAAAAAAAGATGAAAAGCATTGAACAATTTTTGATGACAACAAGAAAGCATGAAAATGATTACACTAATTTGGTTAAATTTGATGTTTTTTTTTTTAATTTTTATTTTTTTAGAGATTACTTTAGGTTTAATTTTTATTTAGATGTTTTAGTTTAATTCAATTAAGTCATGAATATTTTGTCGACCAGTATTTATCAAAAAATTTTTGAAGATCTTTTTAATGTAGGATAAGGAATTTATTTTTCTTATATGGATTTTATAGATTTCTGGCAGAAAATTGTATATTTTAGGAGCTAAGAAGGTAAAACATCTTTGTCCTATAGTTTTTTTTTAATAACGGGGTCTTAACAAATAATGACGATTTTTGACGAGTATCATACAGGTGATCAATTTCATGTAATATGATTTCCTTATTTTTATATGTAAAAATTAAAACTGCATGGCAATATAACTGACGAATATCAAGCAAATTGGCCTCCTGAAAAAGTAGGTCTGTGGAAAAATGAAAAGGTTTTCTTAATAATAATTTTAGAAATCGTTTTTGGAGAATTTCCATACTCTTTAAGTGAACTTGGTACAGCCCACCCCATACAAGTATACCATATTGTAGCCTTGATTCAACGAGTGCATAATAAATAGTTTTTAAGTAATGAACACTTAAAATGGTACTTAAGTATTTAAATTTATAAAGTAAACTTCTTAGTGTTTTTGTTATATTTTGTACATGTTTGTCCCACTTTAAATTACAATCTATCGTAATGCCAAGATACTTAATATCATTAGCTTTTTTTATTATTGTATCCTTGTTATTTATATTGATTGTAATTAATTGATAATCGGGCATACTGTTATTGTAAGCAGCAAAGGGAATAAAAAATGTTTTTTCAAAATTAACAGTTAGTAAGTTGTGATTAAACCATTCCATAATTTTTTGCATATCATTTTCAATTTTTTTTTGTAAATTATTCCATGTTTTACTGCTATAAATGATGGCAGTATCGTCAGCGAAACATAATATCTCACCAGATGTTTCTAAATTGAGTAGGCTATTTACGTATAAGGAAAACAGCAACGGTCCTAAAATAGTTCCCTGAGGTACCCCGTACTCAATATGTAAAACATCACTGTAACAATTCTTGGTTTTTACCGTTTGTGTTCTTTCTTTAAGGTAGCTTGTCATTAATTTGTGTGGTATACCCCTGATACCAAGATCATCCAAGACATCTAACAATTGAGCGTGTGACACAGTGTCAAATGCCTTGGTAAGGTCTAAAAATATGGTAATTGTAGGAATACTCTTATCTACCAAATTATAGATTTTTGATGTTAGTGTTTTTATAGCATCTACTGTAGACACACTTTTTCTAAATCCATATTGATTACTCGATATAAGGTTGTATCTATCTATAAAATTGTTCAGTCTTTTATTTAGAGCTGATTCAAATATTTTAGCTAAGCAAGTAATTAAGGAAATCGGTCTGTAGTTAGAAGTCAGTTTATGGTCACCTTTTTTGTAAACTGGAATTACAATAGATTGCTTAAAGAGTGAGGGACATATTCCAGTTTGAAAAATTCTATTAATTAAATATGCAGTAGGCATTTTTATTTCATCAACAATATATTGTAGGGTTTCAGCTTTTATACTATCATGACCAGGTGCCTTGTTTGGTTTTAACGATTTAATAATAGTTTTAATTTCCATCTCTGTTACAGGTTCTAAGAAAAAGGTATGTATATTATGATATCTGGGGGGACACGGCGTATCAGGTTTTTGAATGCGTTTAGCGTAAGACACGCCAACGTTTGTAAAATATGTATTAAATAAATTTGCAATAGTTTTACTATCTTTTATTACAATATTTTCATTAGAACATATTTCAGTTATCTCATTTTTTTTTTCATTGCCACTTATTTGTTTAACTGTTTTCCAAAGACCTTTAGAGCTATTTTTATGTTTATCTATTTCATTTTGGAAGTATTTTCTTTTTGCTTCTGAGACAAGTTTTGTTAATTTATTTCTATGTTTTATAAATCTATTTTTTAATTCCAAATTTTCAGGGTTTTGTTTGTGTGTTTTGTAAAGTTCGTTTTTTCTATTAATAGACGCTATGAGTCCGTCGGTAATCCATAACTTTCTTTTTACATCCTTTTTGTGTATCTTTATTTTATGAGAATTATCCTGGACTAATTTTATTATAATATTTGTAAGCTCCTTTGTCATGGATTCTACATCATCTAAATTGCAGAAATAAGTCCAGTCATATGTCTGCAACGTATCCTTAATTTTTTTGTGATTTGTATATATTTTTGTACGTTCAGGTGTTTTCATTTGTTTTTTATTTGGAAGAGCAATGAAGGTAGCTTTATGATCAGTTACATTAAGGTCTAGTACCGCTGATATAAAACTGTTATCTATATTTTCAATCCCCTTCACAAATATGTGATCTAGACATGTTCTCGATAGAAAAGTAATTTAATAGACGTAGTCTGATTCTGACATACAGATATGCATATAGGGGCATTCAGAAAAGACACTTATTTTTTTTTACTAAATGTAAGAACCGCATTATAAACCAGCCACAACTAAGAATAAGAAAATCTTCTATAAATATATTTGTTTGTTATTGAAAAAAATGTGTTCTGACTTATTTGCAACAAGCAGTGGATAAAGACCGAAAACAAAAACAAAACTGGAACGAAATGTAGCCCGCTTGATGGAAACAAAAGTTTTTGGTTTTTTTGAGTTTTGTTTTTGTTTTTCAAGTTCCAGAAAACACGAACAAAACACAAATTCAACTGTCCGTTTAGTGGCAAACCGTCTTAATATATACCCATCGTCAATGTTATTAGGTGCCGACTTTTTTTAAATAATTATTTTGTGCGATGTCCTTGTTCTAGTAAAAACATATTTAAACACATTTTTAGAAGTTTTCTGAATTTCTACTTTAAGTTGTCATGCAATTAAATTGACTTATTGTGTGTTTAATTAAAGTTATATCTCTTTTTATTTTTAAACAGTCTTTGTATTGTTCTATACTTTTTAGATAATTAGAGAAAACATTAAACAGTAGAACATCTTAAAATATCCTATTTCACCAACAAAAATGTTTAATAATAATGAACGTCACATCAAACGCAAAAAGACATTTTAGGATGTCCTACTAGGTATTACCTTAAAAACTAATTAAAATGTATATTGCAACTGTGCTCAAATAAATGAATGTTTTTATACCTGACTATAGCACCATGAAGACATTTTTAGATCATAATGATGTGGAAAACTAAAAATAGTCAAAATCCACATTATTAAAGTTGTTCTAGTATTGTTTTAGCATAGCGATATAAACTCCAATAATAAACATTCAATGTTTTTTGGGACGTTTTTTTAGAAAAAACATTAAATATGTGATATTCTTGTTTAACTTGTTACTACATAATATAGTTCATTAGTGATTTAGAAGCAAATTACGTTCTATATATAGAATAAAAAATCACTTATAATATCCAAATATTTGTACCTATATCTTTATATTTCGGGCACGAAGACTAACTAATAATTTTATGTTTTTGGCTTTGAATAGTCTTCTTAAGAATTTTAAAACCTTTCTTTGCTTTTTAGTTAAGTAATAATATGAAAATTTAAACAATACACAAAATTAGTCGATTAAATTACAGTTTTAATAAAATTTTCAACAAAAAAGTTACATTGCCTTTTGTCCTTAAACATTCGTTTTGAAATAAACTTAAGTATCTCTACTTTACTTGCTGTTTTAGTATTTTAGTAGCAGTTGAATATGGTGAGGAAGTAGTGACAGGATTATTTATTATACTTTTCTCGTCGAAATTTACTAAAATTGCATTTTTGTATAATATTTTCCTCCCTAAAGTCTATACCTAATAAAAATCTTCATTAGCACAAAAAGTTATTCAGGTGGTCAGTTGTTGAATTCCTTAATTTTAGAACCATTTATTTATTTTTATCATTTAAAGAAAAGGAATCCTACAATAAAAAAATAACAATAAACTTTATAAAGATGTGATATTAAAATAAAGTTACAGGTTTAAATTTTCTTTATTTATGTTAATAAGTAATTAACCTTTACTATAATCATTATAAGACGGATGAAGATGAACTTACCTAAGGTTTATTCCCTCTTAATTTCACTTTTTCGATAATAAAATAAGAAAGTTTAATTGCAAATTAAAGGTGATTGCCTAATGCACCGCCTCTGATAATTAGGTTGTGTTTATACTTACTTATGATATAATCTTGAAGAAGCATGTTCAACAGGTCTTTTGCACACATAGCATGTTTTCACCATATTATTAGAGATAATTAATCTTAAATATACATTTAGAACCCTTATAACGCTATAAATAATTATATTTTTCGTAAAATATAAATCAAAAATTGACATGTGTCAGAAAGTGTCAGAACCGGCGCTGTCAAACTTGGCAACGCTGATCAAATAAGCCAATTACAGAAGAGGGATTTCCCCCTCGGGGGGAGTAGATGTTGATTACAAAATTTAACGCGGGGAGGGGGGGAAGACTTTCTTTAGTAGTAATTGCTAGGAGGTATAAATCGACGATTTTCTTACATACCTATGACATGACTGTTAACATTTGATACTTGACAGTCGTCAGTTGACATTTTGTCAGATATACTTTTGTCTAAACAAATACGAATAAATTTGTATCTCTCATGTTCTGTCTACCTGTTACCTCTGTGATTTAATTAGACATCAAATTTAATAAGAAGGAGACAAATTAAACTTTTATAAGGTTTTTGAAATATACAATATAACTCTAATTTTACTAATTATTTTTTATTTTTTGCAGGTAATACATCCACATATATCCACACACATCAAAGTGAGTAGTTATTAGAAAATATTGTAATGTATCAACTAAATAAAAATAGATTATGACGTAATAAGTACCTACAAAGAAAATATCAATTTTAAGATGTCATAAACGCCATATTGTCAAAACAATAAAGCAATAATAGTTTTTATAACTTAAAATATGTATGTATAGCGGTGATTTTTAGTATCACTGGTGTTCAATTACTTGTAATAATTTTTTTAATAGCCTAACTGTAAGTCAAAGCTTAGCTTTGATGAATTATCTGGTAGTTGTGGGTGAGTGATGATATTTTTATTTTATTGCACGCTTTATTTGTAGATGTAATGTTATAGGTTGCAAAACGTTATCTTTAAATATAAATGTACAATAAACTATATTTTAACAACTACTAATTTATGACATCAACGAAAACAAAGGTTATAAAACTATGTTTTGGAACTATAAATCATCTATGTAAACTTTCTGAGAAATATTATGTTTAAATAATGTTTATTATGGTAACGAGTCATTATTGTATATGTGAAAGTATCGTACAAAGTTAGTCTATTATTATTCATTATTATTAAATTAGAGTATTGTATATTAAAAGATCAGTGATAGCTGCAAAAAAATATTTGTCAGTTTCTAAAAATCGTATATTTATTAATTAAAATTGCATTTAGTTTCTATAATTTTAACGAATGAATAAAACCCTAAGGGTCTATTTATACTCCCTTATTATTAGTATATGTATTAGTATTATGATTAAACATTAAACTGGACCAAATATTTAAAAAAGGTATTTATACTGTTTCTGTAATTAGTATTAGTGCTTGTTTTTTCCTAATAAGATATAATTCTGCAATCAACAAAATGTTGGTTTCTGAAGAAATGTGTTCTTAGAATATTTTTTAAGATATTTGAGTTTTATACGTATTTTTATTAATATTTTTACTAGTTAATTTTATTTAAAAATATTATTTTTTAAAAATAGGACTAATCGAGGACATTTTAACGAATTTACGTCTCAAATTTATAACAGATAAAAAGAAGCAGACATTTGAGACGAATCAGACAGAAAATGCCTTTGCTTCATCGTGGTGACATGTCTTTTGTCATTCTGTCAACTTTATACTCAGTAAACACTGCTAACTAGGCATTCCAACGACCCGTCAAAATGCTGCCAGTGGGAACTGACAGTTTACATATGGCAACCCTGTGGGCTTGTCCTCATTGACAGAGTCAATGTTACTTATTCGCGATTCAAGCAAAGTGATACGCCCTCTGGAGGAAATATGTAGAAGGTCCGTATAAGTAGGATATCGTTCAGTGTTGCCAGAAGTAGCAAAACTTCGCTACGTCGTCGGATTTTAGCTCTTGAAGAAGTGGATAAGACCTTTTATTTAAGAATGAAAATTTGTGTATGGTAATATGTTATCATACTCTATATTTAATTAAGGATTTTTATATAAAACCGATTTATTATATTGATTTTTTTTAAATTTCAGTTTATTTATTAATTTTGTTTTAAAATCAGTTCAACATTTGGCAACACTGGCGTTCGTGTTCATTGTTTACATTTTAATTTGTAACAACTACAATTTGAGTTTTTTTTTTACTTTTTAGCTTTACATTTGTTTATTTCTTATAGCATGTGATAGTGTTTATATTAAAAATGAAATCTGCGAAAAAGTCCCCAGAAAATTGCAATCTATATGGTGTTTGTCAAAATCAAAACTGTTTTTTACGATAAATGGATATCTACAAAATCACAATATTGAAATTTTTGTTTAGAATCAAACTGTAATCTTATTTTTTGACGGTTTTATTACCATTTACATGTATACAAAGTACTGCATGATTCACTTCATAATATAAGAATAAGTCTAGTAAGATTTTTAAATAAGTTCATTAATAATAAACGTGTGGTACCTGAAAGGTCCTTTAAACCACATAATAAAACATGTCCTGGGTTTAGTAAATACATATTTCTAGATGTTCTTGTAGCAACCAATAGGTGAATATTTTCAACAAATTAAGTCATACACATGATAAATATTATATTTATAACGAAAGCACGATACTGAAACTTAAATTAACACTAAATGAAACTCAAAAACACTATTACAATGAGGATATTTTCTAAAAACAGTTTAAAAAATCACAAATACAAAATCCGCCCAAAACAACAACATGTAAATAAACAAACGTCCTACTTATAGATGACAAATGACAGGCGCGCGAAAATTAATTTGAATCGCCAATATAGTTATATAGATTGCTCGAAGCGGGTCATCTGCGAGCGGCCATATTGCCTGGCAAGTCCTCATTAATTTGAATCGGTTTAGCAAAAATGTGTTTTAAAACCAATTTCCAACCTTTGAATATATTAAAATAAATAATTACCTACATTTTTACTACATAAGGCATAAGCTTATGTTTATTTTTAAAAACATGGTGATCAATCTATATCATTGACCCTGTAAAATCGCCAGGACCACAGTGTTGCCATATCATAACCTACCATGTGCCTGTCAGCAGCCTGTCATTACCTACGGGCAGCCATTTTGTTTGGAATTCCCAATGTATATATGTATTATCAATTGTCACTATCCGTTGTCTATTAAAAACAAAGGCCAAATACGTCATTGATTCATTTGATAGAAAAGAAGAAATTTAAGATTTAACATAAAAGTTGAACCTGTTAATTATTAAGCATAAATATTAATGCTAATAATAAACATAAATCGAGTATAAATGTCCCCATTACATTATGAAGGTTTAACTTAATTCTTAATCATAATACTAATCATAGGGGAGTGTAAATGGGCCCTAACTCAATATCACATGAAATTTTCCTCTATTACAATTAATTGTTCCTTAGTCTGGTAGTTGAGCAACAAGTTATCATTGGACTGGTTTCATTTTGGAGTTCCATTGACCCATACTTTCTTCTCTCTGATTAACCTATTTTCACCAGATTGGTTTGACCTTCGATGCAATTTTCCAATTTGGAAATATTCACATTGTCTCTTAAATTCAAGGTCGCTTCCAGCATTAGAACCACCTCTTGAGCAACTTTTTAAAATCGCTTCGCATAATTCCTGCCTTTAATAGCCGAAGACTTGTCTGTTAGACCACGTTCGCTAGATGCTATACAAATTTAATAATTTCGAAACTTTGGCTGTTCTGGAAAGCTTACGAAAATTTAGAAGCTATATTTTAGGTATCTCGTTTACTGTGATAACTGACTGTAATTCATTAAAGTAGCAAGTAGCAAGAAACAGTTAATACCTAGAAACGCAAGATGGTGGTTAGAACTACAAGAATATAATTTTGAAGTCCAATATAGACCCGGAAATAGGATGAATCACGTGGATGCATTAAGTCGAAATCGTAATGTATCTACACCAATTGAATATAAAGTTATCTTCCGAATAGAAGAAGCAGATTATATTTTATCTGGACAATTGAGAGACGATAAAATCAAAGAAATACACCAAATATTAACTAAACCACCAGTATTAGAATATGAAAAACACATTTACAAAAATTACTGTTTACGAGATGAATTACTATATCGGATAACAGCACGAGGTATATTATCGGTAGTTCCACAAGAAATGAGACAAAAAGTGGTAAAGGCAGCTAACGACGATTTCGTACATTTTGGTGTCGAAAGAACACTACATCGTTTGTGTGAGGACTATTGGTTCCCAAGAATGCGCAAATATGTTGAAAAATATATTTCTTGTTACAATCCATGCTTATATAACAAGCGTAATTCTGGAAAGAAGGAAGAATTTGTACATCCTATTCCAAAAGGCATACAACCTCTCTCTACCCTTCATGTTGACCACCTAGGACTATTTCCAAAATCCAAGAAAAATAACACCCATCTGATAGTTGTCATTGATGCTTTTACAAAATTTATTTTTCTACGAGCAGTTAGGTCTACCAAGACAAAATATGTCATAGAATATTTTAAAGATATTTTTGCAACTTATGGAACACCAAAAAACCTAATATCAGATCAAGGTAGCTGTTTTACGTCGAAACATTTCAAGTCACTTTGTAAAAAAAAACAATATTCAACACATGCAGTAGCAACACCAAGAGCACATGGACAAGTAGAACGATTGAACCGTACAATACTATCATCATTATTACCATCCATTCCAGAGGAAGATTTATGGGATCAATACGTTAGATCTGTACAATTTGCTTTTAACAATGTACCTAATAAGTCTACAGACAAAACACTTAGTCAGCTAATGTTTGGTTATATACTGCGCGGTGGAGATGATTCTCTATTTAAAGATGGAATACAAATTCCAGAATTAACTGAAGATCTAATTAATATCAGAAAGGAAGCTTCCGTGAAGATAATTGCTAGCCAGTCAAGACAAATAGCCAATTTTGACAAAAAAAAGTAAGAAGGCTAAGATATGCAATGAAGGTGATTAGTAGTCATCTTGAAGCAAACATCAGTAACTGGGACGAGTCGTAAGTTAGCACCAAATTACTCAGGTTCAATGGTTATTAAGAAAGTATTGCCAAATGACCGTTATATTGTCAAAGATATGGCGGGGTCGCATCGTACGTTAAGGTCATCAGAATGGCCGACTGTAAGAATGATTTTATTTTCTATACAAATTTAGTAAGTTTTATTTATCAAAACACTCGGTTTTTAAACGAACGAAATAGTTGTCTTCCAAAACAGTCACAGCCTATGTTTATGTTAATACTTAGATATGGAGATATCGGATTACGAATATGCGAACTCAAGCAAACAAAGAAAACAGATTATTTAAAATTTGAGTTAGTTGCTTTGCGGAATAGAATTAAAGTTTTTCTCAATAATAGTGTTAACATAAACATAAGCTGTGACTGTTTTGAAAGACAAATATTTCTTTCGCCAAAAAACTGAGTATTTCATATACTAAATCTTATTAAATTTGTTTAGAAAATAAAACCATTCTTACATAATTAAATAGCGTAAAGCCTCACCGCTCTTAAAACCTAGCTGTAGATTAACATTTTATTATATACTGACAGTTTTAAGTGTCTGCCCAAGAGCTAGTGGTGCTGTTTATATTGTTACACAGGTTTTTGGTATCGCAATTTATTTCAACTCAACTTTACAATAACAATGCAACTGATAACATTAACATGTAACGTCACGATCATCCTTATATAGCTTGCTTGAACCTTCTTGAACCTTCTCAAACTGTCGTCTAGAATATTCTTGACGGGTAATGACATTTCAATACATTTCTGGACTATTCTATCTTCTTTTACTTGTAGTTTTACTTATGACAACCGCAGCACACTGTAGGGCGATGAGTAACATTCCACTTCTTTTTCTATCTGTACGTTTCCTATAATAGCCGCAGACTACTGCAGGATGCTGCGTAACAATATTTTAATCCCAATTCAGTTCTTTTCTTTTTAACATGTATTTTCCATCGTAACTTGGTATCAAGGGTCAAGCCAAGGAATTTTGCATTGAGATTATGAGGTACATTCTTTTCGTTGTTATTTAGAAAGTTTCGCTATTTTTTATTAGCGAAGTTCACTTCAATATATTTAAGTTCATTAAGCCTAATTATCCATTGATTCGTCCATATAACTCAACTCGAGAATTGCTAGAAGTTTGGAGTTTTCTTACTGATATTTCTTGGTCGTGATCAACTGCAGGGAGAGCAGTATCATCAGCGAATATAGCTACAGTCATATCTTTCAGAGTTGGCGAGTCATAAGTGTAGAGCAAGAATAAGATGATGGATCCAAGAACACTTCCTAGATATACGATGTTGCAATCTTTACATATTGCTTCGGGGGCATTTTTTAGTTTGTGAACCAAACCTTCATGCCACACCTTGTCAAAGGCTTGAACAACGTCTAAATATACTGTAAAGCAGACTTGTTTTCCTTCAAGGGCATGCTCTATGGCATTTGCGATTCTATGCACTTGTTCAATTGTAGAATGTTTCTGTCGATTCCCTAATTGGAAAGCAGGTATCAATTTTTATCTTTAATCAGAGGACCTATTCTCTTTAACAGTAATTTTAGCAGCAATTTTAGTAGATTTTGTAGTACCCTTTCGAACTACTGCCCATCCAAAACCAAAACCCACGAGTGTCGCGACTAATTGCAAATGCAAAATGATCAAAAGGACGCTAGGCCTAGACGTACAGTGATTTTCAAATTAACCATTCCATCATTTTTCGGGGATACGCATGATCAATTTAAGTGAAAATAGTATATTGTTTCACGAGTAACGAAAAATGATTTTCGACGAGTAAAACACTTTACTTTTTCTACGAACTCTATTATGTCATGTAGGTACCTACTAAAATGAAAAAAAAAAACAAACGTTAGCAAATGCTTTATTTTGTGTTAGGAATAACAAAACATTAACCAACAATTAAATATTTCAGAAATATTATTTATTATTTAAATATTGATTTATTGTTATATTTGAACAATTGTTCAAAATTATGGGGGTATCACACTCAAGCTTTTTATTTATTGAGGTAGATGCCGACATATTTGTTCTACTGTTAAATGTCATTTCAGATGATGATGCGCCATAATCGGATGAACTAGTAGTTTCCTTATTTTGTACAGATTGTAAAATTTTGGTTTGTATTTGGTTTTTACTGTTCGTGGATTCATCAACATATCCTTCCGCAACACTACTAGATTTCCAACCACCGTGCTTTTTTAACAGAAGCAAGTCACCTCCTGCATCCACTAATAGCGTTGCGGATGTTCTGCGGAAACAGTGCCCGTTGTAATCTTGAGGATTCGGAAGCGTTAAAAACTGAGCAATTTTGTTAGGAAATTTACCTACTGATTTTATTAATTTTAACAACCTGTCTGCTACACTTTCCATTCTGATAGTTAATAAAGAATCTTGAAATAATTTGATCCATGTTTGCGGGACGTAGGCTCATATATTTTTTATAAATATCATAAAAGGGTCCAGAAATATGAAAAGAACGCGGAACTTTTGTTTTTGTATTACGGATTTTAAGTAACAGAATACTTCCAGTATCCTTTACATCGCTTATTGTTAAATCTTTTAGTTCGTGGCAACGACAAGCGCCAGATAATCCAAAAACTAATGCTACCTACAAATATTAGTAGTTACAGTTCATCAAATTTCTAGAGGTGTTCGACGCCCAGACAGAGAACGCGCTACGTGTGACTAAGATAGCTATTGTACAGTCTGCTAAACAAGTTATTTTAAATAGTTTTTAATATTTTTAGGTAATTAAATTTTAAAAGTGTGGAATAGTTTAGGGATTAAATTGGTATGATTGGACTTTCTTAGAACGTTTTTAAAAGCAGCTAAAGATAGTATGTAGAATTGAAAATAATTATTATGCCATAAAAGGTGTTTTGGAATTCCTTCAACCTTTTGAAATTGAGTCAGAAAATATAAATTTTATAGGATAGCGGAAAATACCTATAATTTTTTTGTAGGCCTTTGTAAATCGTGGAAATAGTTTATATTTTATTTCTACCTTATTAAGGAAAATGGTACCTATTATTAATAACGGTTGTTTCTGAAACATTACTAAAATTTTCGAAATTTTGTTTTTCTACAAAATAATAAACTATACTATTTAGAAAAAAATTTATTTCTCTTATAATTTTATAAAAAATAACAGGGGAATATTTACATTTCTTGATCTATTAAACAAAACGATAAATTATCTCGACGAATGACACCATGTTCTAGTACGGAAGCTAGCTTTACATTTTTGTTGGTGGTTTCATGGGTTTCATATCAATTTTTTGTAATTGTAGTTTACACGTACATATACCTCTTAACACTTGTTTGCTTTATTAAAAAAGTGTGTTGTTGTGATTTACGTCGAAATAAGTCAAAAACAACTTGAAACCCCATATAAAATCAAAAAGGAGAAACGGAAAAAAATTGAGCCTGTAAATGAACACAACTCAGAAACAAAAATAGCTATCTAATAATAAAAAAATAAAATTTGATTCTTGTGCAGCTTCATCTATATCATTAACTGTTTTTGGTTTTTTAATGGTTTTTCTTGGTGATGAAAATTCCGATAACTCACGGTTATCAATTCTTTTTTTCTCTCCAGAAATGCGGACGACAGTGTTTTTAGATACTCCTGTGGCTGCAGCAACACGATCATTTACATTTTTAAATGGTATTGAAGGTGAATTAAAGTTTCCTTCTCTTCTCATAAACTCTATAACATTGGCTATTATTTCGCGAGATTGACTGTTAATCACGCGGCCTCTTAATTTGCTATTAAACTCCATACTTAGGTTCTATTAAACTGTAATGAGCAATAACACAAACGAAAATAAAAGAAATGTTTTAGCGAAATTTACATCTGACATTTACGTCTGAATGAAATAGTGAAATACTTGATGCGTAGAGTGTACTTTCATTGCGTAAATCCGTCGGGATGCCTGTCAGTAGTGCTTTCTCTGTCTAGCCGTCGAAAGCCTCTAGAAATTTGATGAACTGTATGTATTAAGTATTTGTTAAAATAAAAATAATAATTCCGTTACCTTTGTTATTAAATATTTATAGTCAGGTGCATTCTTTAGGAAAGTCTTTATGTCTTCAGGCGAAATTTTTTTTGGATTTTTCGGCTTTTAAAACCATCAGATTTTCTTTTCAAAAGCGAACGTAACTTTGGATATTTACTAATATCGACATCATTTTTAACAGAGAGTATAGTTCTTAGCATCGAATAAATGGACCATAACGACGACGGTTTAAAATTTGAACATATTTCTCCAAAGTATGCTAGTAGTACAGTTTCCGAAAATGATTTCACTTTATTTTTTTCTCTCCAGTCCAAAAATTTGATATGAATTTCTTCATATCACTTTTTTGATTTGGCCGGTAATAAATCTGAAGAGGTTTCTTCAGCTTTAAAAATAATTTCTAGGGGAGTACAATTGCTTTCTGACTCAGACATCATGAAAATGTGTTAAATTTAGGACGAACTGAAACTGACAGTTCTCAAAAGTAATAAAACTTCAAATAAACAAATGAAAACCAGGAAACTAGATGTAGATTGGTTTAATTTGCACTATTTTTATACATTTTTATTTTATCTTTAATTCATTAAAGTTTAGGTAAAAACGCATATAGAATTTAATGAGCATCTTTTTATTTCATTATTAATAATTATAAGCTGCCAAAATATTATACGAGGCGACTGATATATAAAAATATGTAACAACTTACTTTCGTCACTAGAGACGAAAGTAAACGTTATGGGATTTTTTCTCACTAGTGACGGAAATCAAGTTTTCGCTGAAAGTATCCTGTGGCGAAAGATGTCTTTTTGTAAGAGTTCGTAGAAAAAATTAATTTTTAAATTAATGTTGCTTCATATTTAGATTGTTTATGTTCATTCTCTACCGACAGACAATACCTAAAACGAAAGCGAATATTTCGAAGTAAAATGCCCCACTAAGCGCCGCCGCTGACTATTTATACTAAACACTGTCATGCTGATTAACCTACTAACGTAATATACTCACATCGTTTAATTCGAATAATGATTCAGAGTAGGCAAAGAATTGATGCATTCTGGGATATGCATACTGTAGTTTGCTGCTTGGTCGATTGCAATCGCTCTGGGAACAAGTGAACCGGCGCGTGCATTTGTTTATTTTTAGATGCGGGCTTTATAATAATATCAATTTCTGTTTTAAACGGGAAACAAAAATGTGTTTGAGTCACAACCATTTTTCCTGGAAGGTTGCCGCATTGTTGGATGATGATGAGAAAATGAATGACATTTTTACAAAACAGGAAAAAAATACGGAAAATAGGTTAGAATACCTGCATTGCAGATATAGTATGATGTCAAAAACTTATTCTGACGAAGTGACAACGTAATCACATTCAAAGGAGTTTCAATGAGCCTTTTACAGCCAAGTTCTTTAAAAAAACAAGTTGTGTAAGTTGTAGAGAGATTAATATTACTGTTATAGCCACGTTGAAGTCCGCTACCTTTCCCACAATATAAGCTTATTAGGTTGGTACAACTTTCTGGACTTTCTGAACTCAAATTCAAGTCCGGTTTAAAGTTATAGGGGGAAGCTAAATGTGTAAAAATACTTTACTTCACAATATTGACTTCCATCGTAGTATGCTTAACATTGATTGAATCAACGTTAGGAGCATCAACTATTATTAATAGAAGTTACTTTGGTATCTCTATCATGTACGAAATATAGCCCTGTAATTTTTTGGTAAAATCCCACTTTTAAAGTTTATTTTTTTTTATTAAAAGATAAAATATGTACTCTGTGTTAGCTTGGATTAATTTTACAAAATTTTATTTAGTTTTTATGACAAAAAATTGTAAAATTTATTCTTTAAAAAATAACTCAACGCACATTTATTGTTCACTGTGTAGTGTATGTAATACATCATTACTATTATTTCTAAGTTTTAATTTATTTGCTCATTTTCTGGAAACTTTTCGGTACCCAAAACTACATTTAAGTTAAATTAGAAAATAATAAACATCTATAGTAATTTATAACATTCAAAAATAATATTTAGTGTACGCAACTTCAACGAAGTTTCAACTTTCGTCATTTTTGAGTAAATAAAACATTTGAAAATTTTGTGTCACACTTAATAACACCTGTTTAAAGTAATAAAAATGACAAACTACTAAAAATAATAAAGCGACACCACTTCAAGACTTGGTGGATTAAATTTTGCATATATGCGGTTTTAGTTCATGAAACTTGTGAGAGTTTTATTATTTTAATTCTGGTGTTGGTTTATATGAAACGAGACTTTTAATTTTAGAATGCTTTTGACAAACTATTTCGTTATATTTCCACTTTCTTCTTTACGAGGGTAAACTGAGTTTTTTGGACACATGACAATACTGAAAGAATAAGATAATATACAAACCAATAACTAAAAACTATTATCATTTTATAAAAAAAAGCAACATAATTGGTGTTTAATTAGAAAATAGTAGTAATAGAATGAATCACCCAAACCAACATGCATACACCCCAGGCAAATCTACTGATTCAGACCTTTATCTAGTTGCTGGCGGTATAGTGAAATTCCTTGACAATAAGGAGTCCGCCTTAGGTGTTTTCATAGATATAGAATATGCTTTTGATAAAACCACCTTTCCAACGATAATACACTCACTAACCAACAGAAATGTTCCACAGATGGTTAATGGGTGGATACATAACATGCTCTCAAAGCGAGCAATAAACATAAGTGTAGAAGAAGTAAATATAAGAGGATTGGTTGCGAGGGAATGTCCACAGGGAGGGGTGCTATCACCTCTACTGTGGAACATGGTCCTCGAAACCCTCATCAGACGCCTCTATAATGACAGTCACAACACAATAGCATATGCAGATGACCTGGTCATTCTGCAAACAGGGAATTTTCTTAAACCTAAATATAAAATGGGCTGTGAGTAATAGTGCCAATGTAGTTCAAACAGAGCTAACGGGGATTTTCATAGCAGCACAAAAAATCACCAGAAACAATATCACTGGAAGGAACATGCTCATCTATACAGATAGCAGACAAGCACTACTCACCCTGAGCCGACCACGAATTTATTCAGGATTAGTACTAGAATGTCACGAAGCTTTGGCCGAAGTATTCATCAACAATGTGGTCACCTTAAGATGGATCAAAGGTTACGCCACATCGAAAGGTAACCGTCTTGCTGATTCACTAGCCAAGAAAGCAGCCAACCAAATACTTTTTGGACCTAGCCCTTCTATTGGCCTGACAAAATCGGTAGTGACAGACCCAATTAAAGAACATTCCCTTGAAATTCAAGGAAAGGTGGGATGAAACAAGAAACTACAGAGTTGCCAGTGAGCTCTTAAGTTATCCTGACAACATTGCAGCAAATTAATACTTGACTATTACTAGACAGAATCTGCGCCTAGTCACTGGTCATTGCAAAGTACAGAAGCATCTCCATATCATGGGGCAGTCAGAATTCGCACTCTGCAGAAGGTGCGAACAAAAAGATAAGACCATCTAGCATATCCTTTACGATTGCTTAACTCTCTCATTTATTAGAAGATTTGTTTTTGGCGAATATCGGCTAACACCGGCCGATATAAGAGAAGCACCTCTTGGCGACGTTGTCAACTACATTAAATCTGTAGGCTGGCTCACGAGCTAGAAGGTGCCTATCATCTTAGGAGGATGCAAAATGGGCATAGTGAGGCCCAAGTGCCGTGGGGGTAACCCACCCTCCACACGTTACAGATACAGATAGAATGAATCAGAAGGAGGAAAATAAAACGAAGCAAGCTAAGGGAAATAATAAAGGAAAAAAGTATAAATTAGAGTATTCAAGGGAAAATTTCATAACAAAAATGAAAAACTAACAAAATATTGAAATGCCTGAAAATTAAAAGGAATCAAAATAAAATTATAATGCTGAGATAAGAAGAAAATAGAAAAACAAGAAAAAATAAGAGAAAAAAATAGAAAACGAGACGAAAAACAAGTAGAAAACTATGAAAATAATGAACAACAAATTATCAAATAAAATAGATTGAATTCATTTACCTACTACAACACCACGTTATAACGTATAACGTATAAACTGGCATCGCTGATAATATTCTATTCCTGTCCACTTTAATGCTAACTCTCAGAAATTTTCACCCGCACTTGTATTTGAACTGGAAAGCTTTCGATAGCCGATACTGTATGATAATCAATATATTGTTACCCTGCATCCTGCAGTAATTATTTCTTGTTGGACTTCTGCTCTTATTTCGGCTGTTTCGTTGCAGGATGTTTAAAACTTGTGAGATAGTAGGTTGGGAGATAGTATTAGTAGCGGCCTCGTCAATTTCCAGGAATCTAATTTCTCGGAATTTTGCGCGAGAATATTCTTTTTGTTGCCTTTTATTCTTGGTCTGCAATAAGTGTTTTTCTCAATGTCTTGTGGTGTTGAAGTCCATATAGTCCATATAGTCCATCAATGAATGTATGCCGATTTGCTATAGGAAATCTTTGAGCGCCTAGGGATAGGCTAGATATAGCAATCTTCTTATATCGGCCTCGAATTCCTATAGACTCCCATTATTTTTTTACGCGAGTCGAATAACTAGGTTTATTTTGGGGAAGTAACTGTAAAACGGTTGCTGCCTGTCCTCGCAGCTACACTATCGTTGGAACTGCCATATTTTTCTCGGCCCATCCATTGGCTCTAGCTGCAGCTTTAAATTGGGGTCGATACGTTTCCCATGTTGTCTGACCGTCGAATGTGGGTGGCTTGAGGGCCTTGTTAGTATGGTTTTGCGAAACTGGATTTCGAAAGGGGCTTCGTTTGGTTATAAATGAAGACGAGGTAGTGTTTTAAGCTTTAATGTTGTTTACCGAAGCTTGGCTACGAGTTCTTCTTCCTAACTGAACCATTTCAGTTTTAATTTGCCTTTCCAATTCTACTTTAGCCTTTTTTTGTTGTTGCTCTAAATTAGCTTTTGAATTCTCTTGCTTCTGTTCTAAATTAGTTTTTAAATTATCTTGTTGTTGTGCTCAGATATCTAGTGGAATGTTAAGCTTGAAGTTTTCTTGAATTTACAGCAAACCATTCATAATTTCCACCTCTTCTTTTTTACGCCTCTCCTTCCTTCTATTTATCTACGTCGTTCCTGCGCCTTTTCTTTTCTTTAACCTTCCTGCGCCTTTCTTTCTCCTCTTCTATCTTTAAAAACCATGCTGAGGGATCTGAAGTATCCATGCTTGTTTCGTACACAGTGTATCTGGTATTTATCATAAACAGAATACATAGATAACTTTTAATTTAGATCCCACCCCTATTACACACTGGTTCTTGGTAAACTCAATTTATTTACAAACTTTTACAATTATTAACTATACAACTAACATCAATGCACAACATCTATCATAAAACTGAACTGTGACGTCAAAATCATCTCGCTTGATTTTCTAGAAAGTTTCAGATGTTTCTAGACACGGAATGAAAACATGCTCCGCCATCCAAACATTTCTAGACTGTTCTCTCTTCTTCTTTTATTTCCACTTTTACTTATGACAACCGCAACAAACGGAAGGGTGATGGGTGACATTACACAGCCGCAGATTACTGCAGAGTGCAGGGTAACAAAATTTTGTTTTGTTTCTACTTTATAAATATGCTACAGTTTTGAATAAACCAAATATGTTTTCTCTTAATTTTTTATTTAAGTAGTAAGGTATGTGATTAACTTATTTTTCATAAATAGGTATGTTTTGTATGTCAACGCCTTGCTGTATGTTTTAGAAGCAATACATTTTTTATTGTTATTAATAAGGATGGATAGAGAATCTTCTACAAGACTCTGCTTTTCCACTATTGTGATATTTTTTAACCCCAAAATTTAAACAAAAAGTCAATCAATTTAAAAAAACAAAATAATTTGGACGTTCCTTGTATTTACTCTTCAGTAACAAATATTACCTTTTTTAAATGTTCGATTAGACTGTAGTATATAGCGTTTATTATTTTCTGCACTGCGGTTTAATTAAATTTTGAGAAAAATAAACAAATTGTTGAAAAAATGTTTTATACAAAGTGCAAAATTCGCAAAAAAATAATATTACTTAGTTTAAAATTATTCAAAACGAATAAGCAGCCAGTTCTTTCTTTAGTTACATCTTGTTTGTACCGCTAATTATAAAGATATGTGTCCATTTAATAAACAAGATGTTTAAAAAAAAATCCAATACGAGGACTGTCTTTTAAGTTTTGCATACCGTGCATTAGAGGGCGTTACGAATCAAACGGCTCTAATAAAAATAAACTGTCGCCTTTAGTTAACCTCACTTCCAAGTTTCAGTCCGATTCATAGAGTGTTGTAGTTACACCGAATTTTCAAAGTTGACAAGTTGTTCAAGAAATGGATTTAAACCGAGAACATTTTCGTGCCATAATTTTTTACAACTTTCGAAGAATGCCTCGTCGAGTTGGTTTCTGTTTTCGGTAGTGATGCACCACATCAATCGACAATTTCTCGTTGGTATGGAGAATTTACACGAAGACGGGTTAATCTTAGTGACGAGCCAAGAACAGGTTCACCTAAATCGGTAGTCACCTAGGAAACCATTGATGCTGTGCGCAGGCTCATCGAGGAAGATCGACAGTGACATATCGCGAGATTGAAGCATCGTTAGGGATTTCACAGACCTCAATCCAAAAGATTTTGCATGAAGAATTGGGAGTAAAAAAATTAGTGTCCGATTGGATACCGCATCTGTTGACCAAAGAACAAAAAGAAGCTAGAGTAAATTGGTGTCAAAAAACTCTGGAGCGCTTCAACGCTGGAAACTCTAAAAACGTGTACTGCATCGCAAGTGGTGATGAATCATGGATTTACTCATATTAACCTTTAAATAAACGACAATCGTCTGTTTGGGTTTTCCAACGTGAAGACAACTTGACAAAAATGATCCGTTCTCGAAGTGTGTCTAAAAAGATGGTCGCAACATTTGTCTCCAAAGCAGGTCATGTTGCAACAATTTCTCTGCAAGAGCAAAGAACTGTTACTGCCGATTGGTGTGTAACGATTTGTTTGCCAGCAGTCATCGCTAAGCTTTGGGAAACCAACCCCAAACGACGAATCATCCTCCATCAAGACAATGCAAGTGCGCACACAGCTCGCAAAACAGTTGTCTTCTTAGAGTAACAAAACATCGAGTTGTTAGACCACCCTCCTTACAGTCCCTACCTAAGTCCCAACGATTTTTTTACCTTTCCGAAAATCAAGAACGCACTGCGTGGGCAACGGTTCCAGTCACCAGAAGATAAAGTTGAGGCATTCAAAACAGATATTGGAGCTGTGACACCCCAGCTTTCAGAGCTGGTTCAAGCGCATGCAAAAGTGCATTAATCTTCGTGGTCTATTCTAGGTCTATATGCAAAACTTAAAAGACAGCCCTCGTAAATGTAAAATAATTCCAGTAAAAATTGTGGCCCCTTTTTCGTATTAAGTAGTTTATACAGTATGCTTCCAAATAACTCATGCTTAGTAAGCCTCTCCCCCTTTATAACCAAGATACAGGGTGTTTTATCAATTTCGTTTATTCCTTTTTAACTCAACTTATAAACCACCATGTATATGTTTTTGACATTTTGCACATGTATTATCCATAACTTATCGAATCTACTAAGGTATACAAAAGAAACCAAATCCAGTCTCGTCTTAAAAAATAAATAAATTCGTCCGTCCTTAAAACAACACCTTGTTTGTATGAATAAACTATTTTTTTTATATATTTGAAAAGAGAACAATAAACTAAATGTATTGATGTGCTTTTTATTTTTGTGCAGATTATTTTAGTACTAAGTCCAAATTGTTATTTTTGAACTTGGTGTTATTCATTTTATGTAAAGACGGGCCTGGAGAATACGCGTACCAAATGTCAAAAGTATACACAGGGTGATTGGTAAGTTATTAGTCAAGAAATTGGCAAAACCTCGGTGGACTTCATTAGTTAACGTATGTCCTTTTTTAATAAAACACCCTGTATATTTTTAAAAATCAAGTACTATAAAACATCTATAAATCTACAATCGTACGATTTAAAAAAAGAGACAATTACAAACTGAGATAAAATTAGTAAAATTCACTAAACGTTTTTATATCTCTAGATTTTTCCAACATACGTTGTCACTTTTTCGATCACACTGTATTAAAAAAAAATGCACCAAAGACTATACTCTTCGAAAATATATAAGCGAAATTTCTTTGTGACTAACCTAATTTTCACGGGAAACATTAATAGAAAATTAGGTTATCAAGAAGCAGGTTACGGGCCATCTGTGCTTTTTAGATAATAATATTTATACCTAAAATTCTCTAAAAGCGCAAGAAAAGAAAAATTAGATTGAACTTAATATTTTCGTACGCAAATCGATAAAATAAAGCGTTTAAGTTTAATAATAAAAAAAAAATTTTATATAACTTAATTTAAAGTCATTACGCACTTTAAAAAAAATAGTTATTTAAGATTATTAATGAAGATAATCTAAACTATTTATAATAAAACTTATTTATAAGAGTACTCCTACTTTGACTATATTTCTTGATTTTGAAAAGGCATTTAATACTGTAAGTCATGCACAATTACTTCAATCAAATTTGAAAGTTATTTACATCAAAGTAACCAAGTAGTAAAAATTGGGTAGATTGGCTCAGTGGTTAGAGTCATGACTTTGAGATCGAAAGGTATCAGGATCGAATCCCACAGGTTGGCAAGAATTTTTAATAAAAAAAAATTAAATAAATATTAATTCTTATGCATAGGTAGGATTCCCCACTCGACCATTCACTGTTGGGTTTTAATTACCAGTACTGTTCCTGAAGTGGCGCTGGGAAACAGTAACACAGCCTACACGGAACACAAATGAATAAGAAGACAAACACAATTTGAGACATATTAGGAATATACCACTGAACTATATATTAAACTGAAAGTCCGCTTCATAGCTGTTACAAAACTAAGTTTTACTAAGTTAAGTATATCCGCAACTTGAAGCGATGAGAAAATAAAAGAAATATAGAATATAGACAATCTTTGTACTAAGTAGTTCTCTTATAAAATGAAAGTATATGTCGATATGTTTTGATCTTGGGTGAAATTCAGGATTGCTGGTAAGCTTTATGGCAGATTGATTATCACAATGTATTACAATATACTTTGCAGATCTTGAATACCAGATAAAGGTATTTGATGCTATACAGTTTCTTTTTCTGCTTCAGCTAGTGAAATGTATTCAGCTTGTACTTTGTGCTACCACCACTTGTTTTTTACATTTCCAGAAGTAGATCGGCGAGGGTCAATGTCTCCAGCATAGTCTGCGTCACAATAGCTTACAAGTTCAGTATCTTTACTTCTTATATAATACCTCAATTCAAAATGAATAGTTTCTTTTAAATATTTTATGATCCTCTTCACGGCTGTCCTATGTTCTGGTCCTGGGTAATTCATAAATTGTTATACCTTTGAGACACTAAAGACACTAAAATATATGTCTGGCCTGCTTCAGGGTATGGTACATCTTCCATCTTCATTCTCTCTTTTTCGGTCCGAGGAGACATAGATTTACTAAGACTTTTATGTGGTGTTGCTACAGTGTTGCTAGAAGCCATATTAAGGGCCAATCTTTTCATATCTGTGTAAAATTGAAAGTAACTACTTGCTGATTAAACTATAGGGCTATTGTTCGTTAATCTGTCAAGTAAACCTACATGTAACTTTACTCAGGTGAAAAGATCGGCCCTAAATCTATTAATAATATCAACTATATAATTTTTCTGATGAATAATTATTGAATCTTCTTCAATTTTTATTTGAATTCCAACAAATCGAGATGTTGGTTCAACAGTAACCGTAAATTTAGTTTTCAAGTCATTAATAACACCATTTAACAGTAACGAATCTAATGAACTGAGTAATCCGTCATTTATAAATAAAGCTAAAAAGGTAACAGCAATCTTACGCATAGATATGTAGATACATGGATAATTTTGACTTTGTTTAAATTCGTGTTTCTTCAAAAATTAATCCATTTTGTTATTCCAATGTCTACGTTTTTGTGTTAACCCATATAATCCCTTAAGCAAATGGCAGACTCGATTAGCTAAGTTTTACTAAGTTTTACTAAGTTTTACTAAGTTTTACTAAGTTTTACTAAGTTTTACTAAGTTTTACTAAGTTTTACTAAGTTTTACTAAGTTTTACTAAGTTTTACTAAGTTTTACTAAGTTTTACTAAGTTTTACTAAGTTTTACTAAGTTTTACTAAGTTTTACTAAGTTTTACTAAGTTTTACTAAGTTTTACTAAGTTTTACTAAGTTTTACTAAGTTTTACTAAGTTTTACTAAGTTTTACTAAGTTTTACTAAGTTTTACTAAGTTTTACTAAGTTTTACTAAGTTTTACTAAGTTTTACTAAGTTTTACTAAGTTTTACTAAGTTTTACTAAGTTTTACTAAGTTTTACTAAGTTTTACTAAGTTTTACTAAGTTTTACTAAGTTTTACTAAGTTTTACTAAGTTTTACTAAGTTTTACTAAGTTTTACTAAGTTTTACTAAGTTTTACTAAGTTTTACTAAGTTTTACTAAGTTTTACTAAGTTTTACTAAGTTTTACTAAGTTTTACTAAGTTTTACTAAGTTTTACTAAGTTTTACTAAGTTTTACTAAGTTTTACTAAGTTTTACTAAGTTTTACTAAGTTTTACTAAGTTTTACTAAGTTTTACTAAGTTTTACTAAGTTTTACTAAGTTTTACTAAGTTTTACTAAGTTTTACTAAGTTTTACTAAGTTTTACTAAGTTTTACTAAGTTTTACTTAGTTAAGTTTTAATGAAATGTAAGTATTGATGTGAATATTTTATTGACAATGATAAATCAACATAGCGTTAGAATTCATAGTTAACTGAAATAAAAAAATGACCATTACAGGGTGTTTATAACAAAAACCATCTTTAACAATAGCGAGGTGATATTCGACAGGCTGGCGCACACAGGTGTGTATCCAAATGTACTAAAAGGTAACACCAAAATTAAATTTACCACCTATGACATTCAATTACACTAACACCTTTTAATTTAAGATAATCACTTAAAAATTATCTTTGATTAATACGCAGTTAAAACAAATGTTCCAATAACAATTATAATTAAAATACCATGATATTAATAAAAAATAATATAATTTATCATAGTACGCCCGTGGAAAACGTGACGTAGAACGCTTGAAATTGACAGTCTGGCGTCTAACCGTTTTTTTCACCCATATCGGCTTAGAAATTAGGAGTGGGGCTTATGACATATAGCCATTCTGTTTATTATGAAGGTCGGTGCATGATATACAGGGTGTTTCATAATATATGCGCAGGACTTCAGGACGTGATAGCTCGTCCAAAAATATGAAAAAACGTTTCTATTAACTTACCCTCTAAAATGCACCAGAGATACAGGGTGTTGAAATTGAAAAAAAAAAATTCTACGCCACTGGAAAATGTACGGTTTTGAGACGCCCATTTGAACTGCCAATGTTTTTTACACAAAAAAGGTACTCTTGGTCATACGCTCTAAAGTCGACCGTTTTCGAAAAAAATCAAATTTTGAAATTTAAAACCTACTTAATGAAACAAAATTGATTTTTCTCGAAAACGGTCGACTTTAGAGGGTATGACCAAGAGTACCTTTTTTGTGTAGAAAACATTGGCGGTTCGAATTCAACACCCTGTATCTCGAAAATGGTGCATTTTAGAGGGTAAGTTAATAGAAACGTTTTTTCATATTTTTGGACGAGCTATCACGTCCTGAAGTCCTGCGCATATATTATGAAACATCCTGTATGCACCTAGGCCAGAAAACAAGAAAAAAACAAAAAATAAAAATGACTGTAAAATACATAAGATGCAAGTGATTTATAATATTTTTCCAATTCCAAGAGTGACAATGTTCATATTCTGTTATTATAAATTAAAAGTGATTTTGGAATTATATTCAGTAATAATTGTGGAGAAAAAAGGTCACTATGGTTTTACAATCGGTAACGGGTAGGTATTCACTAGTTGTGCTAAGTTCACGAAAGCCGTAAAGAAATCAGATACGTAATCTTGTCGTAGTGTGAGAAGGTGGGTATTTTACAATGTAAATATACGAACATCAACCCACACAATGGGAAGTTGATTAAGATGGTGTCTCTGGTGGCGTTTTATTACCTTATATGTGTCATGATTTATAAGGAACAGCGGTCGCTTTCGAAATTTAAGACGTATTGTTGGTTTGTTTATGTACGTTTTTTATGTGATACACTTGATTGTTTTCGTTTGTACGATTGACAGTGGCGTACTTTAGAACAATCTGTTAAAACCCAGAATATTCAGTAAATAATAAATAATTATTATTATTATTATTATTCTGAAATCAAATAAAGGAAGACAACATTCAAAAAGTTTGTTTTATTAAATGTGTTATAGGCAATAGGTTTATTCATCAAATTTACAATTTAAAATTTTTTGACATGGCAATCAATGTCTAATAAAAATGAACTACAAAACGAGAACTACAAAATTGGAACAAGAAAAATGTAGAATATAAACATTCACTTCTTCATAAAAATACTTTAACTTAGAACTTAAAAAGTTTTATTTAAATATTCAGCTTTAGAATGAAAGCAATATTTTAGAAGAGAATTTTTCACTTCGTTTTAAAATTTTATAAATGACAGATTCTTTAGATTTTTGAGACATTATTGTATAAATGAATATTGGGAAAGTATAATAGTCAATAGCAATTTGGTATAAAGAATTCCCCTGATCGAGTATTATAGTCATGAAAGCTAGAGTTCACACAGATATCATAATTATTTTTATTTTATACACATAAAGAGAAAAGGTTAGCATTATCAATTATTTGAAAATAGATTTTCACAAAGTTTACACCTGAGATTAATCTTATGACTTTATTTTAAAGTTTGAAAATTCTATCTCTGAAGCAGGAGTTTTCCCAAACAGTTATTCCATACCAGATCAATTTATTATAAAAACTGCAAGTAATTTTAAATGACAACCCCTATTAGGTATTAGGCATTTTGTTTTAAGTTATTTGATAAAACCCAATTTCTAACTTCATGAATGCCATCAGATATATTTCACTTTATTTCATCTGCAATAAAGACAAATTTTAATGGATGGCTGAATTGGAACATGTTATTTAATCATAAGATAACAAGATAGGACAGGATGGACTCCTGTGGGACATCATACTATATTGAATAGATCTGGAATAATATTATTGACACAAATTGCTTGTTTTTTGTTCGTTAAATAAGATTTGAACAGATTGTCGTGTACTTAAATATTTTGTCAAAGAAAAGTTTGTGAGAGACTCAGTCAAAAGCTATTGACTGGTCATATAAAGTATAGGTACTGCTACAATTATTCCTATCATATTTGTCACAATAAAGTATTTTGTTACATTCTATAAATAATTAATCAATCACCTAATTATTTAAGATACTTTTAAAATTTATCTCAAAAAAGGTTATGATTGAAATTGGCCTATAGTTTTCTTGCAAATCCTTTGCCCCTTTCTTAAATATAATTATTTTGGTTACTTAAAATAATCCGGAAAAATATCTTCTACGAGACTTGGAGAGATGATCAATGTCAATTGTTTTATCAATAATTTTCTTATGTAAGCCAAGAAAATTAGTTTAATTTGAGTTTTTTAAAATTATATAAAGTGTTGTTAATATTTCTTTATTTTAGTAACTGCAGCAAAGAAAATTGATGAACTGGGGAAAGAAGTTTCATTTATAAAAACTTCACGGTCCACATTTGATTTTCTTATTGAATTTATTACTTTTTCTGCAACAGTAAATACATGTTCGTCAAACCAACGTGGTATAATAGAAAATGGTTTTCTAGTACCACTAGCATTTTTATACCCGTGGAAATTGATGAATTTACTCTCTAGGTAAATTAATAGAATATAGCAGGTATTTTATCATATGCATACTTCTATTCAATAAAAATATTTTGCTTATCATTTTTTTTAAATTCCTTATACATTTTATAGTCCCTTGTAACATCAGCCATTGTTTTTATATATGAGACAGTTTTCCTTTGATTGTGCAGTTCATCATCAAACCAGTTCACAGGAGAATTATTGTTTAAATTAATCTTTCGCAAAGTGAAGTGTTTTTGTTTAAGAGATTTGAAAATCTCAGCTATAAAATTAACTAGATTTGTAGGTAGTAAGTAGGTAAAATATATATTTCAGAAAGAGTAGTTGCTGAAAATTATTTTGAATTTTTTAGGGTGGCCGCTAGAGGCGAATTGTGACGTCAAAACATAAAAATTTAATTTTCTCAAAATAATATATATAGATAATATATATAGATAAATATTAATAATTTATTCTTCAATATTTTTTGAACAAAAAAGCCTTAGGTGTAATTTTTGTCAGTTGTAAAATTGAGTGGTGGGGGAAGGTTACGCTTTAATTTGGTTTGAATAATTCTGGTTTGAATTTACCGAATTTAGTGGACTTGGTTTCGTTTAGAAGAGCCTTTTCAGCCTCATTTTTAGCTGTATAAACAGTGGCTGCATACGTTTTACGAACACCGTTAGAGGGCATTAAGTTAACAACTGACATATTTTACTAAAATTTTTGAAAAATTTAAATACAATGATATACACCTTTTTACATAATTAAATAGATAAAAGAAAGCCCAATACTTTGGCGAAGACCGTATTTAGATATCTCTTTCTAAACAGCAGATTTTAGCAAAAATATAAATAAAACGTAGATATGTAACACATTTAATGACCCAGCATTTTCTACTAGGTCTTTTTTTAAGGTATAAATAAAATTTATTAATTTCTATAAAAGCTAATGCCTATCCATAATTTTTACCTATTTTAAATAATTGAACGATATTAATAAATGCATAATTACTTATCTTATGAGTATAATAATCCATTAAGCATGTAGATTTCCTTTGAAAACAAAAAAAAATTGCAATGTCAAAAATTCAACAAATTTCATGTCAGAACATTATTTTGTCGTTTTCCATGTGTTACTGTATTGTTTTTTAAAAATTCCTTTGTTGCTTGAAGGGGCGGTTTATATATTTTGAGTGCCTGGAGAATGCGACTATAGCTGCAAGGCTAAAGGCGTTAATATATCCTCAAATATGCTGGTACGGCAGCAGAATCTTTACTTGTTTAGCAAATCGGAATTTTAGGCAAAGTCATAGGTCCTTTTATTTGGGATGACCCGCTTAGAGGGCAAATTTTTTTAAATTTTTTGGACAATCACTTACCTCCCATTTTAGAAAATGTGCTGTTGGAAACCAGAAGAACAATGTTTTTCCAACATGATGGCTTTCCAGCCCATTTCGCAGCAAACATCCGTAGAATTCTTGATCGCGCATTTCCTGATATGTGGATTGGAAGAGTACCTACCTATTGTTTATGTGTAAAGTAAAAGTGGTAAAGTTTTTGATGATCGTATCAATACTATTTTCAATTCTAATTAGGCAAAATTATTCCCTCGTTTTTGTTGCAGCGACAAGGGAAAATATGATTCAACGAATCACAAACGCTATTCGTAGCATATCTAGAGCGGAAGTGGAAACAGCTGTTTTGTCAACCAGGGAAAGGTTGGAACTTCAAATTGACAAAATCGGCAGTGACATAACTTATCAAAGAACATTCCCTTGTGAAATTCAAGGAAAGATGGGATGAAACAAGAAACTGCAGAGTTGCCAGGGAGCTCTTGTTATCCTGACAACACTGCGGCAAACAAATACTTGACTATGACTAGACAGAAACTGCGCCTAGTCACAGGCATTCTGACTGGTCATTGCCAAGTACGAAAACATCTCCAAATCATGGGGCTGTCAGAATCCGCACTCTACAGAGGGTGCGAACAAGAAGATGAGACCATCGAGCATATCCTTTATGATTGCTCGACGCTCTCATTTATTAGAAGATTTGTGTTCGGCGAGTATCGGCTAACACCGGCCGATATAAGAGAAGCACCGCTTGGCGACGTTGTCAACTACATTAAATCTGTAGGCTGGCTCACGAGCTAGGAGGTGCCTATCTTCTCATGAGGATGAACAATGGGCCTAATGAGGCCTAAGTGCCATGGGGTAACCCACCCTCCAAACGTTACAGATACAGAGCTAAAAATTAGGCTCAAAAAGCTCTTCTAAACGAAACTAAGTTCACTAAATTCGGTAAAGCGAAACCGGAGTTATGAGCATTTTTCCAAATTAAAGTATATTCTTCCCCCACCACTCTATTTTATAACTTACAAAAATTACATACAATACTTTTTTGTTTAGAAAACATTGAGGATTAAAATAGTAATATTTATCAATATACTTTATTTGCTATTTTTTGGAGAAAATTACATTTTTATGTTTTGACGTCACAATTTCGATTCCTAGCGGCCATCCTACAAACTTAAAAATAATTTTCAACAATGTTTCATGACCAGTTTTATTAAAAATATTTTTTCCCCCAAGCTGTACTATTATTAGTTTCTGAAATATCTCTTAATGGAACACCCGGTACATTTATACATTCAAACTTACTACCTACAAATCCAGTTAATTTTATAGCTGAAATTTTCAAATTTCTTATAGAAAAAAACTTCCCTTTACAAAAGATTAATTTAAACAATAATTCTCCTGCAAACTGGTTTGATGATGAACTGCACAATCAAAGGAAAATTGTTTCATGAATAAAACAAGAAATTTTTATAAAATTTTATTATTAAAGTATTATATTTTTATTGAACCCGATCAGGTTTTGAAATTTCTTTTTGATTGGAATTTACATCAATATATTCTTTAGTGAATTAGAACTTAAAAATATAATTTTGAAAGTAAATAAAATAAATTTATCAAAAATTTAGAGTTGTTTCTCAGTTTAAGTTTTGCTTCTCCCTGTATTTCGAAAAGCTTTAAATATACAAGATGTAGAAATCCATAAAATAAACCAATTTATTTTTCATAAACTCCAATAATAAAGATGCATGATCCTGTGAAGTTTTAAGCACGGATATGCTAGGCTTGAAAATTATGTAATAAAATGTTTGTAGTGTTTTTAGTAGATCCAATGAAATTATTATAGTGATTTAACGGTCCATCTGATTTTCAGTAAAATTGGTAATTTGAATTAAAAAAAATAGTCTTATTTAACAATATATAAAATTTCTGGACCTTGTCTAATGTTTTCAAAAGCTTTATCAACTAATTCATAGCTCACAATTCTAGCTAAAAATGTTGTTCCTTAGAAAAAATCCCTATTTGTTATCAATTTTTAAATATAACCAAATGAATATCTGTTAAAAATTAAGACGCAACACCTTGTATATTATCGATGATAAAATTTTTATAACGTTAAGCAACATTTGATGATACCTATTCAAGATTCAAAACTATCAAAGTTCCTCTATTTCAACGCTTAACGACGCCCGAAATAAATGTTATAAAGTACGCCATTGAAACGTCAAATATACTTAAACTAGTTTTATGAGTTTGGGATAAAAATAGTAGCAATAACTAAACCAACAATAAAACTGTGATTCATTATCTATTCATTAAACTATGAAATAAATGTAATAATATAACGAAACGACATAAAGGATATTAAAAAAAAAAAATAATTGAATAAATGTATAAGTAGGTGAACATTAGGTGCCGGTCATGCTACATATAAGCTCTTTCGTTGAACAATCCATTTATGATTGTAAAACTATAATTTGTTTAGGTACGTATACTAATTTCTGGTATACGCACATTAGGGTTGTATGTATGTCCCGTATTTCTGGGTACATCCCGTATTTTTAGCTAATTATCCCGCCGGGAGAGCCTCTGATTTAAGTTGTATAGAGTTTTATAAATACGTAAAAGGCAACAAAAATCCTAAACCTATTCAGTTTTCTTCAAAATATTTATAATCATTTGTAATTTTGAGTTTTTATAAAACTTTAATAGATTTGTTTTTTTTCTATTGTTTTTCTACTATTTTGTTTCTCTTTATGTTGAAAGAAAAATCTGACAATCCTAACCTAGGTCCCTGAACGGCGGATATTACTATTGAAATTTTACAGAACTCTTCTTAAACACTTTGACACACACTGCAGTGCACACTGCACATAACTATTTAGGGTCCGCCAACAATTAAAAAATTTTTTTTTTACCTTAAAATCATCAAAATGTTTTGTCCAGATTCGACCATGTAAAATATGTGAATTAAATCATTTCAATTAATTTCTTGTTGTACAAACAGCTAAATAACAATATTAGACTATCCATATAACAATAAACCATGAAAAAAGTTCGAAAACGTTAATTATTCTTCACTTTTTGGTGTTTAAAATCTTGTAATAAAAATAATATGAAATAATGTTTGTTTGTGGATAATATGACAACTGACATTTCTATTTCTATAAATGCGATGTTGCTAAACATAGCAAGATAACGTATATGACAGGAATGACAGTGTCTGTTTGGCAATAGCTCCAGGCCAGATGATAAAACGAGAATATAAATGTGTTTAAGGTATTTTACGCGGCATAAACCAACATGAACGTTTGTGATAGATTATGGTATTTAGACCAATCAGATATGTCTGAATAACATAATCTATCATAAACGTTTATGTTGGTTTATGCCGCAAAAAACACCTTTTTATGTGAGAATTTTCTTTTCAATTATTCAATTTGAGCTGTATCCAGGCCGTTGGAGTATATGCCGGTTGGCGTAACCAGGTATAGGTTGATGTTTTCTGGTGGCGTCAAAGCCGTCACCCTACGATAAGTCGTTGCCTCGTTTTCTTGTTGTATACTCATGGTATACTGATGACCCAGAACAACGCAGGACACAGGTAACTTGACGATTGACATGTTCGAATTGATCTGGCAAAACTGTATTTTTTAGATGTTTTTCAAACGACAATACTGACATACTGACCAACAGTTTTAAAATTTTGAAAGACAAAACAAAGAAATTATAAACGTTTACGAAAAAATTTTGTATCTATGGTTTATTGCTCTATGAATAGTCTTATATTGATATTTAGCAGTTTTTACTACAAGAAATCAATTAAAATGATATAATTGATGGAGAAACGGTACATCAAAATTCAAGTTCACAACTGAAGAAAGTTGAACAAAACGCTGGAGATGAAATTGAAAGTAGCTATGATGTGGATGAGGATCTTTATCAGGCTGAGGATGGCACATCAAAAGAAAATGAAGAAGAAGGAATGCAATTGAGAAGCGGGAAAATAATAAAACATAAGAGTTTTGATGATTATTTAATGCTTGCATTTGCAAATGTTATGAAATATGACGAACCACAAAGTTATCAAGAAGCAGAAATAGAAAACAATCACTTGAAGCAATGGAAAGCGAAAAGCAGTCACTTAAAGAAAATGAAACTTGGACTTTAAAAGAACTTTCAAAAGGTGAAAGGGCAATCCCTTGTAAGTGGTGGTATAAAGTTAAGACCCTTCCTGATGATGCCGTTGACAAGTTTAAGGCACGATTGGTCATCAAGGGATATTCACAAAGGGAAGATATTGATTACGACCAAACTTTTAGTCCTGTTGTAAAGACTGCAACGATAAGAGCTTTACTGAGCATTGCTGCCATCCAAAAGATGTCCCTAACACAGTTCGATATCTGCACAGCATTCCTATATGGCCAATTAGAAGAAAATGTGTATATGAGACAACCTGCGGATTACGAAGATGGGAGTAAACGAGTTTGTCACTTACAGAGAAGCTTATATGGTCTAAAACAAGCACCTCGTTGTTTTAATAAAAGGTTTGTGTGTCGATAATAATAAATTAGGATTCAAAACGAGCGAAACTGATCCTTGCTTGTTTATTAAGAAGACGACGGTCTCTTAGCATCTACCGACAAGAAATTAGAAAAAAACATTTTTAGAAGATTTGTAGAAAGAATTCAAAATAAAAGTCAAGCAAGCTACCTATTTCCTAGGTCTAGAAATAGATAGAAAAGAAGATAGGTTGATTCGAATCAGCCAGTCCTCTTATGCAAGAAAATTTTTGGACAGATTTGGAATTTTAGACTGCAAGCCAGTGTCCACACCTATCACTAAAGATACTTACGAAGCAGGGAAGGTAGAGGTATCTAATGAAGACTGCGAATATTCTTTTTCATACAGAGAAGCAGTGGGAGCTCTGAGGTACACCTCCTGACCTAGCCTATGCAGTCAGTGTTGTATCAAGAAACCTTGAGAACCCATCTAACACCGACTTTATAAGGGTCAAGAGGATTTTTCGATATATTAAGAGAACAAGCAACTACGGGATCCTCTACAAAGCTGATCCAAAAGGTATGAAGTTAGAATGCTTTAGTAATGCAGATCATGGTGGGGATGAAACCACTGGTCGTTCAACGTCTGGAGCATTGTCTACCTTTGTAGGAGCCGCTGTATTTTGGCACAGCCAGAGATAAGGTTCAGTGGCCATCTCCACAACTGAGGCAGAGATAGAGATAGATAGAGATAGTGAGGTATCGAGAGATTTTATGAAGAAATGGGACTCTTAAAAGAAATACCAGTGTTATTGGTTGAATCTGCTATAAAATTGTCGCAAAACCCGGAGTTCCACAGAAGAACCAAGCACATCAGGATTAGACATTTCTTTGTGCAAGAATTAGTTCTGGAAGGTGCTATATATATCCAGAAAATTTCAGCAGAACATCAAGTCGCCGATTTGCTGACGAAAGCTTTGTTCAAACCAAGGTTTGAAACTCTGCGAAAGCTTATGGGATGTGTTGAAATTACTTAATGGGAAAAGGTGTTAAAGTATGCTAACTATATTAAATTAGAGTAATTTCAATGGCCCAGTATATTTAGCGTACTTTGATTTTATATAGAGTGAAGTTTTACCCGAGAATACCGATCATGGAGAAGCGATAGCTTGGTGTTTTCAGTGTACCGTTTTGTAACGCGCATGTGCGAAAATAAGTTGTGTATCACTCAAAATTATGTTATCTGTCAAAGTCAGTTCAAGTTGTGTTTAGTACGTGAGCAATTTTAAGTGATATTTTTTGGTGTTTGTTTTGTGTAGTAATGAGATGAAGATTTTTACACACTTGGGTATTCTAATACAGGTATAAAATGTGCAAAAAAAGTAATTAGGAAACTAAGAATTTTATCACATGCATAAATATTAAGTATAATGATTTAATCATTTTTGACATTTTATTTTTCATATATAGGTATTGTATTTTGTGAAATATATGTTTTTCTTCTTTTAAATAAATTTAAAAAACAATGAATTGCAGATTTTGTTTATTTTATTTTGAAATTATATTTAAAAAAATATAATAAATTCGCGTATTTCAATTAGGATTGGTCAAAATGGGCAAATCCCTTTATTATGGCTAAATTGTAAGTAACAATTATGTCAATATAAAGATGTTTTGCCCATTCATATTTACATTTATTGAATGAATCATACTGGAGTTGATTTTTGAAATATTGGTGCATACTTAAATAAGTACTATTTCTAAAAATTCGTCTATGCACACATAGTCCAATGGCCGTCTACTTTAGATCTATTTGAGGGTCAGGACGTCCATATCCGGGCATCCAGTGTACGTCCGTTCATGCTAATTAAATTGACAGCTGAATATCGATACCCAGAGAACGTCTGTTTTTGGACTTAATTTTAAGTTCAGTAGTATTTTGACGTCCAGTGGACGTCCATCTTAGGTCATTATTTATTAAGCCTACCAGATAATACCCATCTATATCCCAGATAGCACAGGACGTCCCTTGTTGGTCCGGTTGGTCCCGGACCTAAATAGGACGTACTGATTTGGGCCCTTTTTGGTCCGGTTGGTCTCGGACCTAAATAGGACGTCCACTGGACTTCCGATTACAGTGAACGACAAAGCGTTTAGGTTTCGGTCCGAGTCCGGGACGTTAATGGGACGTCTATGGGACTTTCTATGTACTAGCATCGTTGGTCTTTGAATCGATAACTTGAAATTCAACGTTTTGTTTTTGCAAGAGTATGAGGACAGAAAACCTAACCTATCATTTATTTCCAAATGAACAACAACAGCTACAATTTTCGGCATTCAATAATTAACTTATATAAGTGAGTTAGATTAACGAAGAAAAAAAAAAGGTTATATAGTGCTATTTGTTATTTTTTTGATGTTGACGGTAAAGTGGTTATAAAGTGAAGTGAGTGTTTTGTGTTGAGGTGAGCATAAGTGATGTGTATTGGCGGTAGCCGCTGGCGGAAAGAAAATACCTTAATGGCGGAGAGTTGGAACAAAACTAATTTTGACAAAATTATAATACTCAGTTATGTCGACATAAGCTATAAGTAGGACCCAAGGTTTTATCTTACCAGCGCTGTGTGTTAAATTTAATTAATTCCTGTTTTTTTTTGTAAACTGAAAACGTTTAAATCTAGCTAGTTTTTTCAGGATAAAAGTTGTTAAATGAAGCTCTTTTATTGTTAACATTTTTGTTATTATTACCCTCTATAGATTATGATCAAATATCGTCCCTCAGACGTCTGATTTAGGTCCCTAGGACATTTCGCAAAGGTCCCTATGACGTCCTTTTGGGACGTCCCAAAGGTGGACGGAAACGGGACATTAGGACGTCCATTGGACGTCCGATTGACGTCCCGGTACCAAAAGAGGACGTCCCACGGACGTCCTTTATGTCCCTAAAAGGACGTCTTTGAGACGTCCATAAGACGTCCGTGTGATATGTGGGATATACTTCTTTTTTTTAATATAACTGGTCATTAAAAATTGACAAATTGAATCTATTGCATTTCATTCTATCAGCGGAAGTTTGAAATCTTATTCAATTATAACTGTATCTAGAAAAAAGTTTTCAAGTGGTTCCTTGGTCTAGCGATTAAAAGCGTAAATTGATAATGGATGTATCGTGAGTTCGACTCCTGCTCAGGTCAAGCGATTTTTAATAAAAAAAATAAATAAATGGTGTATAGCGATTTGCGAAAATAATAAACAAATTATTAATAATATATAAATAGTGTGTGGTGAGTTGCGTTTCTGTAAAAAAGTGGGGATGTGGTCTCAATGGAAATATAATCCTGGACGTTTTTTGAATGTCTAGTATTCGACGTCCAAATATATTCCTGAATTGGACGTCCTCTGAATGGTCAAAAGTGTGCCATTTGTATACTTCACTGGACGTCCATTGGATGTCGGATGTCCAGAAAACTCATGTTTGGACGTCTAGACATCCAAAATTGTATATCGAATGGACGTCCAATGGACATATTTGTATTATCTGGGTAATAGCCAGGCCAGGTATTTAACTCTAAATACATAAACCTTAAATGACATCTGGTTTAACTTGGCGAGAAAACACTTCTTTCTACAGAAATGAGTGATAAACTTGAAAGTCCTTTTAATATAATATAAATCTAGAAATTCTAATAATATGTAAGTACTTTTTAAACCTAAAAGCTTTGAAAATATATGCACATTGCAAATATTTAGTTAAACCTCTCAAACTTAATATCTTTTAATTGTTACCTAAATTTTTTTGACCCCTTTAATTTTATTTACCTTATTTTTAGTTAAGGAAAAGGTAATTTAATTTAAACATGGGGCTTTTATTACATTTTTAACAATAAATAAACCAAATATTGAACAAATTTTATAGATAAATTATAAAATAATAAACGTCTTTTACTTTTATAATAAATAATTAATTATTACATAATGAATTATATTTTGGTGCCGAAATTTCATCATTGCTATTAACCCTATTTACTTCAATTTAATTAAATCACATTGCAACATTTGCGCATGGACTATAACAATAATTTCAGATAATTTGCCAAAATATTTCGCTCAGTGTAGAAAATAAGCATGTTTTCTCAGCGTGCTAAGTTGTGTATCAATCAAAGTCATACTGTGAAAAAGGTACATCCGATATCAAAGGCACCGACAGCTACTGTCGCTTATTCATGATCGGTATTCTCGGGTTTTACTGACAAATAGTTTTTGTATGTCTTTCAATAAATAATATTTTCTCACAATCTTTTTCGTTTAACTGTACATCACTGAGGGTATTAATCCACATTAACAAGCACAACATGTGGAAAAAATCAGTAAAATTAATTAAACTTTTAACAGACTTTCTTGGCTGCACAACTCTAGAAAATCCAAATACAATAAAAATAAACTAACTTCGTAAAAAAAATATCAATAATTTGTTAACACCCGACCCATCCGATAATAGACGGAACCATTTATTTTTCAACACTTTCCAGACGCCATAGGCATTTGTCCAATTTTCCGCCAAATAGATCTGCATCAGCAAGTGACATACTTATCCAAGTTCATTGCTCTCTCAAGTCAAGGGAAATACTGGAATTATTTTTAGAACTACATATATATTGCAAGGTCTCTTCCTAACTTTCTCTGAGATATGCAATGACTGAGTCATAACTCGAATCCGACGGATTTGAGAATTTGTTGAGAACGAGCCAAGATTAAGGCTTCTGTCATTTCGAAAAATTAAATACTTATTATCATAATTTTATTCAACTAATACGCGGGCCTCTTAAAAAATATTTTTGTTTTTTTTTTAACTTCTATAATTTGGTACACTTAAATACATTGGTTTGTGAGACTCAGTAACTGAAAAAAAAAACATCAAATCAAAATTAATCAAATTTCTAATTTTTTTAATGTGAGAATGGATCTAATCTTTAAAGGTTAATCATCACTTTTATAATAACTTAATTTACTACAAATTTTAAATCTATTTATGTCAATTATAGTCTTATTTCTAATAAGAAATTTGAGAAATTTGACAAAATGTGCAAAATTGTTAAACTAAAAGTTCGATCTCTATAATTTTTGTTTTAACATGATTTTTCTAAAATGGACCGTAATGGTAAAATTTAAATTTTTCAGTATTTCCGTTTTCAATAAATATCTATAGAAAAATGTTTCGAGTTATGTGGAAAATGTATATATTTAGTTTATCCTCTAAACATTTATAGAGGGGCTACAATAGGTTTGTTAATTTTAAAAATAGTTTATTTATTTAAAACAGTTTATTTATAATTTATTTAAACTAAGTAAAAATTAATTTATTTATACCTAAATACTATTATAATTCACATTTCAAATTTATTTAACAATTAACCTTCACTTGACAACATTTATATTGAAACTTAGCTGAATCAGCAAAAGAATTCACTTATATAAGAAAATGTAACACTCTAAAAAACCAACCCCAGCTAGAAGAATCTCGAAACGTTCGTAAAATCCTTCCTCCTCGCGTCGGGCTGCGTACAAAGAAACATTCTAGTCGAATCTCTATTGTTAGCGTCAGCGTCAAACGTAACGGCAGATGAAGGTTAACAAAACAGGATCGGTCTCAGATACGGTCACACGACACTACTTATAAAGGTAACTGAAATATACTTCTTACTAGCTATTTGTTCAGGTACCACAATTGTATGTGGGTTGTTAATTAAAATTGAGTTCTGTTCAATTTTATTTTGTTTTTTTAAGCACATTGTCAATCAGGTAAGGTTCACTGATTTCGAATTCGGTCCCTTCAAAAAGAAATATAAAGTGCATTTTCTTCTCTGCAATTCATTTAATAAACCAACTCACACATGGCTACCCCAAGTTTGTATCTTTATTGTTTTTAATTGAAAGCCCTTTCAGAGATTTTAAATTAATCATCACCTATTACACTTAATTATGAAGACATTTATGAATATATTTATTTATTTGGTGGGTATGTTCGTGAATTACAAGTATTGCTAGTAGTAGCCCGTTTGATTCCATCAAATACATTATTTATATAATTAATTGCTCTCCTGAAATGAATTTTATTAATTGATTGGTTATGTTAACTGGTTGGATATGCAAATTAGTGATATATATCATGGCTATAAATTACTTTTATCATACAGCTGAAACATATTAACGTAATTTTTTTCAATAGCTTTCAATTATTTATTTATTTTTAGACTGTAGGACTAAAGCCGATTACAAAAAAAAATACAAAGCATGATAAAATATATACAGGGTGTCCCGAAATTAGACGGTCATATTTTAACAGCGTAATCTACATTCTAAAATAGGAGTAAAAGTTCATATAAACATAGGTCTGAAAACGTTTCTTTTCCGAGATACAGGGTGTTAAAAGTGAAGTCCTGATGATACACTTTTGTAAATATTTTCTAAACGTTTAAAGATAACTGAATGAAATTGGGTACTTACCTTTTTACGCTCTATTTAATGGACTAACCTCCAGTTTTTGATCATCTTCATAGGTGGGTAAATTAGGTAAGTTTTTTTGTTGACAGTTTTTAACATTTTTTACTATAAAATTTGGAAAATCAATGTTTTCTTTATAATAAAGTTACTGTTGTTGCATCTCGCTAGGACCCACCATTTTCAAGAGAAAAGCATTTGAAAATTTCATGATAAGTTATTCGAAAGTGTAAACAATAATTAGTATACCTGTGGAATCAAAAATTTTATTTTTTTTTACTTTGGAAAACCGGTGACTAAAGGAAATTTTAGAAAATATTTACAAAAATGTGCCATCAGGACTTAACTTGTAACACCCTGTATCTCGAAAATGAAACGTTTTCGAATCTTTATTTATATGAACTTTTACTCCTATTTTAGGATGTAGATTACGCTGTTAAAATATGACCATCTAATTTCGGGACACCCTGTATATGATATACTGCAACGTTGTACCTTAGTAACCAACTTCTGTTTATGGTTGTTAAAGGAGTCATAACGGGCTAGATCGGTAAAAATTTTAACAACAGTAATGACTGAACTGTATATTTGTATTGAACTCTGATTCACCTTCCTTATGCTTTTCTGTTCCTGTCTTTACTCCTCAACTCAGCTCTTTTGCCTGCTATTTTGTTCAACCTTTGCTTTTCTTAAATTTACAAATAAAATGTATTTACCTTTCTCAAATTATTTATGATCTTTCTTCAACAAATTCTAAATCTAACAAATCTTTCCAAAACCTTGACATTTTAAAAAAAATCCATTTGACAGTTGTTTTCATTATCTTCCCTATTTTTTACTTTCGTTTTCATTTGCCTTATATTTCCACATTTCGTTTCACCTTAACTTTATGTTTTAAAATTTTATATTTCGTTTTGGTTTTCAAAATTTTTATAACTACTTGGGGAAGAATTTTACCATTGTCCCTCTCAAACTTGATTGCTCTCCTTTATTTGCAATATAATTATTTAATATACTTGTTCCTGATCTTTGATTGTCCATATCATGAATAGTTCTACTTTTTTCATATGATTGTTCTAAATTTTCTAATCTTGTTTTCATATCCTTTATTTTTTTACTGACATCCCGTTTTTCATCTTTAATTTCTTCATTTCCATTATTGACTATTTTTCTTTGCTCTGCTTTTTTCACATTTTTCTCAACTTTTTGGTCTATTCCTATTATTGTATTTATCCACTTTTCTTTCAACGTGTCTATTCTTTGTGTAGCATCTTGCAATATCATCTTAATTTTCCCTACTTCCACCTTTATTTCTTCTTCAAAAATTTTTCTTTCTTTGCTGCAATCTCAAATTTCTCATCTTGCAATTTCTCTATTTCTATTATTCTTCCAATAATATGTTCTCTTGTTTCTTCTATCCTATTTTCTATTAGTAACTTTGACTCTTTCATTTCTTTCACTACTACTTCCAATTTCTTTTCTACCTTCTCTATTTCTCTACTGATATCCTGTTTTATGTTTTCTCCATAACATCCATTTTCTTTATAATTTCCCCTCTAACCTTTATCGCTTTTTCTTTTCTTTATTTTCCTTATAAGTTCTTTCTTATCTTGTTCTTTATCTTTCTTCAGTTCTTCCTTATCGTGTTGTCTAATTTTATCAATTTTATTTTCAATTCTCTCCAGTTGGTTCATTATCATCATTATTACATTTATATTTTTTCAATTTTTTGCTTCTCCTGTTCATTTTTTTCACAAACGATACTGTTTACATTTTTTTCACCCTCCCCCTTTCCAACTTCTTCAACTTCTTTAGATTATTTCTCCTCCAATCCAAACTTCTTTTCCTTTCTTAAATCCATTTGATTTTCTCTCTTTTTATCCCTTTTATAATTTTATACCTCAAACTTACACCCACTACTTTTATATAGTACCAAGCCTCTAATTTAAACACCAAAATGAACAATTAAATAGAAAAAATTATAAAAAGTTTTTGCCAAATTTAAATTCCAAACTTTCATATTAATTTTTCAAATTCCAATCCAAAAAATTGCCAACGTTTGGTTGGCGACACTTGATATGGAAACACCTGAAACGCCCGAGACTAAGTTAAACAAAAATACATTTCTAATTTCTACATTTTTCTTCTTTGTTCACTGCTGTTCTCCGTTGTTCTCTGTCTTTATTCCTCAGCTCAGCTCTCCTGCCTGCTATTTAGTTGAATCTTTTGCTTTTCTCAATTTACAAATAAAATTTCTTTACCTTTCTCAAATTCTTTTTCTTTTTTTATGATCTTCTTTCAATAAATTCTATCTTTACAATGAAATTTAACACATTTTTTCAATATCTTCTGACATTTTTAAAGAATTCCATTTGACAGTTTTTTAAAATCTCCTGACAATTGACATCCGAATTATTATACTTAAATTTTGACTTTTGGGCACTTCACCACCCCAGGATATTTCATAAATTTTGATGACGTCACGTTTTCCATATCACTATATATGTATCATCAACCCTGTCAGAGATAACAGGCTTACAGGGTTGCCATATCATAACCCTTCATTACTCACGAGCAGCATTTTGATAGGTCGTTGGAATGTCTAATTGTCTAGCGTTGAGTTTTATCGATAAAGAGAAGCAGAAACAGTGACAGATGACATCATGTTCTGTGTTCCATGACCCTGACAGCGCTGTCATACTGACCACTGACAGTTAACTAGACTGGCCAAAGCCAACCTAACAAAATGAGCGCTTACAATCAGGTTAAAAAAAAATTCTAGAGTAAATATGCATTTTTCGTTTTCAACATGTATTATGTTAAGTAAATTAACTGGAATATAGAAGAAATTAATAAAAATAATCCTTTAAAGATGTATGATTTATTTAATTATTAAATATGTTACGTTTTCCCTAATTTGCATGGTAGGTATATTGGCAAACCTGTTTCCTAAATTTCCATAAGTAAAATAAAAAAAAAAATATAGGGTGAAAAGTGTAATTTTCCCATCACTATAGTTTATTTTTATGTATGAGAGAGTAATAAAACAGCATTTCTAATGCAAAACTTAGTACGGTAATTTTAAATATTTTTACAGAATAATCTAAATATTTCCTAAAATTGTAATAAATGTACCTGAGCTATTACAAGTTTTGGGTCTTTTATTGGTCCTTTATAAACATAAGCTGTACAGAACAATAGAAAAAGGGTTGGACAGGCCAAAAGCCCTGTGTATTAAAGATTACATAATGCAAGTTATCACTCGAGACTTATAGAAAAAATGCCCACAACCAAGTGGTTAAAAAAAGATTTACAGAATTGGCTAAATTCGAAGAATATTAAGTTCCATCCCGGTTCTGTGAGAAAATAACTGTATCATTTGTGTTCCCTCCATAAAGAGAAATTCAAAAAATATGAAATTGATGAAATTGCAAAAAATCGTGGGATGACGGTGGTTAGATCACCACCATATCATTGCGAAGTAAACCCGATTGAACTGATATGGGCACAGATAAAGGGAGAAGTTTCAAGAAAAAATAATTCTTTTAAAATGAGTGATGTTGTTTTTGGAGGCTGTAAATAATATGAAGCCTGAAAACTGGGAAAAGGCAGTAAATCATACGATTAAAGAAAAAGAGAAAATGTGGAAGTTGGACAATATTATTGATGAAATGATCGAGCCACTCATTGTAAATATTGGTTGCGACAGTTCATCTTCTAATTTCGATTCTGATTTGGATTTGTAGGTAAGAAGTAGTTTTTATATTAAAATTATTATTTATGAACGTAACGTTGTTTAAAAGTCAAAGTTTAAACCCTTATACCTACATAACCCGTTTGACACAATGTTCTTAACATACCATGTGGAAAAATAAAACATTTTAGAAAAAATCACACCTTTTTACCTTCAGCTGTTTAGAAGTTATAAGCAGGTTAATTAGGTGAAAATATAAGTGTATACTCGAGGAATAACTACAAACAATATTTTAGCTGTCTACTAAAAGAAGTCTATGGATTACGAACGCTTTATTATTTTATTACTTTCTCATACATAAAAATAGACTATAATTAGGTTCTTTCGTTCGTCCCACTGGTGTAGGAATGAACTACACCAACGCACACCAAACCTTTCGTTTGGCCCAGTGTAAAATCCACTATACCTTCCTGTCGGCGATGTGGTGTCCACTGGTGGATATTGTCTCCACCAGCTATTTAGCAGGAGTGAATTACACTCAACATGTATATAAGGAATAAGGAGGAAGTAAACTAGGGAAAATAAGGTGTTGTAACTGGTATAATTTACACTGGTGGACACTGCACCAACAGCGAACGAAAGAACCTATTAGGTATTAAATAAAATGCGAATAAAGCGTAGATCGATTCATAATCTCTCTAAGCTTTTCTCTAGTCTTTTTTTCTATTTCGTTATTCAAAGTAAAACGTCCGGAATATCGGTTTGATTTAAAAAGTTGATCGTGTTCGTGCGTGTCCATCAACTTTGTATTCCCTCTCATAAACCCGAAGAACGATCAAAAAATAGAAAAGAAAAGAAAAAATAGGAAGCCCTCCTAAACGAGTTCCAAATCTGGCGGCAATATTTCCCAATTAACTTACAAACTCCTTCATTGCTAGGCATCAAGACGTCTTTTCGGAGGCGGTCCGATACTTTAGCCCGTCAATTGGCTGCCCCCATGTAAAAACCCTGTTCTATATCCGTGCCCCGTGTGAAGTTGTCGGGAGAATAGCGTCGCCGTGGTCGGCATACTGATTTCCAACACTTTCCGTGGGTTTTCTACACTTAGGTTGCAGCGAAGGGATTTATCATACTTAATTTTCGGAAAAGTGTGATTTATGCGACACGGAGAGGGCGCTGGGTGGCTCGCCGCTACTTCTTCGCCTTCCCGGTTAATGGGAACAGGATTACTTACAAGTCGACTTATTTCTCACGTTTTGTCCGAGTATCTTACCGTTTTTTAAATGCAGTGCCGTTGTAAACTTTGTTTGCCTTAAATATCTTAAATCTTATTAACGACAGACGAAACTATGCTTTTTTTGACAAATTGCATTTTCATCTCTACCGATACGGATACCGGCAACACGTCAGACACAGCGCCGACACCGACACGATACCAGCAAACTATTCCCATATTAGCCGGCACAGCAAACATTATTGCCAGATCGGGCGACATGGTGAGAGTTAACTTGAGACGCAAGAGATAAAATTAACAGTCAGTTAAAGGTACATCCAGTAATAAAATCAGGATATTTAGAGGGCATCTATTATGCTCCCAACAATATCAAGCCTTATTTTGTAAAATCAGGAACTCAGAATGATCCGGCTTGAATACATAAAAAAGCTGAAAAACAGCAACTACAAAGTGCATTGAAATAAATACAAAACAACATGGAAAATAAGCAAAAACATATTAATATCTTAAACAAAGAAACATCTTAATCTCTAACGAGTTATGAGAATGATGAAACAGAATTGGTAAGAGAAATCGGTTGGTAATGAAATTAACAAAGAAGTAAAATGGGTAACAGCGGAAAGCAGAGGAAAAACGAAAAGCCAACTCCTCTCAAGAAATATTTCTAGAAACATCTTTTAGTCCATCATATCGTTAACTAGTAGATTGAGAGTAACTACTACATGGAACGTAGAAAGCTCGCGGATTTAGGTCCTTAATCCTAGATTACACTCCTGATTTATTTCCCCCAATATTAGACCCGTTGTCATATCTCTGTCCTCTTATATCCTGTAAATTTAAATCCTAAATTATTAAGTTCCGCAATTATAATTTTAAACATTTGTTTCCCTGTATACCTTTCAACTGGAAAAAATCCAAAAGCTTTTAATAATTTTAGTTTCAACCTCATCCTGATTGAAATCAGTTTTATTGATTAAAACATATCTGATTACAAGAGTCATTTGCTCCACCTTAGAAATGTCAGGAGTGCACTCTAAAATTATCGAATAATATTTGGCTTATTTTATTTCATTTATAATATAAGATTTTACACTTTGATGCAACATGTCTATTATCTCGTTCTTCCATGATGGAATCAAATTTAGATAGCAGCTCAACTATTTTTAAGAAGTTACCGTTATTATGCTCAAACAGCTTGTCGTTTGTACCTTGGAAAGCTAGAAAATGTTTACCAAGCATTTTAGTGATTGCTACGATTCTTAAAAGCACTTCTTGCCAATGGTTTATTTCTGCGGTAAAAAGTCTTTGGGTATCCGCATCTATAGTTTTACAACACTTTAATCTTAGGTTCAGTTCTAGAAAAGATTTTTGGGATTGAATATGATTTTTAGAAATTACGTGGTCTTTTAGAGTTTGATTCAGATGCTTTTAACAAAAGCAATATACGCAATTTTTGAGACAGAGTACACTAGCCAGTCTCTTAAAATTTGCTTTCCATTACTTAAAATTCTTTTATAATAATAAAGGGTAAATTTTCAACCAGTCTCATCGTATGGAAATCTATAATTGTACAATAGTTTAGGTGGACCTTGCCTTACCAAAAAGATTCTTCGGTGTCTGGTAGTATTATTGGCCAGAGTGCTGGATCTGCACCTAAAGGTTGTTGAACGCTTTTTAAAGTATTTGAAAAAGCTCCGTCGTAGATGAAAGTTAAATTTCAAAGACGATTTTTTAACGAAACATAAAAAAAATTGAGTCCTTTTAAAATTATCAAAACAGGTCTTTTAATCTTTTAATTAATTTATCTGGTTTGTTCAAAAATCATTTTCAAAATTTAATTTTCATCTGAGAAGGAGCTTCTTCAAATATCTACCTTGAAAACGATTATGAAATTTAAACGAAAGTTTTTTTTTAATAATTTTTATCTTTTACTGATCAAAATACCCTAATTTTGTAAATTCGCTAAGTTAACGGTTAACTTCCCTTAAAAATTACAAATCACACCGATTATTGAACCACAACGGTATACATATAATACAATTAAGAGTTTCACTTGTTATCACCACCGACGAATTAGCACAAATAATGCTATGCTGTTTTTTTTTTTTTAATTTAATATTGACTTTTCCATTTTTCTAGGACATTCTATTTTCCTTATACCCTGCTATAAGCCCTGATTACAATAAGTAACCTAAGTTTGTCCTGTGCGCGTGTGGGACCTGTGTAGCAGGTTGTGTTCCTCAAAAATATCGCCAATTTTGCTATTTCCAACCTCGTAAATGGACAAGTCCAAATATAAGGTGGAGAATATGATTTAGGAAAACCACAAAAATCTAAATCACGATATTGTACAAATATTATGAATTTCTACTTATAGGATTGGAAAGGGTTTATCTAATGTTTAGGGGGGCTGAGTCCAGCAGATCCTGGAGTTCAGCGGTGAGGCGAAGGTCTTGGGAGTCTGAGTCGAAAAAGTGGGAGTCGGCCTGGGCGCCATGGGTTCGTAGTGTGTCTTGGTACCTTTCAGCGTGCGAAAGACTTATTGTTTCCTAAGGGATTGGAATCGTGTGAGGATGGATGTGTTAGAGATGTTTTCGAAAACTCCACTGGGGAAGCGATAGGGGAGATACTTGCAACGTCTGAGTATACGTCTCTAGAGTATGGTAAATTTGTGGGACAAGTGTGTGGGAAGTATGCAGTAAGGTACAGCTCTGTATTCGGCAACGGGGCGGATAAAGGAATCGTATGTGTGAATTAGGGTGTTTGTATTGCAACGCCCCATTCGTCCGCATAATGCCCCAAGGAGACTGGCTCGTTTTCGCATCTTATCAAGAGAGCGTTGGACATCAGAGGACCAGTTGTGTGTAAGTGTAAAATCGTACCCCCAAATAGTCAACTTCAGCAAGCCTGACTCCCAGGAGATTTACATTTACGAGTTGGGGGTTCTGGGAGGTTCTTTGAGAATTTGGGTGTTTAAAGACGATAAATTGTGTTTTCTGTGGATTTAATGAGACCCTCCATTTGCTACACCAGTGAAAGTATTGGTTTAACAGATTTTGGGTTCGAGTATTTAGTTGGTTCCAATTTTTGGTTACCGATTTAGAGCTGTATCATCGGCGTAGCATTTGGACATAGGGTGGTTTGGTGGGAATGTCCTGTGTGCAAATGAGGTAGAGGAGAGGGGTCAGAACGGAGCCCTGTGGGATGCCCGCGAGTGGGGTGAATGTGTCTGTTAGGAACTTGCCCACTTTGACGGTGATTTTTCCGTCTGTGAGGTAGGAGTGTATGAGTTTGGAGATTTGGGGGAGACCTATGTTCATAAGCTTTTTGAATAGTCCGGCATGTCAGACTTGGTCGAGGGTTTTTTGAACATCGAAGAGAACGGCTGAAGAAATTTGTTGAGAATTTACTGCTGTGACCGCAGTAGTGTGAAAGGAGGAGATATGCCTAGAGTTCAGGTCTCCAAGCAAAATAGCGAGAGGGGGTGATGATAGGTATTCTATCAGAGATGCGGAGATGATTTGGCCTGGACGGTTGTAATATGAGATGATGGTTAATGGATTTTCTACCGGGAGGTCTATTGCTATTATATCTAATTCTGCTATATGAGCAGGAAATATGTGTAGATTAAAAGGAATTGAATTTTTAATTAAAAGAGCATTCCCAGTAAAGTTGGGTGGAAGTTTAGACTTAGTGTCTGTTAAGGATAATATCTGTAGGTTTTCGGTGTTCAAAAGGTTTTTGATCAAAGGCCTCATCCGAGCGAGGCAATTGCAGTTTATTGCGCCGATTAGAAAATCCATTAAAGGTCGGGGTTTATCGGAGAGTATGTGAAAATGGCTAAGTTTCCATAACCAGTGATGGTGCATGAATGGCCGAAGATTACCGGGATTAGCGATCCCAGTAGTTTGGTCAGAATTTCTCGACTATTAGGTAGGAGGTTCATCAGTAATGTTGAGAAGATTTGGATGGATATTTTGAGCTCTGATGTCAACTCAAGGGGGGAGGAAGACAGGTGCTACCTGTATGGGCTTTTGTGAGGGCTTTTGCTATTCTGGGCAGGTTATTGAGTTGCGCGACAATTTGAGCATTTTGGCACCTCAGACTTTTTACAGTCTGCTGGCCTATGATGCTGCCCGTCGTTTGGACAGGCGGGTTTTTTGAGCATTCTGATGTCGAATGCCCAAGGCCGGTGCACTGAATCCAATATTTGGGGATGGGAGCAAGGGGTTTTGGTTGGAAGATTCGCACGGGTGTCTTCAGCCGAATATGCAGAAACCTCACGAATTAAGTATGCTGTAATAAGACAGTCCTTTTATAATTGAAGACAATAAACAAGTCATTTCTTGTCTATTCTTAATTCAGACAAGTTCATGCGGCACCCTACTTGCTGATTTATGTGGTATATATGCGATGCGCGGTTATATTAGGTAGTGTAAATAACACCCGTGATTCTTATTTAATAATTGTATAGAAGAAAAACAAGTATTTTAACTTTTTTGCATTCACAGTGATAAGAAATTTTTTTACAAATGAAAGGCGGCATGTTATTATTATTAATATTTTAATTTTAGTATTTATAATATTTTGTCACATTCTGACAGTAAAAATGCCGCTCCTAAGATTTGTCGCCTCGGACAAATGTCCGGGTTGTCCGTCCTTGGAACGGTCCCTGATCTGAGTGATTGATTGCTATTTTAAAATCTATTGCCATTTAGTTGTTAATAGTGGAATAATAAAATATTATTCATCTGTCAAGTTACGAGTTTAACAAACTTTGACAGTTAAATTGCGGCAAATTTAAACACAATAATTATCTTTTATTTGTCTTGTTTTAAAAGAAATTAAATTTAATTTATTTAATGGTTGAATAAATACAATAATACAGGAAAGAGCGGAGATCACCATAAGGGAGCCCAATACCCAACGACAGGAACAAACCTGGTATACAGACGGGTCTAAGACTGCGGAAGGCACTGGGGCAGGAGTATTCTCCAAAAACACTGATACTAACCATAGCTATGCTATAGGAATACATTCCTCGGTATTTCAGGCCGAGGTATACGCAATTTTGCAATGTGCAAAAACGAACAATGAAAGAGCTGTCGAAAATCAGCATATTCAAATACTGTCAGACAGCCAAGCGGCACTTAAGGCCATATCGAGTCAGAAAGTTACGTCGAGGCTGGTATGGGAATGCATCGAAAAACTAAGAACACTGGCAGGCCGAAATAGAGTAAAACTATTTTGGGTGCCAGGTAACAAAGGGATCTAAGGCAACGAAAAGGCTGACGAACTTGCAAAAAGAGGGTCAGAAGAAACACCGGAACCAGACACAAACCCAGGACTACCAAAAAGTACAGTCCGGGGTTTTATAAATGACTGGATTCGGGAACAACATATCAACTATTGGGGAAGCACCCCAAAACAGGCACATGGAAAAGCCTTCATAGGCAGACCATGTCCCAAAAGAACTGGAGAACTACTCTTAATGAATAGGAACCAGTTGAAAGTGATAACAGGGTTCATGACTGGGCATGCCCCAGTAAAGGGACACTTGAACAGAATTAGCATGTACAATGGGGAACTCATGTGCCGACTATGTCACAAGAAACCAGAAACGGCCAAACACATACTGTGCGAATGCGAAGCTCTAGATCGCAAAAGACAGACTCTTTTTGGACAACCCCAGGTTGATCCAACAACGTATAGAACCCACTTACCCAAGGATCTGTACAAACTTGTACAAGGTACAAAGGTGATAGAGTGGGTGCTATGAACTAACATGGAGTAAAACACAATAAGCCAATAGGCTTCAGTGTTATTCGGAGACACATAGTCAGACGAGCCCAGGAAAAAAAAATACAATAATATAATAGTCTATTTTACTTATAATTATACATTTAAATGACTTATTTTACTGGTAAATCAATTTACCAAATAAAAAGCAAGCTACCCCATCTACAGTCAACCCTACTTCGAGATAACAGGAATTTAGCTCTCTAGTCTTCATAATCTAGCTCTAAATAGATATTTTTCTTTGCATTGAAAGTGTAGCACTGAACTACGCCACTTCTGAAAATATCGTTCCATTTATACAAATTTTATGAATGGAACGATACAATTATATACTCAGCGTATAAATTTGGATAAGGAAAGTTTCAAACCCACCTTGAAACAAATTATAATTTCTACAAGAATTTGGTTTTGTTCATCTGGCAACATTGCATAGGAGCTACATATACAGCATGCCAGCTTAACCTTTTCTAATAAAAAAATCAGGCTCTTGCCGAAGTAACCCATTTGTTTTGCCGTTGAATCGAAACAAACTTCCAAGCGTTCTAAAAATCGAGGAAAGCCCCTAAAAGTTCATGTATAAAAATCGATATGGGAGCTTTTTCTGAGACGGCACGTACTTCTTTGATTCGTTTTCAGTTTGTCTAACTACATTTCACGATGAAATTCGTTTTGCTGGCCAAAAAAAAGTTACATCTGTATCATATCTCAATTAAAGGAATAACTTCTGGGAAGTTCATTTTCGTCTACGAGGATTGGTCAATATTAAAAAGTTACGAGAAGTGTCACATCGGTTATTGTGAGAGGGCCAAATTGGAAGAAACGTATAAGTACAGGGGCGCTTCAATAAGTTTGTACCTACGCAGAAGTTGGATCGAATCTTTCTTTTGGGACAGAATTCAATTATTATTGAAGCTTTAGTTTCTTTAAAAGTAGCCCATTTCCAGAGCTTATAACTTTTAAACAAATCGTAGAAACGTGCGGTTTTTGCTGTTATGTGTTATTTTGCTTCAGTCACACAAAAATTATTTATTACCTATATAGGGTGTTTTTTAAAAATCTCTTAAATTCACCGAACCAAATTTTATCAAATGGAAACGGGCTACTTTTTATTGGGACACCCTGTATAACAGTCTATTTATCTTCAAGTTATTCTTTATTTTTAATATCCAAACTTGATATTGATATTGAACTAAATTGTTATTGATTTGTTTTAGTAATGCGAATATTTCTATAGCCCAAAAATTTTAAATTCTAATACTTGTTGAAATTTTAACCTAATTTGTCATCGATTTATTTAATGAATTATTGCAGTAACATTGAATAAAATAATTTCACGCAAAAAGCTTTATCCTTAAAACAAAAGATTAACTTCTCATACTATTTTTCTTTTTCTTCGTCTTATCCTCTTCTCTTTTTTTTTTCTTTTTTCATTTTTTCTTCTACTTTTTTAATTTAGGTTACTTTTTTTTTCTTAATTGTCTTAATTTTCTTCTACATTTCCTTCGTTTCTATTCGTTATCTATTGAATAATTTTATTAGCACTAGAGGAACTAATAAATATTGGACATATTTTCCCCTTAACATTTCTCCTTATCTATCGTTACCATATTGATGCTCTATATGATACTTTATGACCAATTTTTTCAGGAGTCCGATTTTTTGCTAGTTTTTAATTTCTGTTAATAATTTTCTGTAAAGAGAGAAAAAAACTTAACTAATTTACCTAACCTATGCCGCAGGGAGCCATTTAAATTTAACTGATTGCTCTCGCTCAGGTTAGGTAAATTAATTAATTTTTTTTATTTTTTCAATACTTTTGTATATTTTTTTTGCGAAGCAGCCAGCGATGGCTCTAGGCCGCACAGGTTAGGTAATTTAGTTAAGTTTTTTATTTGTTTTAATTTAATTTATATTTTGTTTTTCGATCATTTGCTTTTTCTATTAAATCTGTTTTCGATCATTGTTCTTCTCTATCATTTTTCTTTTCGTTCAATTGTTATTCGATAAAATGTTTTTTTGATCAAATGCATTCGATCAAATGTTTTCGACCAAATGTATTCGATCAAATATTTTTGATCAATTTTGTGCCACCCCAATATTATGTGTCTATATAAGGCGCAATTCACACAAAACGAGCGCGTGTTGGTGTCGCGGGACTGGCGTGATATGGGCAATTAACATAGAGGTGACATGGCTCTGTCGTGATTATTCTCTCCACCGCCACGCCACTTCGGTGCCTTCAGAAGCCTACACGAGTAACACATGCCCACATGCCATACAAATGCAATGTTGTTTTTCGATTTTAGCCAAAAATGCGTGACGACTTTCAATTTAATATAGAGTTGTGCGAAGAAGTGGAACAGTATGCAACTTTACAGGATTATAACCCATCGGATTATTGCAACCACAATGAATGTACTCAGTATCTCCTTTCTCTTTGGATGTTCGCTAAATTTACAAGGTTCAACATATCCAGGTCATCTTCATCGTCATCCGAGTACATTTTCACTTCTTTTCACATGTAGGTCAAATCGATATTTTATAACTGAATAACGAATGACAGAAAAACGGAGTATCCGACCCGATCCCCTTCTGTGTGGATTGAGCGCGCCAAGTCCGCTCCAAAACTACACCACGCCAGTCCCACGCCACCACCACGCGCCCGTTCTGTGTGAATTGCGCCTATATTTCATTCGGAGGTTTTCCTGGCTTAGGAATTGGGATAATTTCAGCCTGTTTCCACGTATCTGGTACATTTAAGGCGATAGGTTGTATAAGGTATGACAATTTAAGTATAGCCTTCCTTGGTACCTTCTTTAATATTTATTCACTAATAAGGTCATATCTTGGGGCCTTATGTATGTTAATGTTTGTTTGAATTTCTTTCGCAACTTCATTGGGAGAACTACCCTAGTTTCAAGTTGTTCTATATTATGGATTCCCTCGTCAGAAATGTATTGATTTTCTTCTAATTAGTACGTATTTTGTAGGTAATCAACAAAAATAATAAATTTATGTTTATTGTCCTTTGCACATTTATTATTTGTTATTCCGATAGAAGAAATCAGTTTTGAAGGATTCTTGTTTGTTATTTAAGATTTTCCTTCAGAGTTTTGGTGATTTGGTCATCTGACAGTTCTTTGCCCATTTGTTATCTGTTATTCTAAAAGAAGAAATCAGTTTCTTTGTCATCTCTTAGCCCTGCTATAGATATCTATTCAAAGATTCTTCTTTGTGATTTATGATTTTCCTTCGCAGTTTTTGGGTAACCGTATTTAATATATTGTTACGCAGCACCCTGCAGCATGCTGCGGTCGTCATAAGTAAAGGTACGAGTAAATGAAGAAGATAGAATAGTCTTGAAATGTCTCGAAATGTCATTTCTTGTAAAAAAAAAAATACGGATTGTTCGAGAAGGTTCTGGAAGGTTTCAAAGCTATATAAGTCGACGACTTTACGTCAGAAGTCAGTTTTTATGATAGACATTACATGTTAAAGTTATCAGTTATATAGTTATTGTAAAAGTTGAGTTGAAATAAATTTGAGATACGAAAAACCTGCGTAACAATATTTTTATCTTTTGTTGATTTTGTCATCTGCTATTTACTTCTTAGTTTCCGTTTTCTGCTGAGATCTTAGGATTTGCACTTTCAACTTTTCCAGATCTTTAGCTAACTGATTTATCGTTTTTATTGTTATGGTCAGTTGAATAAATAGTATCTAAAAACCTTCCCAATTGGTTTTTCGATCTGCAAGTGTGGTTTTTGCTTCTTTTTTATTATCACAATTATTGCAAAATGGTTTGAATCGATACCAAAGTTTTCATCTACATGGGCTAAATTGGGTTAAATTTTTCTCAGAATAAAGAAATCGAATAGGTCTGGAATCTCATTTGGGCCAGTTTTTTTAAGTGTATCTATAAAACAGCGGATGAACGGATACAGCTACATGTTATAATAATTATGTGTTTCTATTTATGAAACAGTAACACATTTCTGCGGACACTAGATTCAATAATTAACCCTTTTTCTTATAAAATATTCCAAATCCATAGATTGATATTTTCACACTGCACCATAATTTAGATTTAGGTAAATAATTATACTTCAGTATCTATTTATAGTTTTGTCAACGAAAAATAAATTAAATTTAATATACAATCCGGCAGGCATCACATTTTTATAGATATAAAATTTCCGTGATATATTCCAGAAATATTCCCGGTTGACCCCACATTATATATAAAGCCGAAGATCCAACTTTTTTCATAGGGTATTAGAAACTCATCAACATCGAATTTTTCACACCAATTTGTCCCGATACCTAGTACGAGGACGGCGTCCTAAAATATACGAACAAGTTGCGACTGCCTGTTATATAAGGATGACCTATGGCATCCGGAAGAGCAACTTAAAATTCCGGAAGGGTGCGGGATATTTTCCTGGAAAAACAAATTTGCAAAACATTGTGGAAGTTTGGCGGCTCTTCAGAGTCTTTACTGTTTTTACGGCGAAGTTCTTTTGTTGAAAGTTTTTGATTTCTTAGTAGCATGGGTGGTATGGGTTTCATAAAACGTGAGATAACCGGTTTTAATTTGAAAATAGTTTGTGTAACAGTGAACATTCAGTATAGCCCTCGTAGAACTGTACACACAAATTAATGAAAGCAGAAAAAAGTGGGGATAATACACGATACACATACTAACGGTATGCTGACTTTCGATTCAAAATTCGTCCAAACCGTGCAGTGACGATCGGGACGATCTTTCAAGTTATTTTGACACTTTTCGATTGAATAGTGTAAAATATTGTAATAATTTATTTGTTTTTGTGTTAGTTATAATGAATCTTATTTTCATTACTATTTTATTACTCATCTTAAATCATTTCAGGGTTTGCAACACCGAGATTTCCGATTTAATCTAAAATATCTTTTATTTCCATAATTCTGAGGAACCCGGTATGCAAGCATTGAAGTGATATTTCAAACCGTGTATCGTCCCCTCTTCTAGTACCAGAGTCGCGCGCCGGACGGTCTGATAAGAGGATAAGAGCATTCATGGTTCCGAGACCGCAGGTGAAAAAGATTTTTGGCAATTCGATCGAGACCGAGAAAGCCAAATACTTTACTTGGACTAACTACCTAACCGTCTCCGCGCGATAGTTTTCCGATCGATTTTACTTTTGATTTTGATTTTGCTTTCAATTAAATTGTAAACCGCATATTATTAGTAATTTAAATTCCGAATCTTGATAGTATTTCCATTGAAGGTAATTTAGTTTCCGAAATCTATTGTTTTGTTTGATTTCATGTTAAATTGTAAAAAGCCGCTTTATTTATTTTGTTCGTTTTTTTCCTTCACACCGTTCGAAGTAAAAACGAATTTTGAAGCCAGTTTAAAATAAATCGTTTTAATTTTGCTGTAGTTCGAAATATTTTCGAACCTGATATAATATTTGGTTTACGAAAATTATTTCTTTTCGAAATAACTTTACTACTTTAAGACACCTTAATATTTTTCATATACGACTTTGATTTTGCTTGGATTTGTAATAGGAAACCGAATTCAATAACCGAAGATTATTTTTAATTTTGTTTTGATCGTGATTTAACACGTAAACTGCCTGAGAGTTTGATTTTGCCTTCTTTTAATTTCTCCGGTATATTGAGGAAAGTAGCTGTGAGATTCCTCTTAAGCATAGACGCAAAAAAAGGAAACAATTCCACCAGGTGGATGGGGCCTCATTAAGATAAGAAAATAAATAGGCATTTTAAAATTTTAGCAGATAAAACAGTATTTTCATGTCCCAGTACAACGGTCCCTTTTAAAGTAATACTATGCATGAGCAGGACACGAACATATAAGAATAAGAATAAGATACACATAAACAAAAAAATTAATTTTGAGTATTTTCAAAGTAAACTTGACAAAAAAAAATTTAAATATATACCAAAGTAATTTTTTTGTGTACTTACTTTTTATAAATAAATAATTTGTTTCTGCACACTTATTTTTATTTCACAAAATAAGAAAGGGATTTCAAGAGAATTACCACGCCCAGATAGTAGAAATTTGAGTCAAACTTGTATTTTTAGTCTATATTCTTTACTTATCTTATGGCCAGGTTATGGATTTTGTCACAAAATACCTATAATTTATGAAAAAAGTTATATTTTTATTGGTATTATTTACCTTATACCTTCATTTTTGTAAACGAATATATTACAAAATAACCAGTAAAGCTTAAGGAACTGAATAAAATCTAAAACCGGCGAAATATCGAATTTCAAACACTATCTTCCATTTAATGCTAATAATTCTATGTCCCACGTGACGTCACCGTCAGTCAGCTGCATGCGCAGGAACATACCAGTCTGTGTATCGTGGGGATAATGCGTAACATTCCAGGGGAGGAAATTTTACTTATGGTTATGTTATTTATGCTTGTTTGAATGCTTCTAAAGTTTATGATACAAAAGAAATTGCTGACTTTAATTTCGCCCTAACAGAAATTTTATTTAAGATTATTATCTGCTCGTTTAATATCACTCTCTGGAAAATGTAAAAAATAAACCGCTGCTGTTTTTGAAGGAACTCAGTCATTCCTTGGATTGGAGTTTAACTATTTTTTCCTTAAATTTTCATCTTCAGGAAACTTAAAAATTGATATACCTTTATTACCAGTCTTAGGTAAAGTACTACTATACTTGTAACTGAAAACAATTTTAATTCAGATTTAAGCTATTTTGAACGCATAAAACTCGAGATAAAACTATTAGTTTTCTTCAGTTAAACTACACTTTCGTTTATTGTATCACTCCCAAACAATTATCATCAGTGGCGGCCCGTGGTAATTTAAAAAGGGTATTCACTTTTCGTTTGTAAGTTCGGTTTAAACTTTGTACAAGCGCCAATACAGCTGTTTATTTTTTTTGGGTTTATATTAAATGTAGTTATTATCAATATCATACTGTTTGCAAGCACTACAACTATTAATGAATATTTTATTTATTGTAATATTTGTTTTATTTTTAATACATTAAAAACCATTTATAAACATTATTAGTTTTTTTCACCTGACTTTTCTTCATATTTTGAGATTACTTTTAAATATATTGTGATGGTGGATATTTAGTTGTCAAATATAAAGAAAAAAAAAACATTTTTATCGCACCTTATATGATATAAAATGTGAGTTTAGACGTCAAATATAAAAAAAATATGTTTGTAAAAGTTTACTTTGTCGTTAAATTTTTTTATATAAAATGTGAGAAAATTGTAACATGAAATCATCATCTTTTGTGACAGCTAGAAAAGGTAGTCTGATATATATATATTTTTTTGATTAGCGACGGTTGCTAGGAAAAATAAATAAGGTGGGTAGACATCTTGAAATTTGGAAGAAAAAGTTTTTTTAAAAAAAATTACATTTGGAAAAATAAAGCCACAAGATTTTAAAAAAAAAGTATCAAACAATTTCCCATGGTAGATTTTTGTAAATGGATGAACGAGAACTTCAGAAATGGTAAATAACTGGCGCAAAATAATACAAGGTAACTTTTCATCAACATTGCAAATAAAGTTATAAAAATATTATAAAATAAAAAGAAAACCATTACAATATATATCAGGTTATGTACAAAGCTTGACATTAATTTATTATATGGAACTTTACCTACCGCTTTTCGGTTTTTGTTGTAAATTTAATTTTTTTCACAATTTATCACGAATGTCAAATAAAATGATATAATTTTTAAATACCTTTTATTGGCAAATAAACCAAGTGAACTAAAATGCTTATTTTAAAAGATCAGTCCCATCACAATACATAACATTACTCATATACAAACTAGAATGAAGATATATGTATAATGCGTGACATTCTAAATTATATACACAGTTTAACAAACCCCTCTTAACTTCCATTTTTAATCAAATTTTTTTCAGAATCAATAGGCTTCATCCCCTTATTGAGCTTGACTTTTTCCAAAAATTTCAAGTTGATATTAATGTTCGTTTTTGAGTTAGAATTTTTTTAAATATCTCAACCTCCCTTAACCCCCTCCCACTTTTATTCAAAATTTTTCACAATCAATAGGCCTCATCTCCTTATAGAGCTTGATTTTTACTAAAAATTTCATGTTGATTTCGCTATTCATTTTTGATTTATGATTTTTTTTTTAATTTCAATCCCCCTTAAACCCCCATTTTTAATCAAATCTTGTTTTAAAATCAAAGGGCTTCTTCTTATAGAGCTTAAAGTTTGCTAAAAATTTCATGTTATCGTTTTTTTGTTTTTCGTTTTTAATTTAGATTTTTTTTTTAATATCAACCCATCTTAACCCCCTATTTTTAATAAGATTTTTTTTCAAAATCAATAGGCATTGTCCCCTTATAGAGCTTGTTTTCTATTTAAAAATTTTAAGTGGATATCATTTTTCGTTTTTGACTTATCGTGCAGATAAAAAACGTGACATCGGACAAAGTAAACCTATAATACTCTTCACAGATTACTGTGTAAAGAGTATAATAACAGAGACAACAGAGACGTGTAACTTAATAGGAAAATTTGTTCGGTGGTCCATTTAAATTACATATATGACTTTCTTTCACTTTTACATTGATCTTTACATATATTTATCTCTCTCCAATAAAACTAACACCAGGCCTAGAGGTCGCTAATGTTGCTGGTTTTTTAACGTCGATGTGTGACGTATAGATTGGAACTGACAACTGACAATGTTATGAATGTTATGAACGTGTGCATTTTATTAAAATTAATTTAATTTGGGCCCCGTTTATTTCTTTGAGTCTGATTTTAAATAATTTTTTTGGGTGGGGGGGAATGTTTAATTTCGCATATTATTTTTTGCATGAAGCAATTTCTGGAACCAAACACGTTTCTTTCAAGAGGTAAGTAATTTCCAATTTATTAAAAAAACTACTGTATAATGTATGTTTTTAATAATATATTACAAAATGGCTATAATTATTTTAGGTGAATTGGAACAGAGATCCATTGTTACAGCAACTTTTGTTCATTAAGTAGGTAGATGAATGTCTCAACAGCTTTAATGGCAGCACAAAGTTCTCACCTACTAGAAAAGAAGTAAAATGTATGCTCAGTAAAAAATCTCTGCACATGTAGTATTGCCAAAGGACTTTTGAAATGATTAGAGATTGGCTATTTCTTACATACACCTACCACTAATAACCACTTAAGTGGCTATTAGAAGATTGTAGAGTCATATGAACGAAGAAAAAAAATTAAATCACAAAAGAGCAGAATTGTAAATCAGGATGCATTGGAAAATAAATTAATTTGAGGACAACAGGTCAGTTTTGGATTTTAGAGAGAGATCAATATCAAGAAAAGTTTATTTATCCTGCAGAACAACCAGTAGTTTGAGTAGGATCTGCTATAACCTTATTAGAAGATTTTCTTGATAATAGATTGTAATATACCAATTGTTTCAAATGAAATTGAAAAAGAGTTAAATTCGAAATTAGATTTTTCATGGGTAAAATGTTTCATTCAAACATCGTAATGTAATCTATAAGGGAGTATAGAAAATAGGTATACCCTGGTGGTGTAAGAGACAGGTAAGGGACAACGACAAAAAATTTCCAAAAATGTATTCATCTTTAAATAGTGTTTATTATTAATATTATTATTTGCTATGTTTGAAAAGTACCTCCTGCTGCAGAGCAGATCGAATAGATTAGACGACTAGTTGGAGAAGGTCCACCTAGTCACCAAATTAGGAGACTAGGAAAACTTTTACATGACTGGGAACACAACAGGAATGCACACGCACAAGATACACAAACAGACGAAAACAGGGGTAAACCTTCAGCAACGTCCTGTTTAAATGATGATAGTGTATTATCCTTCATTCCCTTTTAGAAGGCATGGCATATAAATCTTTTGATCTTGATGACCCTAAGAAGAATTAACAGGGGGTGGAGAGAATGGGTCTAGCAGGTTTCGATCCAGTTAACAGGATGGGAACTTACTCGACTCGGGCCTTATACATTTGTGTGAGTGTATGTGTGTGTGTTTGTTTCGTTTCCATGGTTTCTATTAAAATAAACAGTCATAACATATCGATACCTTTTTGTCAGACTAACGTAAGCGACATTTGTTCAAATGGCACTTATGATAGTCTGGCAAAAAGGTATCGATATACTCTATACTTTATAAAATATTTGTTACATTATTTTTTAAATATATTATGAATATATAACAACTGTGACTTTCTTTGTAATTTGTCACAAAATGATTCGAGGTACTTTCTAAGCGTAGCAATTGTAGTTTGTTTTTCTGTACCTTACAAAAATATGATTTATAGAAAAATAGTTTGGTGTATTATTTTTCCAAGTTTAAATATTTAATAGTCAATAGAATTTTTAAGTTTTTTTAGCGAAATTTACAAGAGCAATAAAAACTATGTTCACTGCTTATCTTAAACTGATTAAAACTTCCTTTATTAAAACGATTATTTATATGATAAAAAATTTGATGTTATTGGAAGCTTTTACATTTTTTAATATACAGCAAAACAATAGTTTTAGTTTTTTTTTAAATTTTCCCGCTATTTACTAGTGGCACCATCATAGACTGGTTGTGGTTACAATCGCCCAAACAACTTTTACCGAACAAAAAAAATACATTGAGTTACACGTCTCGCTGGGTTGTCTCTGATAATAATAATAATATAATCAAGGCTAAAACAATAACATAATAGACCAAAAAAATAAAAAAATAGGTACAATAAAAAAATGATAAACTCCAATAATTTTTGACTTGGAGGTAAACTGCAGTCATTCTAATCAACTTTTTAGTAGAGCAAACTGAATGTTGTTTGGACACTTTTGTGTTCCATATTTACATATATCAATTATATATCGACAAGAAATGCAGTTAGCCCCAATTTTTGTCACAATGTGTATTGTTTACTAATAATCTAACTATTAAAACTTACATGACTTATTAGTTTTGGTAACATATTTCTATGTTATGATAACAATTTTTCTATGATATAGTGTCATATATCTCCAACATGCCTCTACAAATAGTACGACATAGTTCAGTTTACATCCTAGGTACTGATATCGGTAAATATTTAATTAAATCTTCATGATATAGGTACATACCTAACATAGACACAACTTCTTAGTTTCTTAAATTAATTTAGCCAAGTGCAATATTTATTTTTTTATATCGTCTTTAAAAAAAACATGTAAGTTCAGCTTCCATGTTTTTGTAAATGCATTTGCGACACCATCATTCGAGTTAACTCCTCACTGCTACATCAGTCTGACACTGTATATCAGTACCTCTAGCATTTATAGATAGATATAATTTTATAACTTCAAATTCATTAATTATAGCCCACATCGCAACGTTGCCATTTTTTATGTATGTGGTTAGGAAGATTAAAGACGGTTGTGGCTGAGCTCTTACGTGATCAGCTCAAAAATGGTCTGGAAACGTCTAGAAAAACTAAATGAGCTAAGCCAGGAAAATACAGTTAGTCTTACTTGGGTCCCGGGATATAACGGGCTAAATGGTAACGAGATTGCGTATAGTCTCCCAAGGAATCGAGCTTAAACTCCCTGTGTGGGAGCAGTAACACAATATTACACACAATATTAGAAGGCATTAAAAAGATAATCGATAATTGGAACAATTAACCTTGGGGTTAAGACAGGCTAAGATATTTCTGGGAGAATATAACCAGAAAAAATCGGAAGCTTGTATAAGCCTGAGCAAGAACAGGGATCCTTACCGGGAATTTTGGTATTATCAGTTAAGTTTTTTTTTGTTTTTGATTATTTTTTTAATTGTTTTTAGGTCTTTGCAATTTTTCTGTCATACTAATTGCATAATTTCTGGTATAACGTGTGTAATTGGCTACTCGATTTTAAATTCGACTTACTTTCTAAGTGAACTCGAAAGTATTCTAAATTGCTGATATAAGCTTTTGAAGGTAATATTTAATAAAGACCTACGGTATTTGGTGACAACATTTTCAGACTGGCTGATTCTCGTTTCTATTTAATTTTTATTATCAATAGACAGAAGTATGGGAATTTATTCGTAGTACCTAAGTTGTACAATAATTGACTAGTAATCCTGTCCTAATTGCTTTATTTTTGGCCCAAACTAATTTTTGTCTCAATTTATCATTCTGGTCTTATTTGGAATGTCAGAATCTTCACGATAGGCGCGTTCGTTATTATTTGCAGTCCGTCGTGTTCAGAGTATTTAGTGCGTGGTAGGAGATTTTTTAGCGTACAGTTTTTGTATTGATTTTTGACAGGAGATCAATTCTCAATATTGTTTTATTGTAGATAGCTATAGTTTTGTCGGATTCTTTGTATAACTTAGTTACTACGATTAAATTTCCATACCAATCCAGAATTTAAAGTCGAGTATTTCGAACTGCTAAATATGCACGTTACACTGGCGGAGAATTTTTGAAAATTTACTTCTGATTACCTGAACTTTAAAACGTTCGAAATTAGAAACAGTACAAACCGAAAAATTGCGTCAGATCTAATGTTACTGTCAAACATGATAGTTAAAGCAAACCGCTAAATGATGTAGAACCGGCCCTGTAGCTCGAATAAAAGTTGCGAATAAATGAGGGTGTCACGTTACCCAACACTTTCAAGTTTTAAGAATAACCTCCTGCTCGCCTAATTTCGTTTCATCTCAAATTAATTGTTGTTTGCAATTATATCCTCGGGGATGCCCTATGATACGGTTAGTGGAGAGTTCCCCCTTTTTTCCATATAAAATTTTCACGCTGCAAAGTTCGCAACCGGAGATGCTTACATGAATTTTCAAAGAGGGCCAGTCTTAAGGTGGTAGTTACGACCTTACGGCGTTAATTTTGAATTAGCATAGGCAAAAAGAGCAAAAGTGTCTGGCGACGTTATTTTCTATTCCTTTGTATAGGTAGGTATTTAATTTTATTACATCGGTGTATGTGCATCATGTTAAGTTTAGTTTGTTAGTGGTAGTCTTAGTGTTAGTGGCTTGTTACAGTTACAGTGACGTGCTCAATGGAGAGTCTTTTAAATAAGGAATATTCATGGAATTTCATATAGGGTTTTTTTTCTTGCAAAGAAACGGACTCAAACACCCTTTGTGACACATAAGCTATTCGGCATCTTTGGAATCAATGATGATTTATTGACTATAATTTTGTTATTATACAGTTCGCATGAAGAAAATAAATATTTCAGTTATGCAATACAGTCAAAAGACGAACTTCAAATACCAGAGTGTCTTAAAATCAGAATTGTAGAAGAAAAATAGGTAAGAATGCAGAAGAAAAAACGACGAAGCATTTCTCACAGAGAAGAATATATCATAAGAATACTAGAAAAAATACACTAAATTCAGAAAGTTTTCATAGATATGTAATTATTGTTTATTGGGAAAGTTACAAAGTGCTTGAAATGCGAAAGATAAGGTGACAGATGAAGAGTTACGGTTTCCAGTGCATTTTTTGCAAAGAAAGATGTAAATTATTACAATTGTCCCAGAAAAAATTACACTAAATTGAGAAATTTTCCGTCATATACGAGTTAGAGATGGTCGATACCTTGTTTTTAGAATCACCGGGATACCGGTGCCGGTGATTTGAAAATCACGGTGATTCTTAGCAGTGATCGGTGATTTTACGATATTTCAATAAACTTTGATACTGATAAATTCCGATCGACTGTGAATGTTAGAAAACAGCGATTTAAAAATTGAAAGCGTGCAAGTCGATGAAAAATATTTCTGATACAATATAAAATATTGATTTTTAAGTCAGCTATTGTTTTTATAAAAGCGAAATTTAATTAGAGCATCTTTTTTTAGTATTGTAAATGTTTTTTTTTTTTTAGTATCGATCCAAAATATTTAAAAAATGTGGCAGGTTTAATTAGGTACGTTGTAGTTTAAAAACACGTTCAATTATACCTATATATATTCATTTTCTAAAAGTAAAAACAAAAAAAATATTAACTAATTAAACAAAAACGTAATATATTTTCCAAGAAAATTAACATTGAATTATAAAACTAAAAATAAAAAAATGATTCAACAAAAAAACTATTGAACATATTTTAGCAAAAAAACTACTTCTTTAAATGACACAAATTAACGTTCAAAAATGGAAGTTGTCTTTATTTGGATTAAGACGACTACGTCGTTCCGTAATTATCAACCCGGCCTTTGAAAAAAGCCTTTCACACGGAACAGACGTAGCTTCTTCGAGATATCGTTGAACTTCAATATTAGCTCGAGAGTTTGAAGTGCCACTTTTCTGTATGTTACTATTTGTTGTTAAAATACTCCACACTGAGATTTCATCTTCGCCATCTTCTTCAGATATATTTTGTTCTTTTTGCTTTTGCTCCTCTGTTTGTTGTTTTGTAGTATCTAATTTTTCTAAATTTTTTTGTGTTATTTTGGAAGTTGCGGCTGCTATAACAAGCTTTTTTGCATTATCTGCACTTTGCAGGTTTTTAAATCCAGCCATTTTAAACCGTGGATAGAGAAAAGTTGAAACGGCTAATGTATTATTCAATTCTAAATTGTCACACCTAATATGTAACTGGCTTTCCAAATTCAAAATTACTTGATGTATCGGGTTCTCCTTCTCGATATGCTTCGTTTTTCATTTTTCACATACTTCAAAAAGTCCATTTACCAACGGAATTACGCATGAAGCAGTGGCATAATTTTCACCACTTACAATTTTCGTGATTTTTTCTAACGGTTTAAGAACTTGTTCTAGATGCTTACATATTTCCATTCTTCTCCAGACAAAATAGGAATATCCTTATTTAAAATTGCTATGGTACTCTTGAGTGCATTTTCTAACAGCAAAAAACGTTCTAACATATAGTAAGTGGAGTTCCACCTAGTGGCAACATCTTGCAGAACTTTTAAAGGTGCATTACCCATATTTTCTTGGTATTTCATTATATGTTCGTTTGCCAAAGCACTTCTCTTAAAATGAGCGACTACTTTCCTAACTTTAGCTAGTAGGGATAAAATCTCTGGGATATCTAAACTATGATTAACTATTAAATTCAACGTGTGAGCGAAACAACCAAAATGTTTTAAATTTAATTCGTTCATAATTGCACCTTTTATATTAGAAGCATTGTCAGAAACTATCAATAAAATTTTGTCAGTTATTTCCCACTCCCTAGCAATGTTGGATATTTCATTAGCCAAGTTTTTGCTTGTATGGTGACCTGTCATCAGTTTACATTCCAATAAAATTGTTTTTAAATCAAAATCTTCATTTACGAAGTGTGCTGTTAGACCAATATAACTCTCAGTATTCATAGACGTCCAGCAGTGTGTGGTAAGGCATATTTTTTACAGCTTTTAATTAATTCTCGACAACGTAAACTGCACTCCTCAAATAAACTTGGAATTAATGTTTTAGAAATTGTATGTCTTTCAGGATTCAGGGCCTGCACGAAATCCCTGAAACCCTTATCCTCCACAATACTGAATGGTTGATAGTCAAGTGTAAATAATTTTAAAAGATTATCATTAATTGTTTTTGTTGTAAACGCACTAATCTTTTTAGGTATATACGAAGCTATACTTGGCTGACTAACCTTAGTAACTATTTTTGAGCTAGTTGCGATTTGATTGGAATCCTTTGATCCTGAAGTATGAGGTTTAGTTGCTTCAATTTTTTTATGGCTTATTTCTGTTTCTTCCAAGGACACAGTTGGATGATTGGACTTCAAATGTTTTCTTAAATTTGAATTAGTAGTTTTAAAGGACAATTTATTTTGGCAAATGTTACATTTTGCATAATCAGTGTTGTCAATAGGGGTAAAAAAGTTCCAAATTCCACTAACCTTTGTCCTTTTTGATTTTAACATTCTCAAAACTATATTATTAATATCCAGGTAAGTGAATAATGAAGCACTCAAGCTGACGTAGTACAGAATACTAGACTAACTGCCAAAGACCGAGAACTCTCTTAAAATAAAAACTAAGTAAAAACCCTTCTATAGTAGGTAATTTCATCATATTACACGCCATCTTTACGATGCTTACCTACTCAAGTTACAGTACTACAATTTCCTGCGAAATTTAAACCCTAGCCGAGAACAGAAAACTGCAACCCAAAATAGATAAATTTTTTGCGCTTCATCGCTGTCGGTCGCTATATAAATATGATCATTGTATTTAGATGGACCCAGGCGAATTATTTAACTGGCTATGTACGTAGGTGAATAGCGCCCAAAAATTATCGGTTAACGCGTTCACAGAAGAAGCGCGTTTCACCGATCGAGTTAAAATCACTGGACCTGTTAAGAATAAAACTCAATCACCGGTAGCACCGGTGATTTTCAAATCACCGGTGAAAAGTAACCGGTATTGATATATCGACCACCTCTAATACGAGTAGATGTAATTATTATAAAAGGGTCAGACATGTTACAAAAATGCTTAAACTGCGAAAGATAAGATATCAGATGAAGAATTAGAGTTCCAAGCAACTTTTTCCGGTAAAGAAAAACATTAAAACAATAAATAAACACTTATAAATTAATGTGCAGGGTGTTTCCTAATTGCGTACATTAAATTTAATGGTGTATTTCTGAGCTGATTTCATGAAAAAAAGTCCATATAAACATGGGTGCGGAAACGCTTTGTTCTAAAGATACAGTGTTAAACTTTTTTAAAAAATAGATTTTTTTTTAAATGCCATTCAACTAATTTTTTTTGATATTGGTCAGATTTATTTTTGGTGAGAAAAGCTTGCTTTAGCCCTAACTAGGTTAAAAGTATTAGGTCCAGTGTTGTCCAGGGGGGTTTGTTTCCAATTAATTTTGTTAAAAACTGTACACTACTGACTTTTTATCACTAAAAATACATCTGCCCAACATTAAGAAAATAGAACAAAGCGTTTCCGGACCCATTTATATGTGGACTTTTTTCATTAAATTAGCTCAGGAATACACCCTAAAATTTAATGTACGCAATTATTTATGCAATACTAATTACATGAATAAAAATTTTTAAAGAACGTTAATTATAAAATGTAAAATTATTTGCAAATTTAGAATAAAGTAGCTATAATACAAGTATAATAGGTACGTGCATGTTCAAATATTTATAACAATTTAAAAATCATTGTAAAACGTACTCAAAGTAAGGAGTGATCCCCACAAAAAGTAGGCCTTGGAAAAATTCACGTATGTCGAGCGAACAATTCTTCTTCTTTTTAGTTGTCAGTTATGATCTAATTGAGAGCCGCGTTGTCGGTCTTGGCCTGCTTTAGAAACATTTTTTGTTGATCACTCTTTATAATATGCTTTTTTCGCCAAAAGATTCCCAAGCAATCCTTTAAATGTTAATTGATTGATTTTATATTTTGTTATACCTAGTGATGCCGCAAGACGAGAGATTCTCGTCTCTCGTCTCGAACGAGACGAGAGAGACATTTTCTCTCAAAGACAGATTCAAGACGAAACGAGAGAGTGTCATCTCTCAACGAGAATTTCTCGTTTCTCTCGAGCTCTCTCCGGCTCTCTCGAACAATTTTCTCTTTGCTTATTTGAAATTTTCAATTGCTTATCGTAACTTAAAATTTTAACATATTAGATTTCGAGTTAGTCAAAAAGTTAACTATAACACACCTATTCTATATTATATTAAATGGTAACAAATGATACTTGTGTTATTAGGATTTTATAAATAGTGATTTATAAGAAAAAATATTTCTCATTTCATTTATTTAAAATTTATACAATCATTTCTTATATTTAATCCATCTGCTTTTCTGAGGTTACTTTTGAAGATAAGTTGAAATTTTTTTAGCGTTTTTTCGGAAAACTGTCAAAGAAAAGGTAATAAACACAAATTAATTATATACAGTGAGGATGAAAAGTGTACCCTCCCCTATTTTAACTTCTAAATAAAAAAAGATAGTGACAAAACAAAAACGAGGTAAAACTCAAAAGATATTATATTTTTGTTATAACGAAATACACTTTACTTGAGACACGTAAAATAGAGGGAGTTACTAGCTTTAAATTTTCTAATGGAAAGTAGGGTCATGTGATACCCATTTGAAAGATATTTTCTATATTTTTAAAACAGATTTAGGTTTTCATGTTTTTACAGAAATTACATTAAATAAATTCATAAAGTAGGTTAAATTCGTTTTTTTATTTACCGCTTCAACCTCAAAGGATTATTACCGGATGTATAATACCTTATAAATGCTGTTTTTTTACAATAGTATACAATAGATAATTAACATTTTGGCTAGTACAGAGTAAATGTCAGTATCTTTTATAAATTTAAGTAATTTTTTACCGTTAGAGGGATTTAACACTGCACAAATGGCAATTTTTTGTAGCTGGTACTTTGTTCTTATACAGACATGTTCTGGGCCTCTACTCATAAGTTACATTCTTGATGACTCTCGTATTAACAATTATTGTTTATTACTAAGGAAACGCTTGTATTTACTAAAATAAATAAATTAAGAATATCAAAGGTGATTTAAGAACCACTTGACGTATTAAATTTTTCATAACTTCTTAGCAAAAAAAAGCTTAAAAAATTCTCTTCTAATATTATCTAACATTTCTAGGATTATTGCGGCACGCGAGGATTATCAAGAATGTTATTTTTGTAAAAACAAAAAAAATTAAAACTATTTGCTTGGATGTAAATATAATCAAAATATCTTTCAAACGAGGTATTACATGACTTCACTTTCCATCAGAAAATTTAAAGATAGTAACGCCCTCTATTTTACGTCTCAAGTAAAGTGCATCTCATTATAACAAAAATATCATAATGTTTATCTAATTTCACATCGTTTTTGTTTTATGTCTCTATCTTTTTGCATTTTGAAAACATACTACAAAATGCTTTCATTTGACATCGCAGGATTGCATTAGAAAAAAATATCGTGAAATTTACGCACTCGCCGCTGCGCGGCTTCGTGCGTAAACTTTTTTACTTCGTGCGTAATGGGTTACTTACAACTCTTGTTATGTACTATACTGTTTCTACGCCCACTTATTTTCTTCTATTAAAGGACATATGCTTGTGTCGCCAATCCATAAATTTTCGATAGGTAATTTCTTACCTTCCTTTGAATTTTAGCGGTAACAAATTATGTGTGGCATTTTCTAAAATCTCCGGCTCATAATTTCATCACTTTCACTACTAACAGACATATTCGTAGGTAAAGTTGAGAAAATTTTCGAATACAATAATATTTTGTTACAAAAATTGACAATATAAACGAAACGACGTTTATTTCCATAGCATGCTAAGAAAACGCGACTTAGTTTTTAAAATTGTATAATGTGTTGCCGACATTTTAGGGGAATCATTTTTTTAATCTAAAATGTATCTCGCTAATGCTAAAAGTTTTTATGTTTTTAAATTGATTAAATTTAGGTAAATAAACCAAATAAAGTCTTACGTAGATAAAAATTTGATTGCAATTTTATTAAACTAAGAAATTTAAGTTTTCTTATGAAAACGCACGTGTATGGTATGAGATCTCATTGCGTGCATGTTATTGTTAAATGTCATTTACAAGGAATGTTGACGGTGCGATTTTTAACGTTTACTGACATGGCCGTAGAAAAAATAGTAATGATTATTCGAGTAAGCGAATAACCAACAATGTTAAGGTTAACATTTTATGTCTAACAAAAAGTGGCTTTCATTACTCGAGATTGGTCACTCTACATAAACTAAACAGATAAAAAACAGTATTGAACAAATCACGGTTACCACGTCACCTAAAATACAATTTCATATTTTAAATGGGACTCAACTAAAGCGTAATGTATACATTTAGTTGATATAAAACCTTTCTGATTCATGAACATCCAGAAGAAAGTTTTTTTGTTTAGCAATTATTGTCTAAATTGTTGCCATAAGTTTTTTTATGACTTCATATTTGGTAGGACACATTTAAGGGTTAGCATTTTAGTTTTTTCCATATTTAAATACAATTAGTGGCCTATAGCACCATGCTTTTCTTAATATCATAAGATATTGCGTTATAAAGAAGATCAGATTAGAGATAGAACCGACATTGTTGATTGAGGAAGATTTATTTATAGAAGTGTCATTATAACCAACAGGCTTTTGGTTTTTATTATCCGAACATACTATTATTTTAAAACTTGTAGAGTCTAGAGTAAAGGTGTAGTTAACATGCGTATATTTGAAATTATCTAAAGGATCAATAGGAGATTAGTTAATTTTTAGCAATTGAGCAATATAACTTTTTTTAACACTCAATAAGGGGCGTTTATTAATATTACAATCTGATTAAAAGTTGATCAATTAGTAATTTTGTTCTAACCTAACTAACTAAGGTTGCAATCTTAAAAACTAATGTCCGACTTGCTTGTGTTACTTTAGGGCCTGATAAACTAATTACACCAAACTAACGTGTAACACTAAACCGCATGATGATTTACTTTGTTATTAACACAATCACTTGGCTAACTCAAAAATTTTTACTTTCTTGAATCTTCTTGTCAGGATCGTGTTGTCAAGAAGCTGGACCGCCTCAACGTTCACATGTTGGTGAAGGCGTTATTCTTGACTCCTAGCGAATCTGGTGATAGTCTGGTCAATAGTGTCCATCTGAAGTTCACAATAAAGATCGCTGTTTCTAATGTACCAATGAGCATCGAAAATGTTCCTCAACGCTTTGTTCTGGAATCTCCGGAGAATTAGATTACTGTTGCTAGCCCAACCCCTGAGCTGAATGCCTTAGGTCCAAATTGGTTTAAGGACTTGTCTATATAAAATAATTTTGTTATATGTAGATAGGCTAGAATGCCTACCAAGAAACCAATACATTTTCTTGAATTTTATATCTAACTCGACTTTTATTTTTAGCATGGCCCTTCCAGCGGTTTTGCATCTACAGTAATACCTAGATCTTTTGATGAATTAGTATAAGCGATATGTAAAATTAATATTAACAATTTTGGTTTTGTTTAATTTAATACGCCATCTTTTGTTCCAATTATTTATTTGAATAACTGACTTTTGTAGTTTATTTGCAGCCTCTTCATGAACTTTGCCTATCGCTAGGATGGTAGTATCATCTGCAAATATAGCTATTGTGTCTTTTTCTAGTTGGGGTATGTCACAAGTATATAACAAATACAAAGTGGGTCCTAGGACGCTACCCTGTGGTACTCCTGCTTTAATTTTTTTCAATTCAGAGTATGCTTTACCTTGTTTTACTCTAAACATTTTATTTCACATGTATGAATCCAGTAGCTCTGAATATGGCTGTGGAAGTGGCACATTCAGTTTATATTTTAAGCCATCATGCCATACTTTATCAAAAGCCTGTGCGCAACATCGAGAAAAACAGCTGAACAGACTTCTTTGTTTTCTATTGCTTTTTCAATTGTATTTGAGTTTCTATGAACCTGATCTATAGTTGAATGGTTTTCTCTAAAGCCGAACTGATAATCTGAAATTAGTTTCCTTTCTTCAGTGATGAGTTTCAGTCTGTTCATTAGTATTTTTTCAAATAGTTTCGACAATATTGGCAATATGACGACACTTCGTTTGGAGGTTTTCCTGGTTTGGGGAATGACTTTAGCTACTTTCTACAACCTAGGGACATATCTTAGTTTGAATGAGGCATTAAACAAGTGTATAAGTTTAATGATGGCTTTCTTCGGAAGTTGGTTTAAAATTTATCCTGTAATTAAATCAAAGCCAGGAAATTTCTCAGGATTAATATTTGTTTTTATATCTTTTGCAATTTCCTTTGGAGTGGTTGTTCTGATAATTGAGTCATCTCTCTTTGGAAGATCTCAGCTCAGTAATTCTTCTTCTTCATTTGGTTGGAAGGTATTTTGTAAGTGCTCTTACAAACTTTTTGTATGGTATTTTCTAGCCCAGCTGCCATCTGTATTACTGATTAGAGCATTCTGTATAGTGGACCTTTTCAATTGCTTTGTGACTTTCCGTAGATAATAATTACTGGCTTTATCGTTTGTCAACTCAATAAGGTACTCACTAATAGATTTATTTTTGATTCGTTTTACCTCTCTTTTTTAACAGCTGGGTGTTAAGTTTGCTTTTATCTAACGGAGCTCTGTTCTGATGCAATTGCAGAGATTAGGTCCTTTATTTCTTAAAGATAGTTATTTCCTGTTGTTCGCTAAGCAATATAACTGATTACATTTTTCTAAATCAATATCATTCGTAACTGATTTAGAACTTGTTTATTTTTTAAAAATCATTAATAATAATCCAAAATTCTTAAACCTTATTATTTGAAATTTCAATTATAGAATAATAGTAGACCTATATATTTTTTGTACTGGAGGTAATAGATTAAGAAAAACTCATCTTGGACATAATTTTTATATAACGGATTATAGTTATATTATACGATCCGCATATTTTTAGCTAAACACCCTATTACTGAAGTTGTCCAAGGTTTTTTATTTTTTATATTAATTTTTCTAATGTAAAAACTGGTTTTAAAAAATTTGCACAAATTTAGATCGCAGTGTATCTTCTGTCACCTCATAACTAATAAATACGAACTTACAGAACAACTCTGGCAGCATACGTAATTTGAATAAAAATAGCCAATTTGTATTCCAATGAGTTACGAACAAAAAAAATGGAACCAAAAGGAAATCAGTTCCTCTATTGTCGTTTCTAAAAATATACATGACGAACAGCTGTCTCATTGAATCTAGATAATTTGTTTTGTAGTAATAAAATAAGTCATAAACTTGTAGTCAATGAAATGGGCTAATAATAGATAATAGTAATGTTAAACATAGGTTTGCTCCGCAAATAAATCAGTGAGCTTTAGCGAATATTTTACGGTGATTATTATTAACTGCTTGATTGTCTTTGTTTGTCTTCTTATTCTACTTCTATTTCATATTTTCGTTTTGTTTTTAGTCTCTTTACTCCTATTGTGAAGTGGAGGGAGAGGCTAAAAATATATCATATAGGTTCAAACATACACATAGATTCGAAAAATGGTGCATTAAGTTTAAGAGTTTCTTTCAAGAAAGGGAATATAGACAAAGCAACAAAAATACAAAGATCAATGAAGATATAAATGAAAGTCAGACTCTCAGACAGGAAAAGAAACGAGTGGATATAAGAAAAGTCCCAACTTCGTCTGATATTAAGTGTTTTTTTTTGTTCAGGGTTTTCAAAGACCAGAAGCGGGCATTAAAATATATAACTTATTTAAAGAAAGAACGAAGAGAGGATTTTTAAGCATGTAATTTTGATTAAAAAGCCATCATCAGGACATTATAATGTAGAAAAAACAATTTTTATATATTAATTAATACCTATTTAAATTTGTAAGTTTCTTATTAAATTTAAATATAAAAAATCAAACGAAATAAACGACAAACATAGTGCCTATAGAAATATACAAACATTCATGGTTTTATAAAGTTGAACATAAAATATTAACACATGTCTTACCATGACAGCTTAAAAGAAGCTATCAGGATTTTGTTAACTTCATGGAGAAAATTAAAATTAAAAAAATATACTTTTAATTTTTTTGGTTTATTTAAATTATTTGAAATCGTTTATTTAAGCAACTTTTCAACAAGATCGGATCCATGTCACGTTCGAAGTTTAAGAAGACATATTTCAAAGACAAAACAATTTATTACCTTGATTGGCCAGGAAATTCACCAGATCCAACTCATATCGAAAATCTGTGGGCTATTTTAGGAGCTAGAGTTAGTAAAAAAGATTGTACAGAGAAAGGTGAAAATATAGGTTATACATTCGAAAACTAAAGATGCAGTTATCGAAATTAAGAAATTTAATGCTAATTTGGGTAATTTCCTATTCGAAGCCATACATGTTTCCTATTACAGTTTTCATACGTTTATACTTCTGGAGATACTGAAATATTTTGCTTGATTACTAAACTTTGGTTATTCTTGTTGTGGTCTGCTGTTAACACTATTGCCCTGAAATATTAAAAAAGCCATAAAAAGGTTTGTCCATCCCTTTTGTCAGCTTTGTTAACCTGTGCTACTGTTATTCTGCATGCAGACATTTTTTACTGGAGATTTTCTGTAAGAACTGTAATCAGTTTTAGGAAAGTACCTCTGTTGTAAAGGTATTTCAAAGCCATCCTTTTTAAGATGTAGCGAACAAATACATGCTAAAATGTATAGAAAACAAATCGAAAAATATTACACAAAATTATTCAAATTAAATAAAAACATACAAATGAAGTGAATAATACCTACCAACAATTTAAAAAGACCTAAAATAAATAGACTAGGGGACTGGAGCTCTAAAAAAGGGAGCCATAATTTGTTATGCATTCTCAATTCCTCATCTATAAGAAAATTGTCTTCATCTCTTCAATTACCTTTTAAAATAAACCAAACCAAAACAGCACAAAATTGAAAGTGATCTACTTTTCACGACGTATTCTATGTACATGTGATATTATTAATGCTTCTCATTCTCATTTCTGGATGTCCGGTACTCAGTGTGGCTTCCTCTGTTCATTTATTCATTTTTTTTTTTATTATTATAAAACAATAATTATATGAGCTGTATTGGTATTGTTATTGTTATTATTACCTAAATTGTTTTATAAAGCACCACTTTATTTAATATTTGTTATTTTTATTATATCATATTATATTTTTATGGTACTTCTTTTTTAGGAAGAATCATATTTTTTTATTGTATATATAGATATGATTCATATACATATGTAATTTATTATTGAATAAAGTTATAATATTGTTATTATTATTATTAATAATATTTTATTAAATTCAAATATTTTATCCTAAAAAATATGGGCATTTTATAATGAAAATGTCATTTAAAAAATATGGTGATTTTATTATCTTATATTGGCTAGCCTGGCGACTACTATTTTGAAAAAGTGGCGTCCAAGATGGACTCCTATGTCGCGACCACCGATATACCAGCCCTGCTTTTATTATTGACAGGACAGCTAGTCACTTTTTTATAAGTGTCATTTGGCAAGGCAAAATTAAAAATATTTCGTTTATTCTTACTTTGTAGAACATGGAATTACTTTGCTTGTCCCTGCAGCAAAGACGACCTCTTAAAAAAGCCTGTTTAGATAATGCCTTGTGCAAATATATACCAAAAAAGTGTTACTGGCTCCCTAACTATATAAATTAAATGACAGTTGTTTAAAATAACGATGACAGCCAACCACATACTTTGATTTTCTTTTACTATACAGACAATGGTCGCACTGCGCAGCTTTCTGAGTGCCTTTTAAAAGGAGATAGAAAACCCCGCCATTTTGATCCCTTATTACGTGTTGCCTACATCTTGGCGCAATATTTTTAATAGGTGCGTTTTAATCATCCGCTTCTGCTTCGGAATTGTCGGTTTTCTTGTTTTAATCTGACAGGTTAATACGACTAAACCGACAATTCCGGAAGAAGAAGCGGATGATTAAAATGCACCTGATATTTTGCTTGCTGCTGTCAGTGTCAGTGAATATTATTTTTGGAGTCACAGTTTATTGCTAAAGAATCAGTTAGCTCACCCGGACCAGTTGAAAGTTCCAAAATAACATCCACTCCAGGGATACAAATTTAGGATACGCAGAAGACTGCTGTTTTATTATAGGCGGTTGTCATATATTGTATTATCCGAGTTGCGCAGTGTATAAACTGGAACATTGAGATCAAAAGAGCCGACGCAGAGTGAGCGATCTGATTCTTTAACTATAAACTGTGGCATAGGAATCAAAATGGCCGCGCCCGATGTCGGGCGTGTCAAACCTCTCTCTTGCACCGTATAGTAAACGTAATCAAAGTATATGCAGCCAACTCAACAGTTGTAAGGTGAGAATAAGAGAGAGATAAAAAATAAGTTTTTTCGCGCACGAGTAATGTGAAATTGTCAAATAAGGGAAAAGGTGGATTGTCAGTTTTTTAACATGTAAATAAAACACACTTTTATAAAAATAAAATATATTTTTAATTCAAACCAAACGAATCGGCAAATAGCAAATAATAACACAAGTCAAGAATCACGAATAAACTAAAACTGGCAAGCTATGTGGCAAGCAGCGTTGTTATGAGAAGGTGATAAAAATGTACTAGATTTCAATATAAAATGTAATAGAAATGTAATTAACACAAAAGTTTACTATTTCTTCTGCTATCTGGTTCTGCGCATGCGCATCTCCTTAATTTGGTAAATAGAGTTTATTTTTGTAGCAAAAATGTTTCCTTAATTTTTTAGTTTTATTTTCCAAAGATTGAGACTAGGATAAGTTGGAATTTCAAAAAAAAAAATTATTATATTTAAATTATTTGGAAACGTTTGGTTAAAATTTTGGGTTTTATCACACAATAGTAATAGATTGACATAATTTTTGAACTGTAGAGGAAGGGCGTCAAATATGGAATACTTTTTTAAAAACTGCAAAATTAATAAAATATTTTTATTTCTTCAACACGAAAAAGGTACAAACGATTAATAACTATACAGGATGTTTCAAAAAGATTGGTCATAAATTATACCACATATTCTTGGGTCAAAAATAGGTCGATTAAACCGTACTTACCTATATACAAAAGTGCACCCAAAAATAGTTACAGGGTGTATAAGATAAACATTTATTTTTTAATTACAAACTGTCATAAAAATAAAAAAAAATATTTAACAGGTGTTCAAAATTACATTCTCCTCCTGTATACACTTACTACATAGTTTTAATAATAGAAATAGAATTTTAATATTTTTGCATACCTATAATTTACATTGAATATTTTTAAGATATCATTTTAAGTGGCTGTATCGTCTAAACCAAACATATTACAAACAAATACTAAGAAACAAAAAAGTTTCCAAATAGATGTCGCATTTCAATAGCGTTTGATTTTTAATAAAATTTTATATTACAAAAAAGTTGAGTAGAGAAAGGTGCGGTGACACCCTCCAAAATACTACAAAAATAAAAAAAAAATATTGCCTCTACCTCGATTTTGTTAGTCATGATATTCCAACACGTCATATAAAATTTCATGAAAAAATGTTAAACGGTTTAAGAGCAACGTTAAAAAAATTCATTTAAATTTTTATTTTATACACCCTGTAACTATTTTTGAGTGCATTTTTGTATATAGGTAAGTACGGTTTAATCAACCTATTTTTGGCCCAAGAATACGTGGTATAATTTATGACCAATCTTTTTGAAACACCATGTATATATATTTAAACAGTTATAACTTGTTTTTGCAAAAATCAGAACGTTTTAAAAGTTATAATAACAGAACTAAAATAATAATATTTCCCTTTTGTAAAATTAGAGTCACAAATATGGAATAAAACCAAAACTACCAATAACAAATTTCTATTGGCAAAAATCGAAAATATAGATACTAGATACATAAGAAGTACATTGCAAATGACACCATGCGTTACAAAATTTACACTGTATCCACTGTTTTTCAGATTTTTTGCTGTTTAAAAATTTTCAACTACAGAACCGGCACTCAGGATTTTCTGCAACCTCTGGGTTTTATTCTTCATCTTCCCCAGTAAATAATGAATCTTCTGAATCATCATCCGCCACAAAATCTTCTTCAGAAGAGCTGCTTGGTTCGGTTACACTTAGCAATAGTAGTTGATGTGCTGGGAATAGTTACATCAGTCAGACTTGTTTCACCCTGGCCATATTTCCTCTTTATTTGAAGTTTAGATGTAGATGGAACTGAAATTTGAATCTGTAGGTTGGTGGTTGAGGTGCTGGGAGTAGCTGGATTAGTAAAATTTGTTTTGTCCTAGCCAATTTTTCTTTTTATTTGAAGTTTAGATGTAGTTGACACAGAAGGCCTTATGGACAATTCAAGTTCTGTTTTGTAGGGAGATGCAGTTATTACGAGAGCTTTTCCTGCTTTTTTTCCTCGATTGTTGCTTTTTTGCGTATTCACGGAACAGGCGCAACCGTCTCAGGAGAATTCTACTGGTGGCGTCGGATTTTCAGAAGCTTTAAGTTCTGGACGAGAGGCAACCACATCTTGCTCGATAATTTCGGAAGCAAGAAAGTCAGACTCTTGGAAGATATTTGGATTAACAGGAAACATTCCGGTGGCTTAAAATTGAAATTCATTTGTTAGAATTTTAAAAAATGACTAAACATTTTCTTTAGAAAAGCCCTTTGCTCCAGCAAAAGACGTCCCTGTTGGTTTTCTGAACGACAGTTTATTCGAGTGATGCCTCATAAATAGCCTAAGCCACCCTTTCTAGCTGGTTCTTTGCCAAAAGGATTCGGCAGATTATTTCTGACAGCAAGTTGATAGGCCTTATTCCTAATGTCGCTTCTTGATAAGCTAAAATATTTACTTTCCATATGAAGTTAATATTTTATAAATTCAACTTCTAGTTATTTGGTTAGCACTGTTGGTCGACCTAGTTTCATGTCAGCCAGTGACGGTTTGCCCGTAAGGGCACTTGGGCATGGCCCTAGTATAATAAACCAAAAAAAAAAATTACTTACATATTTTATATTTTCCTCAATGCATATTATTTTATCTAATATTCAACACAAACTGCGTTGGCACGACACTGGGCGACCGAGCGTTAAGCGACGTTCCGAAGATGGGCCCAGGGTACAGTAAATGTGTGCCTCTGTTGTTTTATCTCTCATTATGATGCGAAAAACAAGGATAACGACAATATCGCTTAGCAAGAGATGAATTCATGCGATGGATTATACATCACAAGCAGGGTCATGTGATACCCATTTGAAAGATATTTTCTATATTTTTAAAACAGATTTAGGTTTTCATGTTTTTACAGAAATTACATTAAATAAATTCATAAAGTAGGTTAAATTCGTTTTTTTATTTACCGCTTCAACCTCAAAGGATTATTACCGGATGTATAATACCTTATAAATGCTGTTTTTTTACAATAGTATACAATAGATAATTAACATTTTGGCTAGTACAGAGTAAATGTCAGTATCTTTTATAAATTTAAGTAATTTTTTACCGTTAGAGGGATTTAACACTGTACAAATGGCAATTTTTTGTAGCTGGTACTTTGTTCTTATACAGACATGTTCTGGGCCTCTACTCATAAGTTACATTCTTGATGACTCTCGTATTAACAATTATTGTTTATTACTAAGGAAACGCTTGTATTTACTAAAATAAATAAATTAAGAATATCAAAGGTGATTTAAGAACCACTTGACGTATTAAATTTTTCATAACTTCTTAGCAAAAAAAAGCTTAAAAAATTCTCTTCTAATATTATCTAACATTTCTAGGATTATTGCGGCACGCGAGGATTATCAAGAATGTTATTTTTGTAAAAACAAAAAAAATTAAAACTATTTGCTTGGATGTAAATATAATCAAAATATCTTTCAAACGAGGTATTACATGACTTCACTTTCCATCAGAAAATTTAAAGATAGTAACGCCCTCTATTTTACGTCTCAAGTAAAGTGCATCTCATTATAACAAAAATATCATAATGTTTATCTAATTTCACATCGTTTTTGTTTTATGTCTCTATCTTTTTGCATTTTGAAAACATACTACAAAATGCTTTCATTTGACATCGCAGGATTGCATTAGAAAAAAATATCGTGAAATTTACGCACTCGCCGCTGCGCGGCTTCGTGCGTAAACTTTTTTACTTCGTGCGTAATGGGTTACTTACAACTCTTGTTATGTACTATACTGTTTCTACGCCCACTTATTTTCTTCTATTAAAGGACATATGCTTGTGTCGCCAATCCATAAATTTTCGATAGGTAATTTCTTACCTTCCTTTGAATTTTAGCGGTAACAAATTATGTGTGGCATTTTCTAAAATCTCCGGCTCATAATTTCATCACTTTCACTACTAACAGACATATTCGTAGGTAAAGTTGAGAAAATTTTCGAATACAATAATATTTTGTTACAAAAATTGACAATATAAACGAAACGACGTTTATTTCCATAGCATGCTAAGAAAACGCGACTTAGTTTTTAAAATTGTATAATGTGTTGCCGACATTTTAGGGGAATCATTTTTTTAATCTAAAATGTATCTCGCTAATGCTAAAAGTTTTTATGTTTTTAAATTGATTAAATTTAGGTAAATAAACCAAATAAAGTCTTACGTAGATAAAAATTTGATTGCAATTTTATTAAACTAAGAAATTTAAGTTTTCTTATGAAAACGCACGTGTATGGTATGAGATCTCATTGCGTGCATGTTATTGTTAAATGTCATTTACAAGGAATGTTGACGGTGCGATTTTTAACGTTTACTGACATGGCCGTAGAAAAAATAGTAATGATTATTCGAGTAAGCGAATAACCAACAATGTTAAGGTTAACATTTTATGTCTAACAAAAAGTGGCTTTCATTACTCGAGATTGGTCACTCTACATAAACTAAACAGATAAAAAACAGTATTGAACAAATCACGGTTACCACGTCACCTAAAATACAATTTCATATTTTAAATGGGACTCAACTAAAGCGTAATGTATACATTTAGTTGATATAAAACCTTTCTGATTCATGAACATCCAGAAGAAAGTTTTTTTGTTTAGCAATTATTGTCTAAATTGTTGCCATAAGTTTTTTTATGACTTCATATTTGGTAGGACACATTTAAGGGTTAGCATTTTAGTTTTTTCCATATTTAAATACAATTAGTGGCCTATAGCACCATGCTTTTCTTAATATCATAAGATATTGCGTTATAAAGAAGATCAGATTAGAGATAGAACCGACATTGTTGATTGAGGAAGATTTATTTATAGAAGTGTCATTATAACCAACAGGCTTTTGGTTTTTATTATCCGAACATACTATTATTTTAAAACTTGTAGAGTCTAGAGTAAAGGTGTAGTTAACATGCGTATATTTGAAATTATCTAAAGGATCAATAGGAGATTAGTTAATTTTTAGCAATTGAGCAATATAACTTTTTTTAACACTCAATAAGGGGCGTTTATTAATATTACAATCTGATTAAAAGTTGATCAATTAGTAATTTTGTTCTAACCTAACTAACTAAGGTTGCAATCTTAAAAACTAATGTCCGACTTGCTTGTGTTACTTTAGGGCCTGATAAACTAATTACACCAAACTAACGTGTAACACTAAACCGCATGATGATTTACTTTGTTATTAACACAATCACTTGGCTAACTCAAAAATTTTTACTTTCTTGAATCTTCTTGTCAGGATCGTGTTGTCAAGAAGCTGGACCGCCTCAACGTTCACATGTTGGTGAAGGCGTTATTCTTGACTCCTAGCGAATCTGGTGATAGTCTGGTCAATAGTGTCCATCTGAAGTTCACAATAAAGATCGCTGTTTCTAATGTACCAATGAGCATCGAAAATGTTCCTCAACGCTTTGTTCTGGAATCTCCGGAGAATTAGATTACTGTTGCTAGCCCAACCCCTGAGCTGAATGCCTTAGGTCCAAATTGGTTTAAGGACTTGTCTATATAAAATAATTTTGTTATATGTAGATAGGCTAGAATGCCTACCAAGAAACCAATACATTTTCTTGAATTTTATATCTAACTCGACTTTTATTTTTAGCATGGCCCTTCCAGCGGTTTTGCATCTACAGTAATACCTAGATCTTTTGATGAATTAGTATAAGCGATATGTAAAATTAATATTAACAATTTTGGTTTTGTTTAATTTAATACGCCATCTTTTGTTCCAATTATTTATTTGAATAACTGACTTTTGTAGTTTATTTGCAGCCTCTTCATGAACTTTGCCTATCGCTAGGATGGTAGTATCATCTGCAAATATAGCTATTGTGTCTTTTTCTAGTTGGGGTATGTCACAAGTATATAACAAATACAAAGTGGGTCCTAGGACGCTACCCTGTGGTACTCCTGCTTTAATTTTTTTCAATTCAGAGTATGCTTTACCTTGTTTTACTCTAAACATTTTATTTCACATGTATGAATCCAGTAGCTCTGAATATGGCTGTGGAAGTGGCACATTCAGTTTATATTTTAAGCCATCATGCCATACTTTATCAAAAGCCTGTGCGCAACATCGAGAAAAACAGCTGAACAGACTTCTTTGTTTTCTATTGCTTTTTCAATTGTATTTGAGTTTCTATGAACCTGATCTATAGTTGAATGGTTTTCTCTAAAGCCGAACTGATAATCTGAAATTAGTTTCCTTTCTTCAGTGATGAGTTTCAGTCTGTTCATTAGTATTTTTTCAAATAGTTTCGACAATATTGGCAATATGACGACACTTCGTTTGGAGGTTTTCCTGGTTTGGGGAATGACTTTAGCTACTTTCTACAACCTAGGGACATATCTTAGTTTGAATGAGGCATTAAACAAGTGTATAAGTTTAATGATGGCTTTCTTCGGAAGTTGGTTTAAAATTTATCCTGTAATTAAATCAAAGCCAGGAAATTTCTCAGGATTAATATTTGTTTTTATATCTTTTGCAATTTCCTTTGGAGTGGTTGTTCTGATAATTGAGTCATCTCTCTTTGGAAGATCTCAGCTCAGTAATTCTTCTTCTTCATTTGGTTGGAAGGTATTTTGTAAGTGCTCTTACAAACTTTTTGTATGGTATTTTCTAGCCCAGCTGCCATCTGTATTACTGATTAGAGCATTCTGTATAGTGGACCTTTTCAATTGCTTTGTGACTTTCCGTAGATAATAATTACTGGCTTTATCGTTTGTCAACTCAATAAGGTACTCACTAATAGATTTATTTTTGATTCGTTTTACCTCTCTTTTTTAACAGCTGGGTGTTAAGTTTGCTTTTATCTAACGGAGCTCTGTTCTGATGCAATTGCAGAGATTAGGTCCTTTATTTCTTAAAGATAGTTATTTCCTGTTGTTCGCTAAGCAATATAACTGATTACATTTTTCTAAATCAATATCATTCGTAACTGATTTAGAACTTGTTTATTTTTTAAAAATCATTAATAATAATCCAAAATTCTTAAACCTTATTATTTGAAATTTCAATTATAGAATAATAGTAGACCTATATATTTTTTGTACTGGAGGTAATAGATTAAGAAAAACTCATCTTGGACATAATTTTTATATAACGGATTATAGTTATATTATACGATCCGCATATTTTTAGCTAAACACCCTATTACTGAAGTTGTCCAAGGTTTTTTATTTTTTATATTAATTTTTCTAATGTAAAAACTGGTTTTAAAAAATTTGCACAAATTTAGATCGCAGTGTATCTTCTGTCACCTCATAACTAATAAATACGAACTTACAGAACAACTCTGGCAGCATACGTAATTTGAATAAAAATAGCCAATTTGTATTCCAATGAGTTACGAACAAAAAAAATGGAACCAAAAGGAAATCAGTTCCTCTATTGTCGTTTCTAAAAATATACATGACGAACAGCTGTCTCATTGAATCTAGATAATTTGTTTTGTAGTAATAAAATAAGTCATAAACTTGTAGTCAATGAAATGGGCTAATAATAGATAATAGTAATGTTAAACATAGGTTTGCTCCGCAAATAAATCAGTGAGCTTTAGCGAATATTTTACGGTGATTATTATTAACTGCTTGATTGTCTTTGTTTGTCTTCTTATTCTACTTCTATTTCATATTTTCGTTTTGTTTTTAGTCTCTTTACTCCTATTGTGAAGTGGAGGGAGAGGCTAAAAATATATCATATAGGTTCAAACATACACATAGATTCGAAAAATGGTGCATTAAGTTTAAGAGTTTCTTTCAAGAAAGGGAATATAGACAAAGCAACAAAAATACAAAGATCAATGAAGATATAAATGAAAGTCAGACTCTCAGACAGGAAAAGAAACGAGTGGATATAAGAAAAGTCCCAACTTCGTCTGATATTAAGTGTTTTTTTTTGTTCAGGGTTTTCAAAGACCAGAAGCGGGCATTAAAATATATAACTTATTTAAAGAAAGAACGAAGAGAGGATTTTTAAGCATGTAATTTTGATTAAAAAGCCATCATCAGGACATTATAATGTAGAAAAAACAATTTTTATATATTAATTAATACCTATTTAAATTTGTAAGTTTCTTATTAAATTTAAATATAAAAAATCAAACGAAATAAACGACAAACATAGTGCCTATAGAAATATACAAACATTCATGGTTTTATAAAGTTGAACATAAAATATTAACACATGTCTTACCATGACAGCTTAAAAGAAGCTATCAGGATTTTGTTAACTTCATGGAGAAAATTAAAATTAAAAAAATATACTTTTAATTTTTTTGGTTTATTTAAATTATTTGAAATCGTTTATTTAAGCAACTTTTCAACAAGATCGGATCCATGTCACGTTCGAAGTTTAAGAAGACATATTTCAAAGACAAAACAATTTATTACCTTGATTGGCCAGGAAATTCACCAGATCCAACTCATATCGAAAATCTGTGGGCTATTTTAGGAGCTAGAGTTAGTAAAAAAGATTGTACAGAGAAAGGTGAAAATATAGGTTATACATTCGAAAACTAAAGATGCAGTTATCGAAATTAAGAAATTTAATGCTAATTTGGGTAATTTCCTATTCGAAGCCATACATGTTTCCTATTACAGTTTTCATACGTTTATACTTCTGGAGATACTGAAATATTTTGCTTGATTACTAAACTTTGGTTATTCTTGTTGTGGTCTGCTGTTAACACTATTGCCCTGAAATATTAAAAAAGCCATAAAAAGGTTTGTCCATCCCTTTTGTCAGCTTTGTTAACCTGTGCTACTGTTATTCTGCATGCAGACATTTTTTACTGGAGATTTTCTGTAAGAACTGTAATCAGTTTTAGGAAAGTACCTCTGTTGTAAAGGTATTTCAAAGCCATCCTTTTTAAGATGTAGCGAACAAATACATGCTAAAATGTATAGAAAACAAATCGAAAAATATTACACAAAATTATTCAAATTAAATAAAAACATACAAATGAAGTGAATAATACCTACCAACAATTTAAAAAGACCTAAAATAAATAGACTAGGGGACTGGAGCTCTAAAAAAGGGAGCCATAATTTGTTATGCATTCTCAATTCCTCATCTATAAGAAAATTGTCTTCATCTCTTCAATTACCTTTTAAAATAAACCAAACCAAAACAGCACAAAATTGAAAGTGATCTACTTTTCACGACGTATTCTATGTACATGTGATATTATTAATGCTTCTCATTCTCATTTCTGGATGTCCGGTACTCAGTGTGGCTTCCTCTGTTCATTTATTCATTTTTTTTTTTATTATTATAAAACAATAATTATATGAGCTGTATTGGTATTGTTATTGTTATTATTACCTAAATTGTTTTATAAAGCACCACTTTATTTAATATTTGTTATTTTTATTATATCATATTATATTTTTATGGTACTTCTTTTTTAGGAAGAATCATATTTTTTTATTGTATATATAGATATGATTCATATACATATGTAATTTATTATTGAATAAAGTTATAATATTGTTATTATTATTATTAATAATATTTTATTAAATTCAAATATTTTATCCTAAAAAATATGGGCATTTTATAATGAAAATGTCATTTAAAAAATATGGTGATTTTATTATCTTATATTGGCTAGCCTGGCGACTACTATTTTGAAAAAGTGGCGTCCAAGATGGACTCCTATGTCGCGACCACCGATATACCAGCCCTGCTTTTATTATTGACAGGACAGCTAGTCACTTTTTTATAAGTGTCATTTGGCAAGGCAAAATTAAAAATATTTCGTTTATTCTTACTTTGTAGAACATGGAATTACTTTGCTTGTCCCTGCAGCAAAGACGACCTCTTAAAAAAGCCTGTTTAGATAATGCCTTGTGCAAATATATACCAAAAAAGTGTTACTGGCTCCCTAACTATATAAATTAAATGACAGTTGTTTAAAATAACGATGACAGCCAACCACATACTTTGATTTTCTTTTACTATACAGACAATGGTCGCACTGCGCAGCTTTCTGAGTGCCTTTTAAAAGGAGATAGAAAACCCCGCCATTTTGATCCCTTATTACGTGTTGCCTACATCTTGGCGCAATATTTTTAATAGGTGCGTTTTAATCATCCGCTTCTGCTTCGGAATTGTCGGTTTTCTTGTTTTAATCTGACAGGTTAATACGACTAAACCGACAATTCCGGAAGAAGAAGCGGATGATTAAAATGCACCTGATATTTTGCTTGCTGCTGTCAGTGTCAGTGAATATTATTTTTGGAGTCACAGTTTATTGCTAAAGAATCAGTTAGCTCACCCGGACCAGTTGAAAGTTCCAAAATAACATCCACTCCAGGGATACAAATTTAGGATACGCAGAAGACTGCTGTTTTATTATAGGCGGTTGTCATATATTGTATTATCCGAGTTGCGCAGTGTATAAACTGGAACATTGAGATCAAAAGAGCCGACGCAGAGTGAGCGATCTGATTCTTTAACTATAAACTGTGGCATAGGAATCAAAATGGCCGCGCCCGATGTCGGGCGTGTCAAACCTCTCTCTTGCACCGTATAGTAAACGTAATCAAAGTATATGCAGCCAACTCAACAGTTGTAAGGTGAGAATAAGAGAGAGATAAAAAATAAGTTTTTTCGCGCACGAGTAATGTGAAATTGTCAAATAAGGGAAAAGGTGGATTGTCAGTTTTTTAACATGTAAATAAAACACACTTTTATAAAAATAAAATATATTTTTAATTCAAACCAAACGAATCGGCAAATAGCAAATAATAACACAAGTCAAGAATCACGAATAAACTAAAACTGGCAAGCTATGTGGCAAGCAGCGTTGTTATGAGAAGGTGATAAAAATGTACTAGATTTCAATATAAAATGTAATAGAAATGTAATTAACACAAAAGTTTACTATTTCTTCTGCTATCTGGTTCTGCGCATGCGCATCTCCTTAATTTGGTAAATAGAGTTTATTTTTGTAGCAAAAATGTTTCCTTAATTTTTTAGTTTTATTTTCCAAAGATTGAGACTAGGATAAGTTGGAATTTCAAAAAAAAAAATTATTATATTTAAATTATTTGGAAACGTTTGGTTAAAATTTTGGGTTTTATCACACAATAGTAATAGATTGACATAATTTTTGAACTGTAGAGGAAGGGCGTCAAATATGGAATACTTTTTTAAAAACTGCAAAATTAATAAAATATTTTTATTTCTTCAACACGAAAAAGGTACAAACGATTAATAACTATACAGGATGTTTCAAAAAGATTGGTCATAAATTATACCACATATTCTTGGGTCAAAAATAGGTCGATTAAACCGTACTTACCTATATACAAAAGTGCACCCAAAAATAGTTACAGGGTGTATAAGATAAACATTTATTTTTTAATTACAAACTGTCATAAAAATAAAAAAAAATATTTAACAGGTGTTCAAAATTACATTCTCCTCCTGTATACACTTACTACATAGTTTTAATAATAGAAATAGAATTTTAATATTTTTGCATACCTATAATTTACATTGAATATTTTTAAGATATCATTTTAAGTGGCTGTATCGTCTAAACCAAACATATTACAAACAAATACTAAGAAACAAAAAAGTTTCCAAATAGATGTCGCATTTCAATAGCGTTTGATTTTTAATAAAATTTTATATTACAAAAAAGTTGAGTAGAGAAAGGTGCGGTGACACCCTCCAAAATACTACAAAAATAAAAAAAAAATATTGCCTCTACCTCGATTTTGTTAGTCATGATATTCCAACACGTCATATAAAATTTCATGAAAAAATGTTAAACGGTTTAAGAGCAACGTTAAAAAAATTCATTTAAATTTTTATTTTATACACCCTGTAACTATTTTTGAGTGCATTTTTGTATATAGGTAAGTACGGTTTAATCAACCTATTTTTGGCCCAAGAATACGTGGTATAATTTATGACCAATCTTTTTGAAACACCATGTATATATATTTAAACAGTTATAACTTGTTTTTGCAAAAATCAGAACGTTTTAAAAGTTATAATAACAGAACTAAAATAATAATATTTCCCTTTTGTAAAATTAGAGTCACAAATATGGAATAAAACCAAAACTACCAATAACAAATTTCTATTGGCAAAAATCGAAAATATAGATACTAGATACATAAGAAGTACATTGCAAATGACACCATGCGTTACAAAATTTACACTGTATCCACTGTTTTTCAGATTTTTTGCTGTTTAAAAATTTTCAACTACAGAACCGGCACTCAGGATTTTCTGCAACCTCTGGGTTTTATTCTTCATCTTCCCCAGTAAATAATGAATCTTCTGAATCATCATCCGCCACAAAATCTTCTTCAGAAGAGCTGCTTGGTTCGGTTACACTTAGCAATAGTAGTTGATGTGCTGGGAATAGTTACATCAGTCAGACTTGTTTCACCCTGGCCATATTTCCTCTTTATTTGAAGTTTAGATGTAGATGGAACTGAAATTTGAATCTGTAGGTTGGTGGTTGAGGTGCTGGGAGTAGCTGGATTAGTAAAATTTGTTTTGTCCTAGCCAATTTTTCTTTTTATTTGAAGTTTAGATGTAGTTGACACAGAAGGCCTTATGGACAATTCAAGTTCTGTTTTGTAGGGAGATGCAGTTATTACGAGAGCTTTTCCTGCTTTTTTTCCTCGATTGTTGCTTTTTTGCGTATTCACGGAACAGGCGCAACCGTCTCAGGAGAATTCTACTGGTGGCGTCGGATTTTCAGAAGCTTTAAGTTCTGGACGAGAGGCAACCACATCTTGCTCGATAATTTCGGAAGCAAGAAAGTCAGACTCTTGGAAGATATTTGGATTAACAGGAAACATTCCGGTGGCTTAAAATTGAAATTCATTTGTTAGAATTTTAAAAAATGACTAAACATTTTCTTTAGAAAAGCCCTTTGCTCCAGCAAAAGACGTCCCTGTTGGTTTTCTGAACGACAGTTTATTCGAGTGATGCCTCATAAATAGCCTAAGCCACCCTTTCTAGCTGGTTCTTTGCCAAAAGGATTCGGCAGATTATTTCTGACAGCAAGTTGATAGGCCTTATTCCTAATGTCGCTTCTTGATAAGCTAAAATATTTACTTTCCATATGAAGTTAATATTTTATAAATTCAACTTCTAGTTATTTGGTTAGCACTGTTGGTCGACCTAGTTTCATGTCAGCCAGTGACGGTTTGCCCGTAAGGGCACTTGGGCATGGCCCTAGTATAATAAACCAAAAAAAAAAATTACTTACATATTTTATATTTTCCTCAATGCATATTATTTTATCTAATATTCAACACAAACTGCGTTGGCACGACACTGGGCGACCGAGCGTTAAGCGACGTTCCGAAGATGGGCCCAGGGTACAGTAAATGTGTGCCTCTGTTGTTTTATCTCTCATTATGATGCGAAAAACAAGGATAACGACAATATCGCTTAGCAAGAGATGAATTCATGCGATGGATTATACATCACAAGCAGGGCGCTGTCCCAGATTAACCTACACCAGATACGAATGTACGCGGTGGCAATAGCCTAGAGCTCCCACCACTTTCTTCCTAGATCCAGCGGAAGAAATACTACAGACGATTGCGTTGGCTCCAGTTTCAGCAGAGCTTGCGACCGTTGATCGTTTAGTCCGACCGCCTAGGTTACAAAACATCCCCGAACTTGTGAATTTGTGAAATTTATTATGACGGGATATAAATTTGTAGATGTTGTAAATCTGAAAATAGAGATGGGACAAAATTTGATTTTTCTTTTGGTTTTGTCTGACTTTTTCGAGGATTTCAAATCTCTGTTTGCATATTTAGGATTATTTTTTTCGTATAACTTTTAACCAATTAGAACGTTCAATTTAGTTAAGTTACCTCGAATAATTTCGATAATACCTGATTATACATAGAGTAGCTCCACCAATCAAAAATATTTACAATAATTTCATTTCCGTAGTAACCACATCGACAACAATACACTAACTAACAGGACCGTCAAATTTTGACGTTTATCAATAATTAATAATTGTAATTTTCATTGTACCAATATGTATTTAAATTAATAAATTGTTGATATTTACTTAATTTACTCAAAAAATAATCGTATCAAATACAATACGTACTTCAAAATAAATACGGTTATACATCTCAAACTTCCTGCATAATTACAAATCGTGTCAGTTTGACAGAATAATCCTCCCGCTTCGCGGTCGGATTATTTAAACTGTCAAACTGACACTCTTTATAATTATGCAACAAGTTATCGATGTATAACCTGATTATTTTGAAGTACTTATAGTATTACTACTGAGTATAAAAAATTCTAAGTCTTATAAATAATTTAAAGGTGTACATTTTCGCAAATTGTTGGAAAGGATGACCAAATTCTAATTTACTCATCTCAAAAAGGTATGCGTTGGAAATTCCAGGCTTAGTTGACAAACTATCAAATAGAGATATAAATATTTTTTCTAATTTGAAAATATAAAAGAGAAATTTTTCGCTGGGAGATTTTAAATTGCCAAACACCTTTTCTTCAGAGTCGTATGCTATAAAATGCGTTAACAAGTTAGAATTGTTAAGTAAATTGTATTCTTCTGAGAAATATACGCAAATTTCGCAAGAGTGGATGATATATAATGATTTTTTGATTAAATATCCACATACATAGTTAAATGGATTTTGAGTGGTCACATTTAGCTCCCTGTAGTCACATTCAGAAATCGTTATTGCCCCAACTGATTGTTTTGAAATATATTTAATTTTCATTAAGCGGAGAACTTGTTTACCCAAGGGAAAAACGAATCCCAGGATTCCTTTCCAGTGTGTGCCCCACTGCCGCTAGTGCCCACGAGCCTCCACTGGTGTCAGCAGAGGTAGCTGGATCCTCATCCTTTTGGCAATGCCCAAAGACGCTTGTTCTGGGAACATTGTATCTTCTGGCTGCTTGTAAATACCCCAAATTTTGTTCTTTGACAGTACGGATTCCCTTTACCGTACCCTCTTTTTCATAACACTTTCTTTTTAGGCTCATTTTTAAAGCCATGCTGAAACAAGAAAAATGATAACTTAACACGATATTTATACAAACAAAATAATTATAACCCAAACTAAAACAGAATTAGCATTATTTAATTTAAAAACAAATAGAGCATTTATTTTGTGGCTACAAAATATCATAATTTAAATATTAAATAATAAAGGGGGTTGGCTGTTTTTTCTTATTTTGGTCTATTCCATATTAATGATCTATTCCATATTTGTCGCCTTCCTCTAGTAATAACGTAACGACATATACCAAAATCTAAAAGAACTATTACGTTTGTAATGAAAAATACAACCCTGGTTACAATCGCGTTGAAATTGAAATTACAGTTAGCCGGGTTACTCCCACTCCATTTTTTTTGCGAGAACGACTTTGTCGCTTCTTTGTGGTTTTCTTCTCAGGTCTAGTTTTTATATTTTTACATAATAAATCAACATGTATTTGGCCATGTTTATAAAATATAACAATATCATACTTGTTTTTAGCCAATAAATGATTTCTTTAAATCAAATCAAAAAGACAAACCCAACAACTCGAGAAAATTTCACGTTCAGAAACCGCAATAGCGCGTTCTGTTTCTGTATCTAAAAACGACCATAACATCCGAAATATTCAGAAGTGGTTATCCTTTTATGTATGTATACGAGATTATTCAACACTCCGCTCCATTCCGGCCTCTTTATCTTTCTTTATATTATGGGTTCACGCCATTTTGACACATGTAGATGCCGAAACATTGCTCAGACGTGGCATAGCAAATAAGGTGCCAATTTCAGCTGCCGTGTGTTTTCGTTTTTTTTGCGAGAATATTAGCGGATGTGAGGAAAATTTTATCGTTTGAATCTGGATTCAGTTTCATGTTTTGGTTTATTCACCCCGACTTTTTTGTGAGAATACGGAGGGTTTTAAGTAAGGAAGAAATTTTAATATGCAGGATGACTAAAATGTAATTAAACACTATTGGGATTTCGTTTGTGATAGTAATTCCAGTAAAAGTGTAAAAATGGATGCTTTTAAATCAAAAATGCCACTTTACCCTATTAGTAGCTATTAGATATTCATAATTTAAACCCATAAATGCAATTAAAATAAAGTTAATTTGTTACCTTTTTTAAAAGCAGATTTCCAAACGGATGGTAAGGTGTGATATTGAATGGATGACGTCATAATTTGCGATAGAGGTACTTTCAAAACTCTTGAACATTAAAAAAAAAGAAAGAAATACAGCCAGCGTTAGCTTTAAGTTTTTGCATTATATATAATTTAATAAAAAATTTAATAAAAGTGTGTTAATAAAATGCAAAACTCTATAACCTACAAATATATCCAAATGAACGCCAGTGAAATATTTGACAGAATTGACAACAATATTGTAATATCATTTGTATCAATTTTTAGACGAAAAAAATTTCATTTTTTTACGCCCTATCTTTAAAGTACCTTGTACTGTTTATGGTTTATGGTTAGACTGAAAAAAAAGTAAAAAAGCGTTAAAAAAGTGCCATTACGTTAATTTAATTTCACGCTGTCCATAAGCTAATACAGTGGATTAGTGCAATTGTTCCACACCTTACCGGAAAAAATAGCAGTTTATGCAACAAGAGTGGATATGGACAATTCACTCGAGTTGTACAGTATATTTTTTCTACGACCCACTAACGAAAATCTATAAATATAAAAAATTATTTTAGGTTATTAAGATGAAATAATTTAAAAATACTTTATGACTTTTACTAATTTGTAAAATAAAATAAACAAGAAAAGAAAAAGGAAAAAAAATCATTTCATTTTTCTCCATCTGAGATTCGAACTCGAGTCATCCATGTGGAAGGCAAGAACGCTGACACAGGACCATCTACGCGTTTATGTTTTGCTTTAATACTCATAATGAAATTGACTTCATATAGTTTTATTTAAATTAAATTAATTAAAAATAGAAATTCTATTATTTATCGATTCTACACAATAATAACTCATTTTAATGTATGTTTAAACTCAATAACTAATAAATATACTGACAATTGTCACTTATTTAAAATTATAAAAATAATAGCAGTCGGTTGATCAAAATATGTACTGTGATTGGCGGATTTAATTTTTTTGTAGTGTTCTCACTACCTAGAATGGATATGAAATATATTCGTTCAGTTGAAGACAATAGCATACTTTTTTGTTTTGTAATCTGTGCGTAGATAAGCTAATATCCACGTATTTGTAGAAAAAATCAAGTCATCTTTGACGTTGACAGTACATGGACTGTAACTGATTTGACGTTAACAAATTTGTTTATAGTATCAATAATTCGACTTGTTTTAATTTGGTAGTTTTTCATTATTATTATTATTATTATTATTATTATGGATGGTGAAGATTCTGAATTTGAAATATGTACTCCCGAAGAAATCATAAAAAAGACAAATGTGGCCACATTAAATTTGTTGCCGGAGAAATCCAAAAAAAAATTATCTAAACGAATATGAAACTTTTATGAAATAGCGGAACTAGAATAATATTCATAGCTTTACAGAGAGGGTGCTATTAGTTTTTTTTAAAGAAGGGTCTAAAAATTTCAAGTCTTCTGCATTATGGTCAAACTATTCTAAACTAAAAGCAACCTTAATTATTAGTGATAACGTTGATTCTAAACTAATAGAATTTCCGAAGAAGTTTAATTAAAATATTTCAAATTATTATTTTCATTTTATTATTTGTATAGGGATGTAGAAAAAATATTGTATGCATAAAGTGTATTTTTTTCACTATGGAATTACCGCACTCACCTCACGGCTTGTGCGATCAACTTTTCCATTCATGGAAAAAGTACCTCTTTATTCACTTGTTGTATAAATTACTATTTTTTTGTCAAAAACCGTTTTGTCTTAAGTAGTTTTTGTTAACAATATGTCTTCTATTAGCGAAAGTGAAGATAAAATACTGAGTAATCCACCAGAGCTTATTTTGAAAAAACAAAAATCATTTGTTGCCAATAAAATCAAAAGAAAGAGTTAAAAAATAACTTACATAAAATTTATAGATTGGCGATATAAAAATAAGTTTAAATCCTTTTCCGAAAACATCTCTATGATGAGGAACTCTTTTTTTTTAATTTATTTAAAATGGGTTGTCCTAGAAAAATTGTTGTGAGTTCATTTCGGACCTAAAATAGGCTGCTTACAAGTCTTGCTACGTTATAAAATTTGCAAAATATATTAAATACACTAGCGAAAATATTATTAAAAGGATACTAATCTCAGGATAAGAATTAAACATTTTTACTGATACTGTACCTTCAAAGAATGTGTACAGAAGGCGTGAAAACGCATGTCAATCGAACACTAATATCTGTTGTTTCTTGAAAGGTGTGCCAATTCCTAACCAAAAAATAACTGGTCAAATTATTTAGAAACAACTACTGAAATTACACTATATACTATGTTTATTTCAACAATATCTTTTGTTTCAGTTGGATACAGACCTGGTTTTTGACAGTCAAGAACACCTAAAACACGAAAACCAGCAAAGGCCGAAAAGAACATTAGAAATAGAAAACAATTCTAGTCCGCCAGTAGAAGAACATTGGCTTACAAGTACTGTAGATAGGATAAAAAGAAGCATAGATAGCATATTTTCGAAGGATACTCACCAAGAGAAATTAGGCCATAAACAGGCACAGAAACAACCCCATCATCGCAGCACAACGAGTAGAAAACACCAAAACAAGTCTAGGGCTGGAAGAAATCACCGACAAGTTGATGACTACGGGGAAGAAGCTGAAGAATATGACGAAGTAAGTACTGCTGATAATTTTATTTGTTTAAAGAAATCGAGCCTTAGTAAACACATAAATATAGTATGGACTTTTGGAAAAAATCCTGTAATAGGTCAATTTTTATTATTCAAATTTATTGAAGGAAATATTATCTTCTTCTAAACTAACACCATTCTCCATATATCTAAAAATGTATATCTATATTTCTTTACTTTTTATTCTTTGAATTTTACTATCGTATTTACTTTGTTTGTTTTAATTGACACATCAAATAAATTTTGTTTCCAAGATCACATTCATTAGTTCCAATATTTACTCAGCTGAGTTTTATGACATGCGTTTGAATGTATTAAGTCACTTACGATATGGTGGAAATCAGCACTAAATGAGTTCCACATTGCTTCTGGTTTATCAAGTCATGAAATAATGATAAGTAAAGAACTTATTTCCCAATACTGAGCCAAATAATTATTGCGTTTAACCAATGTTATATGGCTTTCCAGAGTAGTGTTATGGAAAAATCTCTTGTCAAACTCATCTAAGGATTAGGTTCAAGCAGTTGTTGCTCTTAAAATCTATTATGTCTCCTATGAACTTCTCGTATATTGCCTCCTTCAGTACACAGACTTCTTGAAGATCGGCTTCAAAGATTTGTTCAACATATTCTACCATTTTCGCCTTTTTTCACCATTCAGAATTTATATTTCTATATCCATTGTAAAGTCAGCTTTAGTGTATATAATCGAATACAACCGTTCTTTAGCAAGCAGGCTTCTTGAAAATGATCTCCAGTTGAGTTACAGCCAAGACAACTATTGGACCTCTTTCCAAAACGAATTAGTCTTATGAAGAATATATTTATGTAGAGGACTTTTTCCTGAGGTTGAGGTTTAATTTCTTTTTTTAGTATTGTTCCATTTAAGTTTGCTTTAGTTCCTTTGTTGGTTTTGGATCTTTTAAATAACTGAAAGTTTATTACAACCTGCCTATGATGTCATTCCCTTTCGGTATGACGTAGCATCAAATCCTTGCAAAGTAATTTTTATAACATAGTTGTTCAAAGTTATATGGCTTTCCAGGGTAACGTTATAGTAAAATATCTTGTCAAACAGATTACGGTACTTAAAATGCATTAAATTTTCTTTGATCTTCTTGAAAACTGTCTCCATGGTTTTTTTCAGTGTCTCAACCCTCCTTTACCACGCAGATTTTTTGAAGGTCTTTGCTAAGGAGTTTTTCAACACAAGCCACCAACTTTACCGTTTTTTCGCTAAGTAACCTTCAGTCTTTTTTTAGTCTTGTCTGAAAAACTGTTTTATTGACACCCTGCCTATATATTTTTCTTTCGGTATGATCTGTAGAAATCAAAGAGTCTTAAAACTCTGCAAAGGAGTTTTTACAAAATAATTTTCCGATAAATGTAAACGTCCTTGAATCTAAGAAGAGTAAAGGTAAAGGTAAAAAAATCATCCCTAGGACGAAACTCTATCTTATTATTACATCTAGGCTCAAAACAAAATTGAACAAGGTCAGGAAGAAGGTCAGACTGGTGACGGCCAAGAAGGTCAAGGTCAAGAAGAGGACGAATACGACGATGAAACTGAAAATAACCAGGGTCAAGGTCAAGAAGGGGACGTATACATAAATGAACCGAACATTAACCAAGGCCAAAGTGGCCAAGTGGACGTGGACGAAGGACAATTTTCGGAATTAGATATAGGCGAGGGTAAGGAGGAAGGTGGCCAGGAAGGTGGCCAGGAAGGTCAGGTGGATAAGGATTACGTAAGTTAAATGGATAAGGATGTTTTTGTTCAACACCAGCATCAACATTATCACCGACCATCTTTTTTTCGACCAGTTATTATGGTTTATTCGATACATTTATACCATTGACCATTGGTGAAGCATGCTGGACATCCAAGGATTTTTTATATTTTTTCTGGCAATCATATTTTTCTGATGGGAGTTTGGAGTTAATATTTAATATCTTTTTAAGTTTCATTTCTTTACACTAATAGCTATTTATATTCTTTCTATTCTGACTGTCCACTATTTGAAACAATTTCTGCTGTTACAGCAATATTTAACATAAATTAGTTCGGTGTAAACATTGAATAGTATATTGAAATATAAGTTGCAGAAGGCCACATAGAAGAACCCTCTGCAACGTGTGCAACTAACTTAGTGTTACCAACTGACATATTTAAAAAAAAAAATCCCCAATTAACAACGAGAAAATAGTATAAAACACACGCTGCAGAAGTCTATTCTCGCATTCATTCGCTCGTGGCCAAATTTCGAATTCGTGCGGGAATATGTGATCTTCTGCAACTTGTATTTTAATATACATACTATACTAGCACAGTAGTAAATATTAACGGAAAGATACTGAAAAAATTGTCACCAAAAAATCGTTTAAGAATGAGCTTAATTTTTCAACGATTTTGCGTGTGAGAATATGACATTCTTACAGAAAAGTTTTATTCATTTTAAAAAAATAGTAATTTTCCGAAACTGTATTCTATTACAGTTTTTTTACAGTAAAAACGCGTATTAATTTACTTGCAACAGCAGAAATTATAATAATTTTCAAAACTAACCAGTTTCTTTTTCTATGATGATTTTGGTTTCCTTTGATTGGTGGTGGTAAATAGCAATTCATAAAGAAAATAATGAAAAAATATATAACTATCCGATTTGTTCTAATAGTTCTAATATCACGTCCAATATATTAAAATTGTTTAAAATAGGCTTTTATATTAACAATCGCTACAAGGGGTATGCGATAGTTTGGTAAAAAATATAAAAAAGACATTTTAAATAGTCGACAGAATTTTTCCAACTTTTCAAATATCCCTTGCATTCTTTATTAACAATATTAGTGTTGTACAGTTTCTAACATCGTACATTTTATAGGAAGAGGTGGATGAAGAGTATGATGAAGTGAGTTAAAATGAGGATCGTTTATGTTTGCAATAACTACACTGCTAAAACTACAGAAAGGGGTAGAATAACGAACGATTTTAAAAAGTCTGTATAAAAGAAGAAAATCAAGTTTTACAAATAAATTTAGTATTTTATTAAAGAGCATAAGAAAGCAACAATGATTTTAGTTTTTGAAAATAACTTTGGGAAGATGACGTCCGTTACATTCTTCCTAACGTGATTTGAAATTATTCCTTACGTTCCGCAGCATTGCCAGGGGAATTTGGTCCACTTCCTGTCGGATGCATCCACATGAAAAATCGCACGTTGTGAAGTCCGGAAAACGGGGAGGCCAAGTGATGTCCCCGTTTCGAGAAGTGACATGATTTGGAAATAACCCATTGACAATAAAACGTCTTTCAGAATGTACGCGTGCTGCTGAAGGGTTCACCGCTCTATTGTTACTAAATGCTAATACGCAGAAAACATGGTCAATCGCATCCTTACCACCTCCTAACGATAAGGCGCGATTGGAGGATTTTTAAAATCGTTCGTTATTTTGCCCCACCCTGTACAGGATTTTTCATTATAATTTGACCACTACTTATTTTCATTATTCTCGTGAACACAAAAAAAAGTTTCAAGTAAAAGCTTTTATGTTTTACCTCAACTTTTTCGGCCACAGTATAACCCATTACAAGCAATCAATTGACAAGTTTTAATAAACAAACAACTGTTTCACTTGGAAACAAAATTTTCATGTTACACTTTCATAGTGCAATAAGTCACTAAATTATTAAAATATATTTTATATTTGTAATCAGGAAATGCAAGTCTACTTAAAATGTCAAAAATATATATATGGTGTCCCATTAAAAAATGAAATTATATTTTTTTTGGAGGTATATACAATTCTATTACATTTTTAGTTGGTACAGGTAAAACAATAAAGTTTTTACTTAAAACTTTTTTGTGTTTACAATAATAATGTAAATAAGTAGCGGTCAAAATATAATGAAAAACCCTGTACATTATTAACATATATTTTGAGAAAAAACAATAGAAAAACAAAAGAAAAAGGGTGTCTTTATTGTTGAACTTAATTAATAACAATTAAAATTTATTAAAATATAACATAGTTTTTAAATGCAATAATTAGTAAGAATGAATTAATACAAAGATTGGTTAAAAGGTTTCTTAAGATCAGTGGCGGCTCGTCACCAAAATATTGTGTTTCACAATGACAGAATATAGATTTCAGTACAGATGTAGGTAAACAACTTTTTTGTGCTTTAAAAAGATACCTTTCCAAACCAGGGTGTCCCATTAGTGGGTAATTGTTTAATATTTTAATTTTGTGTTATAGACAAACAAGTTTCAAATAAAAATTATATGAATTTAAAAAATACATATTTTAAAAATATTTTTGGATATACAGGTTGTTGCGTTTTTGCTGTATGTTTTTTTAAATTAATTGCCCTATATTTTATTTCAGTTTTAGTATGGTTTGGTAATACTGTATTCAACCTTAGAATTTTTCTTCAAAATATTACGAGGTTACCAAGAAATTAATTTTTTATAAAATAAGAGAACGATGCAGTCCCCAAAATAAATTATCATAATTTAGGCAGGTTTACATTGATTTCAAAATTGTTTAGAATACAGACTTATAAGATACTAATCTAACGAATAGTGGTGATAGAACTGGTTTATTTTTCACAGAGTGTTTTGAATCATGTCTTAAATATGGCTAATTTTAAGTTCAATTTACTAAATTTTTTCAAATGCAACAACCTGTATATTATTTTAGCATATGAATTTACCTATTCAACATGTTGGCCACTAACACATATACAGTGTGTACCATTATTATTAAATATAAAGGGTGGCCCATAAATGAGGGGCTGACCAAACCTATACTTTTTAAAGCAAAACACCCTGCAGGTAGTTTATACATATTTGATTTTTTTCATATTATTGAACACTTTTATTAGAATTCAATTATTTTCTATTTCGTATACAGGGTGTGTCAAAATACGAGGTTACGATTTTCTCAATTGTTCAAATGGAATAGCCTGTATGTTATGCCACCAATTATTTAATACCAAAATTAATTAATGATGTGAAAACAATCAAAAAAGTATAAACTACCTGCAGGGTGTTTTGCTTTAAGAAAGTATAGGTTTGGTCAGAACTTCATTAATGGACCACCCTGTGTATTTAAGAATAATACAACTTTTATATTACCTAAGTTTTTTTTCGTATTTCCAATATTAAAACAGCTCTAGATCAACTACGTATTAATGGTATATGTGTTATTGGCTAACATGTTAACATCGTTGAATAGGTAATTTCATAAGGAATTTTATGCTTAAAGAATATACAGGGTGTTGAATTTGAAAAAATTTAGTAAATTGAACTTAAAATTAGCCATATTTAAGACATTTTTCAAAACACTCTATATAAAATAAATCAGTTCTATCACCACTATTCGTTAGCTTAGTATCTTATTAGTCTGTTTACTAAACAATTTTGAAATCAATGTAAACCTACCTAAATTATCATAATTTATTTTGGGGACTGCATCGTTTCTAATTTCTTAAAATAATTAATTTCTTGACAACTTTGTAATGTTTTGAAAAAAATTCTAGGGTTGCATTTAGTATTACCAAACCATGCTAAAACTGAACTAAAATATTTAAAAAATATACATTTTTATTTGCCAGGCAAAAACGCAACACCCTGTATATCCAAAAATATTTTTAAAATACGTATTTTTTAAATTCATATAACTTTTATTTGAAACTTGTTTGCGTATCTATAACACAAATTGAAATATTGAACAAATACGTACTAATGGTATACCCTGTATAAATATTTATTAGAAATTCTTGTAAATTTTACGGCCCTATAATTTTTTATCAAAATTCTTACGAATGGGAGTTACCCCCTAAGGGATTTTACATACAAGGCCATTAATGTGTATGGAAACGATTGATTCGCTTCTAAAGTAAGATAGCTAGCGAAAAATGTTAAATACAAAAGTTTTAGGGTTATCTTAAATACTTATACACTACAGACAAATTAGGTATACAGGGTCAGTCTTAACAAAGTTGCTTTTTCGTTCATGTAACACCCTGTATATTATTCCATATTTCAATTAATTAAAATTTTATTTAGAATATTGAGGTGACTAGAATAATATACAGGATGTTCCATTAAAGAAAAAGCAAATTGTGTTTCGTCATAACTTTTTGACTGACCTTGTATGCCTAATTTTTCTTTACTGTAATGGATTTTAAAAAACCCTGAAACTTTTGTGTCTAGTAGAAGTGTGTAAGGTTACTCATGACTCACCATGTATTTGATCTATTTACTCAATAAAATTATTTTGGCAGATTCATAACTAGAAATTCTGCAGTCTTAAGAAACCTATCAACCAATTATAATACTAGCATGTGGTTAATTAATACAACTAAAATGACCTTTAACAAATCAAAATTGAAATCCTACAAAATAACTTCAAAATAAACAAAAATAAACCAAATTTTTAATATTTACCAATTTAAAAGGTATTTAAATTTTTATTAACAACAGATCCACGCTTATTGCGATTTCAAGAGTTGTATTCATTAGATTACATCACGAAACACTGAAATACAAAACACACTAAACGAATTTATAATAATTTTATCAATTTTTTGTGTTCTTTTCAATAGAGAAAGCCAACTTTTGTTAAAATTAATTTTGGAGTTTTGTTTGTGGGAGATAAGAGTTTTTTTTGTCCCGCTTTGTATAGTATTTAAATAAATTTCGTACTTACTGTTATGTAATTAATATGAAGTTAATACAATGCTGTATAATCAGAGTGAAATAGTTTACTTAAGAAGTTTAGTTATCAACCTATACGACAATTTTTTAGCATTAAGCAAGGCTGTATTAAAAATCACTGCTTTTATTTACCTACAATTGTTTATCATTTTTATAATCTTCTAATTTTTATTTTCTGTTTTTAGGACAACTTCAATGAGAATGAAGTAAGTACTTTTATATACTAATTATTAATAATATTTTTTATTTAATTCATAAAAAAAACTTAATTAATCAATTTTTAAAAAAATTTTATATTATTTTTGACTTTATGTTTCTGACCTTATGAATAATTAATATAATTATAGACTGTGGTATCCAGGTTGTTCCTAAATGGACTTGTTATCTGAGCTTTTTATAAATATATATCTTTATTGTCCACACTAGAGTAAGCCAGTTGCTAATAATGCCATTGGATAGGATTCTAATAACTTTTTGAAAACTTTCAATATCAAAATTCAGGGACCTCATGCATCTAAACCCTTGGTGGTAATCTTCTAGGCTGAAGTAACACCAATTTATGTCTTTTCACAAATCCTTTTAAACTAATCTTTTTTAGACTCTTAAATGGTTATCATGATGTCAAAGTTTGTTAGAAAACGATGAAGCAAACTTACTTATAATAAAAAAAGTTGAGGAGATCCCATCATACATATTATTTTTATATCAAGATGTTAAAAAAATATTAAAGGGACAAGATATCAACATAAACTAAGGCTGCTTAAAAACTCTAAAATAACTTTAAAAGGCTAAAGACAAATCTTATTGCTAAATTTTGTAAGAAATAACTATTTTCGAAACATTTAAATTTGATGCCAGAAGTATTCTTGTGTACAGCTAGGGATGCCACAATCTTAGACCTTACGTATTAGTATTAGTAAGCCTTGAATCAAATCCTAACTCAAAATATACGAGGCTTGTTCAATTAAAACCCACCTTTAATAAAATTAAAATGTTTTTGACATGCGTTTCAATCACTGAACTTCCCATCAGTGGAACGCTACACAATCCTGCCGACCTAATAAAAAATGGCACTACAACATATGCGTGTTACGGAGTTTTTGGAGAAAATCCATCGAAAATTACACATATTCGTTATGGATTGCCTTTATTAATTATCAGGACTGGATCGCCTCCGCTGCCCATCTATTTTTTATTATGATATTTTCTTATCTTGAACTTGCTTACTCTAAAATTAATTTCAATGGAGCTGCAGTGGATATATTCTGTAATTTGATTAAGGAATTTGAATGTGTCAATCATACAGTTAGAGAATTGAAGACTAAGCGCTGATAAAATCCTATCTTTCAGAACGTAAGCAAATGGTAAGAACTACTAAGGATTCTAAAGTTTTAGATAAAAGTTTCATTTTATTCCTTCTTTATGTAAATTAATTAACTCAACTTAAGATTGCATGTACTTCCACTCAATTTGTTAAAGACACTACTATTTTATAACACAACAACTGTATGGCACAGCAACTTTATAACACCATATCTTATGATATTAAACAAATCAAAGTATGGTACGACGCTAACTTTTGTGTCTAAATATGGAAAAACAAAAATACTAATTCTTGTACAACCTTTATATATCATTGAATATACTGATACAATAAAACTTCTGGGGCAGCGGCTTAGCAGATTCACTATTGTGTATCGATATCTGCAGTCAAGCAGAGTCGCCCGCCATTAGTACTTGGATGTAAGTATATCCAAGGAAAGTCGGCGTTTCTAAAAAAGCCTGAATACCCGCGTAGTTGCATAACATAGCTGGCAGGCGTAATTATTAGTTTGTTTCTTTAAAAATTTTGAAATTCCTAAAAATCAAATGTCACTTTCTCTCTCTCTCTCTCTACTCGACACGTAACGTGTCGAGTTAGCACATAAGAATCCTTTTTCTGGATTACATCAGCCGGCCATTTACTGGTCACTTGATCTATCAACAGTACAACATTCTGTTGAATATAAAAAAATTCCTATTTGGATAACAATGACATATAAACAAAGGGCTAACTAAAATTGGTATGCGAAAATCTATCATAAAAAAAGGTTCTAAGTTAATTAGTTTGCATCAACAATAATAAATTTTAAGTAAAGTAACTGCTCAGTTAAAAACTCTACAATCATTGTAGAATGGGTTTCAATTGAACAATCCTAACCATTTTTTATTATTTTCATTTTTTAGTTATTGCTTATTAATAATGATTTTTATTTTTGTTTCAGAATGAAGACAACAAGTGAGTTTTTATCTTAATAAATAACTAATTCTAAAAAATTAAAAAAATAATATATTATAAACATTTAATTTTTTTGGTTTAACAAAATTAAAAGTATATAATTTTTACTTTGTATTAGTAATCCTGATGACGAAGACAGTGAAGGAGATGTGATATCGGGAGACTTTGGCTCTGGAGATGGAGAAGAGACTACACCGAAAGTTGACTATGGCCATCCGAGTAAGTTTAGCATTATTACCTTTTTTCTATTATCAATTTTCCGAAAATTTCTGGCAAATCCAAGAACCCTCAGCAATATTTTTTGATTTAACCAATTTTACATCATAGACACGCTATATACTAAAATGGGGAAAATGAAAATACAACCTCTTATAAAAACAAATATTATGGCTTACACACCACCCCAAAGAAGAATGATCTCTACTAGAGCAGATATCAATTATGATCAGATTATTTTGAATTGCCATTAACAGTGCCCTTGTGGAAAAGCCACGTTCCATGAGGATTCCCTTGTAATTTATACTAAAAGTAGTTATATTTACCGTAATAATTTACCAAATACAATCAAAATTCCTACGTACATTAGAAAAATGGTCCATCATATAAGAGGTTTTTCAATCGAGAACACATATTTAAATTAAAAAAAAAAAGCTTTCCTCAATTTTAACCTTACTTTAAATGGACAAATACCTCAAACAGCTATACTGAGTCATTTCCACATTAGCTTGATCTTATTTTTTATAAATGGTCACCTATTTTTTCAAAAAATGTTATAACAACAGAGTCTTCCCTTTCGAAAAAAAGAGCAAGTGATGTGGTCTTTGGAGGTCAAATTTATGGTATAATTTTTCTTCAAACTTTTCTTGTAGTACTTTCTCAAGGATAAATAAGGTTTATAAATTAAAACTTCAAACGTTGTTTGTGATATCACAGCTTTCGGCTATCCAAAGCCATCCAGTTTGGGTCTGAAAGCTCTGGTATCACAAACAACTTTTGAATGTATAAACCTTATAGTCCGTCAGATAGTGACAGGTTTAGATGGGCCATTTTCGCATACAAGCCTCGAATAGGGTTGAAAAGTACATCGATTTTAAGTAGAATGAAAGAAAATTTACGGGTGGCTGCTGGGGATAACACATGGAAAATTCGATTTTCTTTAACAAAAACGAAAGGTTATTTGTTTTTCATTTTTTCACGCAAGTCGTTTTCACTATATGATTAATTAATAGAACTAGGCTTCGGAAAATTAAAGGCTTTAATTTTGCAAGTGGCTAAACGGTTGAAATAAGGGCGTAATCTTCTTAGGAAAAATCGAGATTTTGCCCGATTTTTCCACACAAACCCATCGAATGTATGAAAACGTACGTCGTCAGTAGTCCCATATTTTAACAGTAGGAAGGATCAACGCTTGCGCACTGACTATTACCACTAACTGTACCTTTAAGACCGCCATCTGTCTGAAAATAATGAAATTATACGTTTCACAACTTGGGAAAATCTAACAGATCCCTTATCCGCGATGTGTAATAGATGCGTACGGGACTCGGGCGGTACGAATCGCCTTCAACGTATTAAGGTCCCTTTGAAGATCAGTATTCCGGCAATACCTAGGGTGCATCGACGATGTTCCTTAATACTTTATTCTGGAAACATTGAATAGCTTTGATGTTACTATTACTGACACAGCCCCAAAGCTGGATACCATACGTCCATACCGATTTCAATATCTGCCTCTAGAGAAGCAGTTGTATGTGAATAATTTGTAATTTTTTCTTAACAAACCAATACATTTTTTTGTATTTTATACCAAGCTCTTCGCATTTTTAATATGGACTTTTCATACCCAGATATTTTGCTCTATTGACAAAAGGAACTTGTGTATCATTTATTCTAATAGGAATACATTCATTTTGTTTATTGCTGAAGTTGATATGGACAGATTTGCCTTTATTTAATTTTATTCTCAATTTTTTCGTCCAGGTGTTAATCTGGTCTATAGATTTTTGCAATTTTCTAATAACTTCTTCGTGATTTTTTCCAACAGCCAGGATTGCAGTATCATCAGCAAATGTTGCCATAGTACTGGGCTCAAGATTAGGAATATCTCTGATATACAACAAGTAGAGTACTGGACCTAGTACACTACCTTGAGATGCTCTTACCTTAATTTCTATTTTTCTGTCTCTTTCTCTTCCTGTTTAATTCTAAAATACCTTTCTAATAAATAGGATTTTAATAGTTCAGAGTATTGACGTGACAGAAACATGTTCAGTTTTTGAATCAAGCCTTCATGCCCATACTTTGTCGTAAGCCTGAGCCACATCTAAAAATATGGTGAAGCAAACTTTTTTCTTCTATGGACTTGTTGATAAAATTTGTGATTCTATTAACTTGGTCGATGGTCGAGTGTTTTTCTCTGTAGCCAAACTGGTGGAAGGGAATTAGGTCCTTTTCTTCTATTACCTGTAGGTTTCAATCTTAAGAAGAATTTTTTCGAGATAACAGGCAACGAGGAGATGGGTATGTATGATGTAACTTCATGTGGAATGTGGAAGTCTACTTGGCTTAAGTATCATTATAAGTTCTGCCACCTTCCACATCTTTGTTACGCACTTTGGTCTAAAGACTAAAGAATGTATTGATAAGATTGGTCATTTTGGCAATAGCTTTCCGTAAAGCATTTTCAAAAGTTTCTTAGTAATGAGGTCAAATCCAAGGGGATTTTCTCAACATTATATTTGTTTGAATTTCCATATAAACTTATTCTGAAGAGGTAGGTTTAACGACTGTGTCTTCATGTTAGTTCCATTTAGTCTTGAATATCTTCACCATTATTGGGTTGGCAGGTACTCTCTAAATGTTTCGCAAATTTGTTAGAAGGCCTTTTTAGTGAATAATCGGTACTTTTATCGTTAGTTAATTCACTTCGCCAATCGACTCATTTTTAATATGTGAACCAAAGAAAGGATTTCAGAAGAATTATAATCAATTGAAATTTGTATTCTTTTTAAGCACCCCTTTTTTACTACGACAAAAAAATATTTAATTCACACATTTTTCTTTTATTTTTCAGGAATATACAGATTCGCCTTTACCGTAATGGAACCGTATTCAAAAGAATACAAGGATCGCAACAGTCGAGAATTCCAACAATTAGCGGATCGCATTAAAACAGCTCTAGATGAAACATTTGCTCAAATACCTGGTCAGCAATTCGTCTCAATAATCAGCATCGAGTAAGTATTATCATACCGAGATAAAAAAGTATCATTAGGTACTATCGAGCAAAACAACATTTGAAATCACAAACCAAGCTAGTGCCTACTTAAGGTTTGAGTAAACAAAAACAATATTTGAATAACAAAACAAAGTTTCGAAAAAACAAATAATTTAAATTTTTTATATAATCAGGACTGGATAAGTAAAAATTAAAAATAGAGTAGAATTAAAGGGTGAAAACCCAATTGTTGGCGCCCTCCCATATGATTGGCACCCAACCCTTTTTTTAATAATACTTAGTTTAAATTCAAGTTATCAATATTTATTTCTTCTTATTTTCAACTGCAATCCCAAACTATAGGTATTTTAGTTGCATTTTTAATGTTGACGAAAAAGGTGCCCATGTAACATTTTTAAGATAATAAAGTTTTATTTATGTTTTATTAGGATTTTATAAAAGCATAAAAATTGATAATTACTTTATTAAAAGTTATTTTTTTTTGCTAATAGGACTACAGGATAAATTGATCTTATTACTTGGTTTTATAGATTCCTTTAAATCTCTTTAAGAAAACTAGTTTATCCTAAAGTAAACTATGCTTTAACGCTGTGCTGTAAGGGTTAATTAATAAGTAATTTTAGAACTATTTTGTTTGAAGATACTCCTAAGGTGTATTTGGTATTAAAGAGGCATACAGTTCATCAAATTTCTAGAGGTGTTCGACGCCCAGACAGAGAACGCGCTACGTGTGACTAAGATAGCTATTGTACAGTCTGCTAAACAAGTTATTTTAAATAGTTTTTAATATTTTTAGGTAATTAAATTTTAAAAGTGTGGAATAGTTTAGGGATTAAATTGGTCTGATTGGACTTTCTTAGAACGTTTTTAAAAGCAGCTAAAGATAGTATGTAGAATTGAAAATAATTATTATGCCATAAAAGGTGTTTTGGAATTCCTTCAACCTTTTGAAATTGAGTCAGAAAATATAAATTTTATAGGATAGCGGAAAATACCTATATTTTTTTTGTAGGCCTTTGTAAATCGTGGAAATAGTTTATATTTTATTTCTACCTTATTAAGGAAAATGGTACCTATTATTAATAACGGTTGTTTCTGAAACATTAGTAAAATTTTCGAAATTTTGTTTTTCTACAAAATAATAAACTATACTATTTAGAAAAAAATTTATTTCTCTTATAATTTTATAAAAAATAACAGGGGAATATTTACATTTCTTGATCTATTAAACAAAACGATAAATTATCTCGACGAATGACACCATGTTCTAGTACGGAAGCTAGCTTTACATTTTTGTTGGTGGTTTCATGGGTTTCATATCAACTTTTTGTAATTGTAGTTTACACGTACATATACCTCTTAACACTTGTTTGCTTTATTAAAAAAGTGTGTTGTTGTGATTTACGTCGAAATAAGTCAAAAACAACTTGAAACCCCATATAAAATCAAAAAGGAGAAACGGAAAAAAATTGAGCCTGTAAATGAACACAACTCAGAAACAAAAATAGCTATCTAATAATAAAAAAATTAAATTTGATTCTTGTGCATCTTCGTTGTAAAAATAGATAATACTTTTTTGATCTTAGGTACAGATATAATTTTAATGGTCTTCCGAAAAACTTTCTTCAGTTTCCATATCAGATTCAAAATCAGTCTCAATGTCACTGTTTAAGTTAATTATAAATCTATCAGTTGCCTCATCCAAAGTAACTTCTCTGTCATAAAATTTAGATTCCCACATTTTAGCATTATTACAACGAGATTGCCACTCCTCTTTAAAAAACGTATCAAAAAAGTCTTCACACAACAGTTGTACGTCTTGCCTCTTAAATGTAGTGTTGTTACTAGCTACATATTGTTTCAATGATGCCCACACTAATTCGATCGGATTAAGATCGGGATGATACGGTGGCAAACGCAAACAACTAAAACCATGTTCATTTATCATTTCTTCAATTGCATACCTCTTAAATCGTGACTTATACAATAGCACTAAACTGTATAATTGCGTTTTGAGCATGTCCCCTTCGTAAGCAATATTATGATTCCTTAACCAATCCTGCATGTCAGCTTTTTTAGAAGTTGACGTTGGTGCTTTATTTACCTGGACATTATGGTAAGGAGCATTATCAACAATAATGACGCTTCTTGGAGGGAGGTTCGGAAACAGCTTTTCTTTCAACCATTTAGAAAAATTATTAAAATTAATTTCATCGTGGTAGTCTCCACTTTTGGTTCCAGATTTGAAAATTAACCGGGCCTTCGGAATACAGCCCATTTCACCTCCTGCATGGACAATAATTAGTCTATCACCTTTATTAATTGGTTTCTTTAATCCCTCATTTGAATTATCACTCCAAGCTTTCTGATGTGTGTGGGAGGCATGAATGTATGTTTCATCTAAGTAGACAATTGGACGGCCCTCTGCTCGATAACTTTTTAAACGAATCAGATAGTCTAAACGTAGCTTTTGAATATCAAACCTTTCCATTAATATTTTTCTATTTGTTTTTGTTTTCCGCCAACGAAATCCTAGCGACTTTATTATTTTTCTTAAACTTTCATAGCTTCCTTTGTACCTTGTAGCTTCTCTAAATTTAGTCAGAATTGTTTTTAATGTTGGAACAATATTTTCCGAGATTAACATGAACAGAATAATTCTTTTTAAAATACCTTTGTCAGCTTCATCTATATCATTAACTGTTTTTGGTTTTTTAATGGTTTTTCTTGGTGATGAAAATTCCGATATCTCACGGTTATCGATTCTTTTTTTCTCTCCAGAAATGCGGACGACAATGTTTTTAGATACTCCTGTGGCTGCAGCAACACGATCATTTACATTTTTAAATGGTATTGAAGGTGAATTAAAGTTTCCTTCTCTTCTCATAAACTCTATAACATTGGCTATTATTTCGCGAGATTGACTGTTAATCACGCGGCCTCTTAATTTGCTATTAAACTCCATACTTAGGTTCTATTAAACTGTAATGAGCAAAAAACACAAACGAAAATAAAATAAATGTTTTAGCGAAATTTACATCTGACATTTACGTCTGAATAAAATAGTGAAATACTTAATGCGCAGAGTGTACTTTCATTGCGTAAATCCGTCGGCCCCGCCAACCGATGCCTCTCAGTAGTGCTTTTTCTGTCTAGCCGTCGAAAGCCTCTAGAAATTTGATGAACTGTACTTTTTAGCTGTTATCTTAAGTAGGTTTTAAAACTTAAACTTAGTTTTAAAAAGTGTTTTAAGATTATACTTTAAATTAAATTGATCCCAGAACCTTTTAGGTACATTGTCTACAATTTTACAACATAACTCTTATAATTTATTTAATCTAGTAAACGATAGGGCTCTTTTAAAACTACATAGTTTTAATAAGAACTAAAGTTTGTTTTTTGAGCATAACCTAGCTTTTCAATACAATCATATTATGTTGACGTTGAAAGATAAATTGTTCAAAGCAAAGAAAAGTGACAATTTGCATAGATAATGAAAAAAAATATATATGTATCTCCTTCTCCTCAGTGTTTAATAAGTTCATTGTGTTCCATTGTTTAACAAATATCAAAACACTTCTACGCTCCTAATATTCTGGAAATGATCAGTGAAAGAGAAAAATGGTTATTATATTATTACTAATTTTTATATTTTGAATGACTTGTTCGTAGAGTAAATACAAAGCTCAAGAGTGAGGTTAGGTTATGCCCGTCTGATTGAACCTATGAATGTTTTATTAATGTTTTCGTTTTTACTATGGTTTTATGAAACGCTTTAAAAAGTGTAACAGGAGCCTTTTAAAACTGGAAAGTCCTAAAAAGTATTTTTTTTTGTTTATTAGTTTTAATAGCTAATGTTCGTTTTTAGGTTCAGGTAGAACACAATGAGGAAATCCTCCATTTTAAATATGACAGTGGCTGTTTAACCACATATTATGTAAAATAGTACCTGTCTACCCTGTACCTAAAGGATATTCAAATAAATTATGGTCAAAGTCCAAATATTTCTAAAATCTTTCGATTTTAGTAATGACGTATTTTGTGTACCAAAGACTGTGATAGTGTGTCAATGACAATAGTGTGTCAATGATAACAGTGTACCAATGACAACATTGTGCCACTGAACATAAATCACACACTATCCCTATAGGTTCCAAACCTGAGCCTCAAATATGTGTTAAACCTTCAATAATAATAGTTTAGAGGATACAGCATAGACACCGTTTTGGGTTAAAAAAGCTATTAGAATTTTCAATTGAGAAAATACACCTCTTATCATTAACACTAAAGCTTGTCCGGCAAAAATTGCCTTTCTTTTGTTGTTTCCGAAGTCTTCAAACCCTTCATTAATTTTTTTTAATATTCGATGGTTTTCTTAATTGCCATCTCATCGTACAACAAAATACATTTTTTGTCCTGCTTTGTCATTGTCTCTGATTTAATTCGAATATTTTCAAATATCCGATAGCGTTTGTTTGTCCTTTCATATTATTCAGTTATTTTGAAAGCAAAAACTCATAACCTTGCAAAAATTTAAAATAATAACTAAGAAGAATTCGCATACCTCATCCCAGTCTGTTTATAAGATCGTTGAAGTCAAAAAGAGAAAAGTTGTAATATATCTATGATACTATATACATATTGTGGTGATCGAAAACAGCGCGCGAAAATAAATTTTAATAATTTCATGGCCAATCATCCATATTCCACACCACAATACGTTATGCACGAACTCGGATCATGTAATATATCTCAAAGTTGACAACAACAAAATATGATTACATCATTCAACGGCAGCATCATAAAACGCGGATCAATCAAAGCCGGAGAGTAACAAAACACAACGGTTCTGTTCACTCAGTTAGTTTTTTAAATATTAATTATATAAGATGTTTTTGAGGTTTAACCAGTACAGAACGAAATAATTTTAAATTTCCTTTTCTTGAACTTATAGCATAAGTTACGGATAAAAAAATTTGTAACTACTGTAAAAATTGCAAAATACTATAATATACGTTAAATAATGTAATTTAATATATTTTATACTAGTGTCTTTTTGGTAGTAGAAAATGACAGGTTAATTTCAATATTGTAACTTGTTTAGTGCTTGTGAAAAAAATTGTTAAACAAATTTTATGTACCCCCTTTAAGGGGCTGTATCTTAACAAGGGATGCTCCAATGAAGTTTCTTTATATGAAAGATCCTATCTTTTTTTCGATGAGGAATCACCCCCTTAAATGTTTTACACTTATTTAGTTACACCCTGTATAAATATAATGCTTCAACCTAACTTTTTCTAATCAAACACTTTTTTAAATATACTGAAATATTATAAATTCTATATTAAAAACAAAATTATCTCATGTAATAAATATTTCCACTTCGCACCATCGAGCAATATTAAATTTCAGATCTATCCTATATGTACCCCTTAGTCCGTATCTGGCCAAATTTCAATACTCGGTAGACGAGGAAGACAATATCGCCTATCTCTCGGTATGAACACGGAACTTCTTGAGAGGGGATATTGTACCCGAAATTACTTTGCTAATTTAACAATTACGGCTTTATAATACGTCCAATCTTAAAAAATATTTTTTGATCTTGTTAAGAAAAAGATTTACTACAACTTAAATAGTACCCAATCGTTTAACGAATAATGCATATTTAATAAAATTTATATATATAAATATTTTTTTTTTGAGAACTGGCCATTTTTTCAAAAAAGTATGCTAACCGGGGGCTAGTGCCCTTGTTCTCTTTGCACATTAGATTAGATTAGATTAGATTAGGAGTTGGACGTTATTTGTCCTTGTCCACCGCGACCTTTTCAGATCTATTGTGGGACTCCGTTTGTTTTAGAGTATGTCGTCTAGCCTGGTCTTTTTTATTAGACTTAGTAGCTTTGACAGTGGCTCCCGCATGTAGTTGCATGCAATTGGCTTTTCTTCGATCAATGTTAGAAACCTCATACCAGCCAAGCCTTCACATTGGCACAGGACGTGGAATGATGTTTCTTCTTCTTCTTCACAGAACCTGCACAAAGTTGCTTCTTCTGCTGGATTTATGACACTCATGTGCCTTTTGAGGTGACAGTGTCCAGTAAGAAGGCCTACTGTTATCCTAACGATTTGACGTTTTTGATCCAGTAAGTCTTTCGTAAACTTGGCCGATGGTTCCTTGATGAACTGTTTGGCCTGTCTCAGTCTTGGATAGTTGTTCCACCATTCCTGAGACTCTTTTTGCATCCATTGTTTAATGGATGCCTTGCACAATGCCTTAGCGACTCCACCTCTTTGCACATAAAAAAAGTATGATATTATCTTTAACATTATGTCTTCTAGGATTAAACCAGAATACCTATTATTTATACAAATTTCTTGTTAGCGGAGCAATAACTCTTAACAATATTACGAGAATCAGTTTTCTTTACATTGACAGATTTTTAAATCTAATGAAAACAATACACAGTGGAATAAAAATGGAAACTTTTAGTAAGTTTATTCTGCCATCTATTTTAAACTAGCAAAAGCTCCAGCCGTCTCCAGCTTAAAGATACCCAAATAGCGTCTCCACCTGGTGGTGGTCTCCTTTTGTTATCAAACAAATAAATGCATTAGTCTGACCTACAATGATTTTACTAAAAAAATTTGGCCTAAAAACTTTTTTTTCTACACCCGTATTATAATAATGCACTTATATGCCCATAATCCGTTTCATAATGATACCCATTATGATACAGATTTTTCATTACGATACAGATTTTTAATCAATAGAAACCTACAATTTTTCAATCAAGCATGCTGTTTGACGTTTGTCCTAGGTTCCTATGTAATTATTTTAGTTGTCAAAACGTATTAAATTTTCGTAGGTAGCTAAACTTCGATAATTATAATATTAAAATGTCTGATATTAGCGATATAGAAGACTCCTCCACACATATCGGAGAAAGCAGAAAATACAGTACAAAATATTTTACCGCAAAAATCTAGGGAAATACCAATACCTGAAGTAATACCATTAATTACAATTTTGTAGAATTTTTTATAGAAATACGAGTAATTACTGTTATTGTGTTCAATACCAATATTAATATAATATTTATAGGTCTTGATTATTTATCGGGTGTAGAAAAAATAGCGTATGCAACTCTCATGTAATGGTTATTAAAACACTCGCATAAACCATACGAAACTCGCCTTTGGCTCGTTTCGTATCCCGGTTAATGCTCGTGTATTAATAACCATCATTACATGATCGTTGCATAATATACTATTTTTGACTGCATTCCCCAAGAAAAAATTTTTTTTCTCTGCTGCTCCTCCTCCTCCCGCCTCTATTATATCAACCACCTTTGAACATCATTTATGTTTTTTACAACATTTTTTTAATTTCCTGGTTCAAGTTCGATAAAATATTGTTATGCTGGTTTTTGGTAAACTTAATACATTTCCAATTCAAATTTTTACAATTAAACTACAGTTCATCAAATTTCTAGAGGTGTTCGACGCCCAGACAGAGAACGCGCTACGTGTGACTAAGATAGCTATTGTACAGTCTGCTAAACAAGTTATTTTAAATAGTTTTTAATATTTTTAGGTAATTAAATTTTAAAAGTATGGAATAGTTTAGGGATTAAATTGGTCTGATTGGACTTTCTTAGAACGTTTTTAAAAGCAGCCAAAGATAGTATGTAGAATTGAAAATAATTATTATGCCATAAAAGGTGTTTTGGAATTCTTTCAACCTTTTGAAATTGAGTCAGAAAATATAAATTTTATAGGATAGCGGAAAATACCTATAATTTTTTTGTAGGCCTTTGTAAATCGTGGAAATAGTTTATATTTCATTTCTACCTTATTAAGGAAAATGGTACCTATTGTTAATAACGGTTGTTTCTGAAACATTACTAAAATTTTCGAAATTTTGTTTTTCTACAAAATAATAAACTATACTATTTAGAAAAAAAATTATTTCTCTTATAATTTTATAAAAAATAACAGGGGAATATTTACATTTCTTGATCTATTAAACAAAACGATACATTATCTCGACGAATGACACCATGTTCTAGTACGGAAGCTAGCTTTACATTTTTGTTGGTGGTTTCATGGGTTTCATATCAATTTTTTGTAATTGTAGTTTACACGTACATATACCTCTTAACACTTGTTTGCTTTATTAAAAAAGTGTGTTGTTGTGATTTACGTCGAAATAAGTCAAAAACAACTTGAAACCCCATATAAAATCAAAAAGGAGAAACGGAAAAAAATTGAGCCTGTAAATGAACACAACTCAGAAACAAAAATAGCTATCTAATAATAAAAAAATAAAATTTGATTCTTGTGCAGCTTCATCTATATCATTAACTGTTTTTGGTTTTTTAATGGTTTTTCTTGGTGATGAAAATTCCGATATCTCACGGTTATCGATTCTTTTTTTCTCTCCAGAAATGCGGACGACAGTGTTTTTAGATATTCCTGTGGCTGCAGCAACACGATCATTTACATTTTTAAATGGTATTGAAGGTGAATTAAAGTTTCCTTCTCTTCTCATAAACTCTATAACATTGGCTATTATTTCGCGAGATTGACTGTTAATCACGCGGCCTCTTAATTTGCTATTAAACTCCATACTTAGGTTCTATTAAACTGTAATGAGCAAAAAACACAAACGAAAATAAAAGAAATGTTTTAGCGAAATTTACATCTGACATTTACGTCTGAATAAAATAGTGAAATACTTGATGCGCAGAGTGTACTTTCATTGCGTAAATCCGTCGGGATGCCTGTCAGTAGTGCTTTCTCTGTCTAGCCGTCGAAAGCCTCTAGAAATTTGATGAACTGTATACAGCTATTAACATACTGACATCTAGGCGAACACTATTACTTTCTTGTATTATTAGTTGCATATATTATGCATCATTTTATTGACAAGTAGAACATCATATTAATTATTTATTATCAACGATTTGCAAGTGTTGGTTAGCCATTTAGCTGATTTAGAATGGAAAATAAGAACAAAAACCGAAACTACCCACTATGCATAAAAACGTTAAATGAATGAAAACTGCATTACATTGTTACATTGTAACTCTCATTTCACTCTTGTTTTCATCTAAAGGACGGACTCATAACCGTCTAAGCCCAGAGTAGGGATGTTTACTTTTGTGATGAAACAATGTAGACGTTCCAGTGATATTATAGCGGTAACTTGTTACGTTATTCAACGTTACTGGAAGTTCCCAAAAATTATGTCTTTTTAACAAACCAGATGTGACATTCCTTGTATATTCAAGAGAGTCTTTTTACTTCTTGTAGATGTTATTATAAAGCCCATAAAATTAAATCATATTAATGAACTAAATGTGACGTTCCAAGTATGATACAGTTCATACCTTTTTATTTTTATCTTTGTCTTTTAAATTTTATATGTTATGTAAATATTTTATATATTTCATCTATATAAAAGAGAATAGAAATAATGTCTTCTAACTTGAAGTTAAAAGCTTAGCAGACAAGTTAAACTTCTAATTCCAGGAAATTTTACAGAAAGTATGATAATACAATGGTCTAAATTAATATCGAAGGAAAAAGTAAGAATTTTAATGAAATACTTAGTACCGGGCAAGAGACTGTTTCATAATACAGTACCTACCGGTTACGTAAGTAGTAAACGATCATTGGTATCTCCATCTATGAAGACGGGACGAACTGTTAGGTCTGTGATGTAAAGATGTGTAACTTGTACAAATTACTGTGCTGACCTGTATGCAATATTATTGTGAGTTATATAAATTAACATCGTATAAATATTTGTAACATGAAATAACTAAAAAGAAGTAAAAAAACTGTTTATGTAACTGCTAATTCAATTATTCCAGCGTACATAAAACTTTATTTGTAAATATATGCCAGAAATGATAATGAATATGATGTTAAAATTTAAACAACTATAGGATATTTTAGTACCGTTTTAAAAATATATCAAGAAAAGTATCTATGAGAAACGTTACAAGAAGGCTGGTTATGTTTCATGTTTAGTGGGTAGTCAACTTTAAAATATGGAGTTTACATATCAATATATCATTTTGCGTCTACGAAACTTTAAGATAGATATTTCTAATTGGAATTTAAACGAATTTCTTATTTTAGGCCGAGCAAAAAGCAAGATCCTTTCAAGGTGAGAGTCACCGCTGACGTGGACTCAGAAGGCAACTCGAACAGCGAAGAAATCAAGAGAGCCGTGTATGAACCAGTACATACCAAGCATAGATTAGGAGAACTCACTACCACAGATCCGGATGATTTGAGGTTTAACGAATTTGGAGGTACGAAAGAAAGCCTGTTATACTTTCAACCAATCACCTAATTAAGTATTCGAGGAAGTAAGATTAGCAACATCGTATTAAGAAAAAAATACCAAAGAGAAATAAAATTAACTGCATTAGTTGATTTTGTAATAAAAAAAACCTTTCTCTATTTTATACAGGGTGTCCAGCGACGGGGAACACTATCTAATCGTATATCTGACAATGGAAGGATTTTATTAAAAATTACTAAGGAATATAGGTTATGATCTTTCCATCTAATTTTGACAGTTCTGTCATTTGCGCTTATACCTTGTTCTTAATTTTTATTAAGGATTGCAATAGAACATTACATTTTTAGGGTCACTTTGTATAATAAGGTCTATATCTATTTATTTTTATTTATAAAAAAATATTTCAGAAAAACAAAATAATATTTATTTTTGAACGTGGCTTGCAGATTTTAAGAGCCAGTTTTTTTCGGATTAATATGCATGACGTATATTTATCGTAGGACCATAGGTTTATTACTTAGTCATGAAGTCATGCAAAAAATCAAAAAATTTGTATGAGTGAAATTTCCGCAAAAAATTTTTTTGGTCGTTACTAAGGTCAATTTTTGGATTACAGCCCTTAGGTCTTGTACACACTACTAAACATAAAATTTGGGTAGCAAAATTTTTTAAATGCTGTAACTTGACATTGGATTAATGATTTTTGCGGATTTGGAATCCTTATTTTACGTATATTTTCTATGGTCTAACCATTTTATTTGAGGGTTAAAATTTTCACATTGTACCGGGTCGATAATAGACAAAACCGTAGCGTACGACGCGCTCTAAGGTTTGGCATTATTTAAGTTTTGTAAAAATAAATTCTCATCTCAAGTTGTTATTGTTTAATGTCCTTCTCACTGTTCTGTCCAAAACTCTCACCCCAGTTTATTGTCTCAAAGAGTTTTACAGAGTTCTTTGTCCGCCCCAATGCCCATATTTATGATCGGCTGTAATTTCTACGCGACGCGTCAATTTCAATGTAGGCATTGGAAAAACAAATTTGTTGCTATGGAATTAAAAACTGTTAACATTATTTTAGAAATAATCTGACACATTTCAATGTTATAATTTAGTAAATTTTAATTAATATGAGGCGTTTAACCACGGCAGAAACGGACAATTGCATTCGACTTCTCAAAGAAGAAATGTCAAATTAGTATATTGTGCAACAAGTGTTGAAAATAGCACTTTTCACACGCATGTGACGGTTTGGGGCACGAGTCTAAAAGACGAGTGCCACAAGTCACAAAGTGTGAAAAGTGAAAACACGAGTTACACACTATACTTTTCCTACGGCTGCCACTTTATTATCAAATATTTTTAATGATATTATTGTTAGTACAGCAAATCTTATTTATTTATCTTATATATTTATTTATAACCATACAGTTATACATACATATATTTACAACAATGAATAAGAACAACAATGAACAATAACAACAATGAAAAAACAATTTTTATTCGCTTATTAATAGTCTTCCCTGCTGTTTTATTTGAAATTGTAATTTACTGTTATGTTAGAACAATTTTTAAAATTTATTGTAGGACAGTCCTGCCCTTTCAGCACATTTTCAGTTATAGTTATGTTTTTTCGTTTGAACAAGATGGCTCAAAATACTGAGGATCAAAAGGATGTATTTTGTGTAGCTGGTTATCTGATGTGCTTTCTTCCAAATTATGATCAGAAGGATTTACTGATCCGACAATTTTTTTGGAAATTTCAATTTTATTCTGTACGGAATCGTCTATGTATCCCTCAGCGACAGTGCTAGAACGCCATCATCCATGGCATTTGAGGGTTAGCAAATCGCCACCTGCAATAACTAACATTGTAGCCGATGATCGACGAAAACAATGGTCAGTATATTTCTGGGGGTTTGATAGTTTTAAAAAGTTGCTTTCTTTAGCCATACTTCCGATTTTATTAATTCCTACTACCTGTTTCGTGCATTTTCCATTTTTGTAATTTAAGAAAAATCTCTTTTCTGTAATATTAGGAGGCCGCAGACTAGCATATTCTCAGCAAATATCATAAAATCTTCCTCTTATAGTAAAAGATCGAGGTATCTTATTTTAACTAAGAAAGCGGACTTTAGATCTTGCATATCATCGATTTTTATCTGGCACAATTCCTCTCGCCTACAAGCTCCGGCTAAGCCAACAGCAACTACGGTCTAACAATTAAAAAACTTGATTAGATATTTTTATACTTTTAATAAATCTAAAACTTACCTTAGTTAATAAATATATGTTATCTGGAGCCGTATTCAGAAATTTATGAAAATCTTGGGATGTTAGAATTCTTGATTTCTTTGGCACATACTTTTCTGCTTGCCTCTTCAGATAAGCTAGTAACTTATGATATTTCGAAATATCAATACTGTGTTTGAGGTTTATAGTGTTTTTCAACATAGAATATTGCGACCACATTGTTGAGGATTTATATTTTTGCGCTAATTCTTCAAAATAAACAAGCAGAACATTCTCTGATAACGATTTTAGGTTTCGTTCATTCTTCCATTTTACAAATGTTTCATAACAACTTTCATATCTTTCTTTTGAAATTAACGGTAGAAGATTTTGCGTGATTTGGGAGGCTCTTTCAAGTATTTCTGGAGGAATGCAGTTAAATTCATCTTCTATCATCGTGTAACACTGCTTTTTTTCTATTTTTGTATTATTTTACTTTTCACACTGCGTGTGAAAACGTTTTCACACGCTGTTTGAATTTGACGTTTTTCGAGGGAAGTTGGTAGTGCGTTCTTGTGTATATTCTAAGCAGCCGTAGGAAAAAGCAAATTGCGCACTTTTACAATGTCAGCCGAAAGACAATTTACGAGCCCTAACAACTATATGTTCAGACGATATAAGAAAATTAAAAAAAAATATATTTTTATTTATTTTAAACAATTTTTTCGATTTTCCTGAGTGAAAAATCAAGTCACATACTCTTTACTTAACATAAAATCTGATCGTAAGGCAATAGTTTTTTATGTTTATAATCAACATAACAAAGTAACGAAATTTAATCAAATTTTCCGACAAATAAATATTCGGACAAACTTGAATTTGTGGTAATAACGGCTTGAATGCGCCATGGCATGGAATCTACTAAAATCTTACAATATTCGGGAGTGAAAGAGTTCCAAATTTATGAAATGTTTTCCTTTAATGCGGGAACGGTACGCTGAGGATCGTTACGCAAAGACTTCTTCATCTGATGCCATAATGTTTCAATGACATTCAAGTCGGGACTACTCGAATGCCACGATAAAACTTTTATATTATGGTCACCAAATCACTTTTTCGTTGTTTTCGCCGTATGGCAGGGTGCACCGTCTTATTGAAACATAAAACTATAATTTCCAAAACATTGTTCTATTGTTGGAATTAAGCTTTTTAATAAAATTTGTTGATACTTTTCTGCATTTACTGTACCATCAATAAACTCATACTTGCCAACCCCTTTACTACTCATACATCTCCATATCATAACCCCCTAGGGAAATTTAACAGTACCCTTTAAGCAGACTTTATGAAAAACTTCGGATTTTGTACGAATTACCCTTTTTCGAAAATCTCCAACGCATACATCAAATTTCGATTCATCGCTGAAGATGACATTACTCCACATTTCCGTTGTCCAGGATATTTTGGATGTTACCCAATCCAAACGTTTTTTCATTTGAATAGCTGTCAGTAATGGCTTTTACTTCACCTATAAGGAATGTGTGTAACAAAACATTATTAATTTTTGCGTATTAAAACGAAAAATTACAAACTTGCTTTATAAAAACTGTAACCACACTTATGCAACCATTGTCTACAACATTCCCTAGAGACATTTAATTTTGCCTCATGATTCCATTTGGCCTGACTTTGTCGTAGACTAGCCCTTCTGTTGGTTTTGCAAATCTTTACCAGAACACGGCGTTCTCTTTCTGTAATTAGGCATTCCAAACAAATGAATTACCATTGGGCAGGTTTGGTATATCTAAGGATGGCGACATATGGTGTATTCCATCTACTTTACGTAAAATCTTGAATAATGGATTACATTTAAATATTTTATGTCAAACACAATAAAAATAATATTTAAAAAACCCACCTATACATTTCTTCATAAATTGGCAGGCTTGGCGAGTACTACTTCGAATAAAAATAGCGTCCAAGTTGCAAGACTATGTCGCTACTCCCTTAAATATACAAGAATTTCCCACTGGCACCTATTAGGCATTCCAACGACCTGTCAAACAATACCTGCCAGTGGGAAGGTCTCGTATATCTAAAGGGGTAGCGACATAGTCTTGCATCTTGGACGCTATCTACCAAACCTGCCCACTGGCAATTCATTTGTTTGGAATGCCTAATTGTTTGACAGGTCGTTGGAATGCCTAATAGTACGCGTTCGGCCTGGACTTTTACCACGAACGTCAACACTAGCTGTCTCTCCATATTTTTTAATAATATCCCCGATCGTTGATTTTGCAATATTTAAATCATTCGAAATTTTTTGCATTGATTTACCTCTGTTGTACTGAGAAATTATAATTTCTCGTAGTTTTATGTTTGTCGCAACTCCACGCACCATTTTCTTAAAAATGTATATCAAAATTTGACGGATAAACCTAACTGAGAGCTATTGACCTAAACACACTAGATTTATCAGTAAATGCATGCATATTACTGATTTAAAAGAGTATGTGACTTGATTTTTCACTCAGGCAAATCGAAAAAAAATGTTTAAAATAAACATAATAGTATATTATGCAACGAGCACGAAATGAAGCATATTTTGCACGAGTATGAAAGTTTGAAACACGAGCCGTAGGCGAGTGTTACAAATCATACGAGTGAAAAATAGATATTTCGTGCGAGTTGCATACTATACTTTTTCTACGACTGCTTTCTATTACACAAACACAAATAGATTACACTGCAAATAACAAATTATACAGTGACCTGTATATAACTCAGGATTTGGCAATTTCAAATACTTGGCAATATCTTTTCCCATTGCCCCAATTTTATTTAACCCTATTCTTTGAACGGTGCATTTACCTTTTTGGTAATTTATAAAAAACCAGGGATCATTAACATGAGGAGGGCGTATTTTTTAAAAATTTTATAATATTGACCAATTATAGTGAACTTTCGAACAATTTTGGTTTTAGTGTCTGGTACCGTCACCAAAACTGCTTCATTCAAATCATTAAAATTTGACATTTTCATCTGATGTAATTCATGTCGTCTGCATGCGCCCATTACACCCATAATTAACGCAACCTACAATTAAAATTCACAAATTGAAAATACTTTGCATTACACAAATATAAAAAATAACGTATTTTAAATATAAATAACCTACTTTTGTTACTAAATATATCTCATCAGGAGCTTCTTTTATAAATTTTTCGATTTCATTTGACGTAAAAGTCTTCGACTTTTTTGGTTAGTATCCGTCTGACTGCCGCTTGAGAAATGCTTTCAATTTCAAATATTTGCTAATATCTATATTATTATTAATGCTGATAGTCGTTCTTAACATCGAATATTGTGTCCAAAGCGTATAACTTTTCATTTTTATCGCCAATTCGGCAAAATAAGCCACTAAAACGTTCTCTGAAAATGAGTTTGCGTTCTCACCTTTTTTCCAATTCATGAAGAGGGCATAAGATCGTTGATATAATTTTTTTGATGTTGGTGGCAACAAATTTAAAGTTGTTACTTTTGCAGCTTCCTTTATGTTTGGAGGTGTTAATTCTATATCACTATCACTGTCCATTTTATTAATTTATTTCATAAAAAAAGATAATTATCGTAAGATCTGTCAATATTAATTATACTGACAGTAACGTCAAAATGATATTATAGCCGCCTTAGTTTTTGATCTACTAAATTAAAATTTCATTTCGCACGCGTTGCTGGGCAACCCGTGCAATATGAAATATTGTGTAAAATGTGTATGATATAAGTTCCAATAGCCGAATCAAAATGATGATTTATCATTGCAGCCGTAGAAAAATATATTTTTTTAATTTTCTTACGTCTTCCGAACATATAGTTGTTAGGACTCGTTTAATTTGAACGGTCGCGTCGAAACTACTGATGATCATAATTATGTGCATGAGGGTGGACATACAAAAAAAAAACAAAGAACCGAAAGAATTTTAATGAAAGAGACTATGCAGAATAGAACAAAGTACTCTAGAAAGCTAAATGACTCTTTAAGGCAACAAACGGGGGTGAGGGTTTCGGATAGAACAGTGAGAAGAACATTAAATAAAAACAACTTGAGGCTTTTTATCGCCTATTACTACAGAACTAGCAATTCTGCATGTTACAATCACAGGACTATGCAAACAGAAATGTAAATCTTAACTAAAATAATTTACAATCTACATAACACTTTCTGCCGATTGGAAATATTAATTATTTCTAAGAAAGTTGAGGGCTACTTAAATTAATCATGAATTGTAAATATTTTCTACCTGTAGAGATTACATATACATCCTATTTTTGTTGATTAAAATGATTAAGAAACTACTATTTTTAAAAAAATTAGGAAGAAAACCAAATAATGTTAAACATTTTAGTTTAGAAATTCTCCGTCACTGATTTATGATGTTATATTGGGGTTTATCTCCTAAATTAATATTAATTTGCACCTAGATTTACTACTATTAAGTAATTCATGTTTTTTCCATAAAACTTTTGTCATGTGTTAGTTCTATATAGTTTATGCTTACTTCCATTTTGCAAAATAAATCATACAGAGTTTTCAAAAAATTATGAATATCTGTTACTAGATACTATTTAAAAATAAAACTGTGTGTAACAGAAATACGTAAATTTACGATGAGGAAATGGAAAATGGAACAAACAAAGAAACGGCTTTAAATAAAATCCAAATAAGAACCTCTTCAAGATCAAATAAAGAGTCGAAAACTTTTAAACAACTTGAGGTGATAATTTTTTTTCAAAAACAACATAATGCCAAACATTTTAAATTATAGAGCCCGTCGCAGAGCAAAATGTGTGCGGTTATTACACACCATATAGCGAATAGGCGGGCATGGGCAAATAAACATGCGAATTGGGGTAAGCCAGAGTGGAGCCACTGTCTATTTACTGATGAAACAAGATTTAATTTGATTTACTCCGATGGCCGAATGTTAGTTTGGAGAGTGCCAAATTAGCGATATTTGGAGGAAAATATTGCCCTTCAAGAGGCATTTGGTAGCGGAGGTGTTACAGTGTGGGGGAGGTATTATAAGAAATAGTAAAACCGAGCTATTCATTACCAACCAAACCATTAACGCTACTGTTTATCAGGAGGAAATTTTGAAACCTATTGTTCCTTTTGCTCGAAATTACGGCCAAGAATTTCTATTAGTGGATGACAATGCTCGAATTCACAGAACGCGAAGGATCACAGAGTTTTTGCAGGCACAGAACATCAATAGGATGGATTGGCCTGCAAAGTCTCCCGATCTTAATGACATCAAACAAGTTTGGTCTTATTTAAAATTTACATTAAGATCGCGTGATGTACCCCCAGAAACATTAGAAACGCTTAGTGAGGCCATTCGTGAAGAATGGGAGAATATTCCACAAGATTGTATAAATAATCTTGTGGAGACTCTACCAAATCGATGTCGGGAAGTAATACGTGGAGCAGGAGGACCAACAAAATATTAGTGTCTCTTTTTTTTAATTAATGTACCTACTTAATTTCGGGTAAATTATTACCAAAGATTGGGTATTTAAAGATAGAACACTTGGCATTTTCCCATTGATAATTGCCGATTGCTTTCAATGACCTCGTCCGTTTAATACGCAATAATCTAATTTCATTGTAAACTCCAAAAATGCAAGGTTGCAATTCCCATCGTTGACGCAGTGGGTTCAGAACAAAAATTAATGGACAGACAATTTATGTTGTTCAGGCTAATTTTTTTTATTTATTTAAAATTACCAATACTCCAGACAGCACAACTCAATCCATTGGATATCCATCGGAAGTCCATTCATGGACATATCGGCTGTCCAAAGGACGTCCAGCATTTTACCAAAGGACATCCAATGGACATCCACTGGACTATACAAATGTCCCACTCATGGACGTCCATTTGGACTTCATGAAAGGTCCATATATGGACTCTTTTTGTATTGCTTTTGGACAATTTATGGACATTTGACGGACATCACCACCTATATTAATATGAAATATATGGACTTATTTTTATTGTCATAAATAATATCAAGCATATATTAGTTTTATACGCACTCCTTTCTGTTGACCTTCTCTGCCATTTTTTTAACGCTATTTCGCTTACTTTTTAGGCAGCACCATTGTCACTCTCAGCAGCAGCTAAAAAAAGACATTTTATACGAATATTGAGTCTTAAATCAATCGTTTAATACACGCCTGATCAGGCAAAACTGATAGTTAAAAATGTAAAACTTTTAGATAAAATGTTATCAACTAATATGAAAATATGCATTCACTAATGTACTTTAACTCTATACTTACATATAAACAAAAAACTGCTCATTATTTCTTAAATTACCATTTTACTTTCATGCCATCATATTATGCGAATTCTTTTGTGAGGATATTAGAAATTATGGAAACAAAACATCTTTTTATAAGTTTGTCATGTTCGTGTCCCTGGTTTTGGTAACTGCTGAATCTAAAATTGCAATAAAAATATGTATTTGTGAACATTAAAGAGAAACCACTTTCAATGCATTAATTCTTAAACGTTACAAAACGATTCTATTTTAATAAAAGTAAAACTTACAGCTTCTTTAAAAATATTTGTATCTTCTAAATAGCCTCTTCTGCTAATGTCTCATGCCATACAAATAGAAACTTGAATATTTTTCTTCTCCTTTGAAAGTTTTCTCATCTCTTAGTTACAATAATGATTGTGTTGACATCATCTCGAATTTGCAGCATATAAGTTAGCTTTTAGTAAAGCCATTTTTTTAAATAGGTAGGTAAATCATTTGACAAAAGGTCTAAAAGAAAGGTATTCTTTGAATGTAAATCGAAAACATAAAGTTTGAAACATAATTGATAGGTTATATTAGTTTAAAACAAACGTTTTAATTTTTAGATTTTTAAATGATTTAATTAATAAATATACTTATTTTCTTACCAGATAAACATCTATGTGCTACATATAGGCTGTGTTTTCTTAACAATCTTAACCTCATTCTTCTTTTTTCTTTTCTTCTTCAAGTCTGGCCTGAGTGGCCTTTTACTTTACTATCTTGTCAACAGAGGCGAGAGGAGAGGAAAATTATTTGATTTATTTTAATTAAAACCTAGTAGTAAATAATTAAATTATACAAGAAGAATTATAATAATTTATTTTAAGTTAGTCATTTTTATAGTGTCCATCATGGAGATTTTTAGGACATTCATTGGACTTATGAATGGGTATTTCCATTGGATAATGGAAAACGGATGTCCAATGAATATCCATATGAAGTTCATGGACATCCAGGACATTATTTGGACAAAATATGGACGTCCAATGGACGTCGTGTGCTATCTAGGACCAATTACCACTAGGTATCCATATCCATACATACCTAATCTTTGTTATTATAGTATATCGTGTTTAATTAAAAATTTTGTAAGAATTGACTTTTGGCCGATGTTAACGAATCTTGTATATTGTAGAATATAATGTAATAAACTTATTCTTGACGCTACGTTTTGGTCTATTATCGACTCGGTATAATGTGTAAATTTCAACCCTCAAAATGCTTAGACCACGGAAAATCTACGTGAAACAAGAATTCTAAATCCGCAAAAATCATCAAGAACCGTCAATCCAATGTCAAGTTATAGCATTTTAAAAATTTTGCAACCCAAATTTTGTTTAGTAGTATGTACAAGACTTTAATCCAAAAACTGACAAAAACGTATAGAGATACCTTAGTTACCTTAGTAACGAACTATATTGCAACGTTCAAAAAAAATTTTTGAGGAAATTTCAGTCGTACAAACTTTTTGATTTTTTGCATGACTTTATTAATCACCCCGTATATAATAAACCTAGAGTCCTATGATAAATATACGTCATGCAGCTTAATCCGAAAAAACTAGCTCTTAAAATCTGCAAGCCACGTTAAAAAATTTTCATTCCTCTTGAAAATATTTAACTTTAAATTTGGCCTAAAAATGTCTATGCGTAAGTTCGAGTGATCAGCAGTTTAATTCATCACTCGTATTCCATATTTAGCATAAAAACAGCTTTTAAGATTTTTAACTAGTTTAACGCATCTTCATTATCAAGGTTAATTTTCGTTTCAAAATTTGACACTAAATTCTCAAAACTTTCGATAATATCACTTGATTTATTAGAACGTTCGATGTGTCCCTTTTTCTTTCATTATATGATTTTCCGGAAGTAGATGCAGGTTTCGACAAATATTTATGCAGATTTGGGAAAATACAGGGGAGTACATTTGGTTTAATCTTAATTTGAAAGGAGTTTTTATTAAATTTCCAATGGGAAGATATTACTAAAACCACTTTATACCTGTAAGATTACACAGTGTATCGCAAAGAAAAATTCAGAATCTTTCAGCTTTCAACTAATTAAAGTAAAACTGTCTTAGTTTCACTTAATCTGAAACAAAATAGTGAGTACAATGTACAGAAACTGAACTCAATACAGTTTGTAATAACCATACGTTAGTATTATTTTCTGTTTTTTTTTTATTATTTTATTTTTATTTTTTATTATTAATTTTATATTATTAATTTTATTTTCTTTTTTTTTTTCTTCTTTTTATTAGCTTCGACACCAAAATGCGAAGAAGGTGAATTGCTGTGTAAGAGCGGTCAATGCGTAAGCATAGCTTCACGTTGCGATGGAAACCGAGATTGCAATGATAATTCTGACGAAGACGGTTGTGTCTATCCTGGTATGTTACTGTTACATTGTTGCCGCGTTACTAAAAACATTAACAAACTTGAAAAATAATTATTTCCTTTGCAAAGAAATCGTATCATTTATCTGTAGCACATGCTATTCATTATTCTACAGGAAATTAACGTTTTGTTTGATGTTACATCAATTTCTGCATTCTATGTTTCATTTTTCAAGGATTCATACTGATGGCAACACCCAAATTAATATTTTGTTCAAATGAAAATAGAGAAATTGTTCTCTTTTTTTATATTATATTTCTTCTATTATATTAAAGTTTAGTCATCTATAAAAAAATTCGAAAATATTATTTGTTTATATAAATTTTGAAAGGCTCTTTTAAAATGTTCACTTTGCCACCTCATTTTTTTGCAGCTGTAGCGCCATAATGCAAAAAATGTAACAGCTCTTTTTCAAATCAATTTACAAAAAAAAAATAATTGAGAGAAAAATTTACTTTGCTAATAATATAAACAATTAGTGTGACATCATGATTTAGGCTATCAGTATTAGTAGTGGCATGATACAATTATTTACCCTATTAAGTATATTGGACCTTTTTCACCTTGTGCATATGAATAAAATAAACTAAAAAAGAGTTCGCTTATTTTTATAGTATTTTGTCTATTAGTAACATAAATATTAAAGCATTCTTAAATGCCGAGGTCATTGATCTTTAAACATAAATTACCTACATTTGTACTGTTATTAATTAAATAAATATAATCTAGTAATTTGTAAATCATAAAAACTGTAAATAATCGCAGGTTTACCGCGAACCGCATGGAGACATTGACATATTAATAGATACATTTTAGAATAGTAGAAATAATGTGTTTCAAGATTATCTAGGTGGCAAAGCAGGAAACAAAGACCATTGAAGGAAATAAAGTGAGGTTAAACCGACCCGTTTTATTCACGTGTTTCCGTCACTATCAAGTTACCCTAGGGCTGGTATATATAACGCGGTTACAGCATATACCCACTAAACAGGTGAAGGGGTCACTGAAGCTAGGGATACTTCCAGCGAATGTGGCAGGTTCTTATAAACTACTGAGTTTAAATGACCCCAAAGTAAAAATAGTGGGGATAAATATTTGTGGATACATTGTGTCCAGGTACTGTTTCACTCTAGTATCGAAATGAGAAGGAATACCATCTTGCTGGAACCAAATTTCATCAGAAAGTTCATAGTGATTTGTATGATTTGGAAATAAACGAACTAACTCTGGAAGTATCTGCTCTTTAAGGAGTTACAAATAACGATTACCGTTAAAGTACCTATCATGAAGAATGGGTCCAATAATTTTTTCTCTAACTATATCAGCCCAAACATTTAAGTTTTGTATATATTGGGTGTGTATGACCTTACATCCAATGAGGAATAAGCATTTGCCTATCTAGGTCATCTTCATTCAATTCTTGGTGTAATTGCTCTTTATAGGAATGACACTTATTGAATCCTCCTATCGCTCATATTATTGTCTAATGCAAGCTTTGAAACTGAAGTTTTTGGTTTTTCCTGTACCCTTAGAGCCACATTTCCTTCATCAGTGGCTGCCTCTTTCGTCCAGATCTAGGTTTGTTTTTCACACTTCCTGTTTCGTTGACTTTCCTCAAATTTCTTGATACTCTAGATTTAGAAATCGGGGAAATTCTGTCAGGAAATATTTTATTAAATAAATCACAAGATTCTTGCAACTGTCACTCAGTGCAACCATGGTTTAAATAAATAAAAATTCTCAGTAGTATCAAATTTTGAGAGTTATGTATCGTCTATTGGGCTAGTTTGGGTAAAATGAATAAACTTGCAATTAAAACTCATTTTGTTCAATTGTCTCCGAAAAACAGATTAAATTAAATCTACATATTAATAAAAAGTAACCAAGTATGTTATGTTGGGAATGGGGTGTTAATACACTGCGACCTAAAAGATCTATTGTGCCCCCTTCTGTCGCTAATGCACCAAGGAAATGTCTCAATGCCTATAACGACCCTTCTAATCCTATTTTCTCAAGGAAGTGTAGGATTTGAAGTGGCTTCAAGTTGGGGAAAGCTCCCTCTTCTATTTGATATCCTCCTAGATATAGTGTCCTTGGATTCTCGAGTGCTACACGTTCAGTTAGGATATGAATGGAGGATTCGTCCATCTCCTCATAGAATCTGCACTCACTATTCTCTACTAATCTCAGTTTACTTAGATGTCCTTTTAGTCGGCAATACCCGGTAAGGATCCCTGTTACAATACGTAATCTGTTCTTGCTCAGGCAGATGCAGGCTTCCGATCTTTTCCGGTCATATTCACCCAGACGTATCTTGGCCTGTCTCAGCCCCAAGAGATTGTTCCAATTATCGGTTCTTCTACTGCCCAATTCTGCCTAATAATAATATTATGTTACTGCTGATACCGCAGAACGACTCAGGTCCTACAAAGAGTGTTTGAGCCCTTTTCCTTGCAAGACTATCTGCAATCTCATTACATTGTACCCCATTATGTCCCGGGATCCAAGTGAGAGTAACTCTATTTTTCTCGCCTAGCTCATTCAATTATTCTAGGTATCTCCATACCATTTTTGAGCTGATTACGTAAAATATCAGCGCTTTGATGGCTGGTGGACATGATAATAATCTCTTGTCTATGATAGTTTCTCTCGATGTTAAACTGGATACACTTCTCGATAGCGTGAATTTCCGCCTAGAAAATGCTTGGGTATTTTCCCAAGCTTTCGGAGTGCTTGGTTTTTTGGCCTATTCCAGTTCCTTCTATGGTTTTGGAACCGCCCGTATACCACTAAATAGCACGTAATTCGGTTGCAAGGGCGATGGATTCTTGGCTTCATTCTTTATTGCAGCCCAGCTCTGTGGTTTTTCACAAAACTGTACTTCTTTAACATTTTATCCTGGGGCATGTCCCAGGTATCTTTAGTCCTGAAGCAAGTAGACTTTCGTCTGATTACTCCATTCCTGATCATTCTATATCGTGTTCTTTTTGCCACATTTTCTATCATCAAATGTAGAGGGGTGAGGTTTAAGATCCCCTCCATTGCGGCCGTAGGACAGGTTTTCATTGCACCAGTAATGCAAACACAGGCTAGTCTTTGTACTTATGAGATATTAGCTCTCGTAGTAGCTAAACTAGTTCTGTCTATAGTCCAGGCTATAGCCCCGTAAGTGATGATTGGTATCACTATTGCAGTATACATCCATCGCAGTATGTTTACCTGCAATGTTTCTGCATACCATTAGGGCTTTTGTGGACTTATTTACTACTTCCTTCTCATGTGTGTTCCAGAGAAGTTTGTTGTCCAGGGTTGACTTCATTTTTCCATTCTATATAATATATCCCGTCTAATTTAACGGTTTTGAGATTAAGTTTTCTTTCCTTGAAAAGGCTACTGTTGTTTTTGTAGGGTTTATACTAAGTCTCACTTCACGGCACCATCTTTTGGTATGTTCTAGTCCTCGTTGGACTATATCACACAGGATATTTCTAAACTTGCCTCTAGCAAATATGACTATGTCATCGGCATAACCTTGACAGGGTATGCCGAGGTCAGTCAATCTGCATAGAAGTTCGTCTTCGGTTAGGCTTCACATTAGTGGGGATAGAACTCCTCCTTGTGGACATCCTCTGGTTGTGCAGATGGAGATGGTTTCCTGCCCTATCTGTGTCTCTGCAGTTCTCGTAGATAACAGCTGAGCCATCCATCTGCATGTGATGTTATCTACTCCTCTGTATGCAAGTGCTCTATTTACAGATTCATGTGGCGTGTTGTCAAAAGCTCCTTCTATGTCTAGGAAGGCACACACGACCGTTATTTTGTTTGTCAGTGCATCCTGGATTACGTCAGTCAACTGTACCTGGGCAGTTTCTGTAAATCTTCCTGCTTGGTACGCGTGTTGGCTGTGGTGGAGTGGCACCCTCTCCAGGACTTCCGTTCTGATATAATTATCAACAGACTTCTCCATTGTTTTTAATACAAAGGATGTGAAGCTGATTGGTCGGAAGGATTATCCTTTTTCCCTACTTTTGGAATAAAGGTGACTCTGGCCCTTTTCCATGCTTCTGGTATATATTTCAGCTCCAGACTACTCCGGGATAGCCGCATTATGTGTGGTAGTAATTCCTCCTGTGCCTGCTGAAGCAGGGCAGGAAATATTCCATCCACACCTGGAGACTTAAACGGTTCAAAAGTGTTAACGGCCCACTTTAACCAAGTAAACATTAAGTATGTACAAGAATTTTATTAATAAAACTGAGTGATCATTATCGAGATTTCAATGACATTTATGTCATGGACCAATGCAAAACAACTGAAATTGATACATTATGATAGCACAGATAACTGTGTTATTCATTAATTATTCAAAACAACGTTTACCTTTCTGTTTTATTATTTTCTTATAATAAGGTAAAACAAAAACCACTTGAACTTCATATTGATGGATTCATAAAGAACAGATCTATCTGAAAACAAATATAAATAGAGGATGATTTATTTAAAATTTCATCCGATGACGTCATATATTGATAAATTTGATAGTTGACGAAAATCCCCAATCGTCATTAAATAGTGCATAAAATATACCAAAACATTTATTCAAGTCAATTTTCATTACAATCCATACAGTTCATCAAATTTCTAGAGGTGTTCGGCGCCCAGACAGAGAACGCGCTACGTGTGACTAAGATAGCTATTGTACAGTCTGCTAAACAAGTTATTTTAAATAGTTTTTAATATTTTTAGGTAAAAAAATTTTAAAAGTGTGGAATTGTTTAGGGATTAAATTGGTCTGATTGGACTTTCTTAGAACGTTTTTAAAAGCAGCTAAAGATAGTATGTAGAATTGAAAATAATTATTATGCCATAAAAGGTGTTTTGGAATTCCTTCAACCTTTTGAAATTGAGTCAGAAAATATAAATTTTATAGGATAGCGGAAAATACCTATAATTTTTTTGTAGGCCTTTGAAAAATCGTGGAAATAGTTTATATTTTATTTCTACCTTATTAAGGAAAATGGTACCTATTATTAATAACGGTTGTTTCTGAAACATTACTAAAATTTTCGAAATTTTGTTTTTCTACAAAATAATAAACTATACTATTTAGAAAAAAATTTATTTCTCTTATAATTTTATAAAAAATAACAGGGGAATATTTACATTTCTTGATCTATTAAACAAAACGATAAATTATCTCGACGAATGACACCATGTTCTAGTACGGAAGCTAGCTTTACATTTTTGTTGGTGGTTTCATGGGTTTCATATCAATTTTTTGTAATTGTAGTTTACACGTACATATACCTCTTAACACTTGTTTGCTTTATTAAAAAAGTGTGTTGTTGTGATTTACGTCGAAATAAGTCAAAAACAACTTGAAACCCCATATAAAATCAAAAAGGAGAAACGGAAAAAAATTGAGCCTGTAAATGAACACAACTCAGAAACAAAAATAGCTATCTAATAATAAAAAAATTAAATTTGATTCTTGTGCAGCTTCATCTATATCATTAACTGTTTTTGGTTTTTTAATGGTTTTTCTTGGTGATGAAAATTCCGATATCTCACGGTTATCGATTCTTTTTTTCTCTCCAGAAATGCGGACGACAGTGTTTTTAGATACTCCTGTGGCTGCAGCAACACGATCATTTACATTTTTAAATGGTATTGAAGGTGAATTAAAGTTTCCTTCTCTTCTCATAAACTCTATAACATTGGCTATTATTTCGCGAGATTGACTGTTAATCACGCGGCCTCTTAATTTGCTATTAAACTCCATGCTTAGGTTCTATTAAACTGTAATGAGCAAAAAACACAAACGAAAATAAAAGAAATGTTTTAGCGAAATTTACATCTGACATTTACGTCAGAATGAAAGTGAAATACTTGATGCGCAGAGTGTACTTTCATTGCGTAAATCCGTCGGGATGCCTGTCGGTAGTGCTTTCTCTGTCTAGCCGTCGAAAGCCTCTAGAAATTTGATGAACTGTAATTGAGCCATTAATCGAGTGTCCCGCCAATTATGCACAACCCCGTATAGTAGTTATGTTTTAAAAATAAATTTTAGTTTGTAGTATTTTTAACAGTTTTTGTACGAGGCGAATAGCGTTCAACATAAAGAGATATATTTCTAATTTTCTTACAATAACAAAATGTTGGTTGCCTTTATCGTGACGTCAGAGCTTAAAGAGTGTTTGCCCTTTCTAAAAAATATGAAATATAGATATGCAAACTTTTAGTAGTACTTGTTTAGTTTATTTTAAGTTAAAGAAAAATATGTATGTAGAGGCAAAGATTAAATATGCGTAGAGTCAATTATCCAAAATATTATTTAGTTTTTTGCTTTGGGAAAATCGTTAAAAATACAAATTTTGCAATATTTTACCATCAAAATTTTATAAAATTTTGGCAACGTGACTCCAAAAGGATGCAGTTTTATCATTTACCTACATTTACATACTTTTTTCTCTTTGCCATTACAGGGTGTTTCAAAATAAGAGGTAAATATTTTAACGGTGTATTATACAGGTGAAAATAAGGTAAAAAGTTTCTATAAATATGTATCCACAAATGCCCCATAAGGGAGCAACGCCCCTTTGTAGATAACCCACTGACGATATTGTTTTTTAACGATATCTTCAAAATCGTTACCGATAACTAATATTTCAAATTTCTTAAAATTGATGTTCTGAATGTGTCAACTTTATAGTTTTAACTGGGAGAATGATGTAAAAATGTCTATTCTCTACCATACTTATAAAATTTCTACGACAAAATGGTACCCTTGGTTAACTTCGATAAGATTGATAGTTTCCCAGAAATATCGCTTCCAAGAACGCCTGGTATGTCAAAACTTCAAATTTTCTATAAAAAGAAAATCTAAAGTAATTATGAGGATATGAAAAATCTCAAATTTTCCCTAAAAATATGAAAAATTCATCTAGTAATAATCTAGTATAATCTAGTATAATCTAGTATAATCTAGTATAATCTAGTATAATCTAGTATAATCTAGTATAATCTAGTATAATCTAGTATAATCTAGTATAATCTAGTATAATCTAGTATAATCTAGTATAATCTAGTATAATCTAGTATAATCTAGTATAGTCTAGTATAATCTAGTATAATCTAGTATAATCTAGTATAATCTAGTATAATCTAGTATAATCTAGTATAATCTAGTATAATCTAGTATAATCTAGTATAATCTAGTATAATCTAGTATAATCTAGTATAATCTAGTATAATCTAGTATAATCTAGTATAATCTAGTATAATCTAGTATAATCTAGTATAATCTAGTATAATCTAGTATAATCTAGTATAATCTAGTATAATCTAGTATAATCTAGTATAATCTAGTATAATCTAGTATAATCTAGTATAATCTAGTATAATCTAGTATAATCTAGTATAATCTAGTATAATCTAGTATAATCTAGTATAATCTAGTATAATCTAGTATAATCTAGTATAATCTAGTATAATCTAGTATAATCTAGTATAATCTAGTATAATCTAGTATAATCTAGTATAATCTAGTATAATCTAGTATAATCTAGTATAATCTAGTATAATCTAGTATAATCTAGTATAATCTAGTATAATCTAGTATAATCTAGTATAATCTAGTATAATCTAGTATAATCTAGTATAATCTAGTATAATCTAGTATAATCTAGTATAATCTAGTATAATCTAGTATAATCTAGTATAATCTAGTATAATCTAGTATAATCTAGTATAATCTAGTATAATCTAGTATAATCTAGTATAATCTAGTATAATCTAGTATAATCTAGTATAATCTAGTATAATCTAGTATAATCTAGTATAATCTAGTATAATCTAGTATAATCTAGTATAATCTAGTATAATCTAGTATAATCTAGTATAATCTAGTATAATCTAGTATAATCTAGTATAATCTAGTATAATCTAGTATAATCTAGTATAATCTAGTATAATCTAGTATCATTTGATATAATTTGGTATAATATTGTATAATATACGGAGTGGCCCAAAAGTTTGGAAACGGCCAATTATCTCGTAAATTGCTAATCCTAATTGTACAAAATTTGGGATACGGAAATTCCAGATTTGATATTTGCAATGTTGCCAAATTTGCCGTTTCTCCTATATTATTAGTTACTTTGGTTTTTCTAATTCATCACCCTGTATATTCAGTCATTATTGGAATCTCCTATTCAATACGAGTTCAACCATATGTAGCACATGATTTTATATAGTCTGGAAGGTCTTAAATAAATAAAACAATCATGGAGAAATGTGGTTGACGCATATTACCATCGATTAGGGTACTGTCAACTCACAAATGGAGCATATTTTGAACACTTGATAAAGTAGCCATTATGTTAAAAATGTTATAATCTTTCAATTGTTCGTTTTAATCTTAGATAAAAGAGACCAGAGATATAACATACACCGGTGTTTAACCTGCGCAAATGTTGTCAATTTCTAAAGAAAGGTTAACGGAGTGGGGGAACTGGGCGGGGACTCAAACTCTGTGACAGGGACCGGACTTTGTTTATTAGCATCATAAAGAACTATTAGATTTATTTAAAATATACGTTTAATGGAATTTTGTATTATGAAATAAATTTAACGTGATTTTTTAATATCAAACAGATGCCACGACATTTTATGTAAAGAGAAGACCTTTAATAGAATATTTCGTTAGCTATTATTTACTATGGACTTTTCTGTAAGAGACTACAGTAAAATGTTGAAATAGAATATTGTTAATCGAGTAAGAAATGGTACTCATTGTCTAAGAGTATTATAAAAAAGCATGTGCGCAGGTGAATACTGCAAATCAAACCTTGTGAGTTGAACATTATATTTTTTCTACGACTATCACATAATATTAAAATTTAGTCAAAATGAGAAAATGCTGTTTTGTATTATAACCTCAGAAAAAGATATATTAAAGCTTGTTTCTTTAGGAATATTAATTAATATAGAGGATGCGTCACATAAAACTCTAGAAATGTATATGTCTGAAACCAGATAACATTTTAAAATTTAAACCTATTAAAAGTCATTTGGTCGCTAGGAGTGGGTGATTATCGAAATAAATTATTGATCATTAATAATAATCGATTATTTTCGATCAATCGATTATTTTCAAACAATCTATTTTTGTTCGTATTTCCTTTAAAATTGACTACTTGATTATCTTTAAAAAATAAAAAAAAATAGATTTATTAAAAAGCCAATTAACCGATAAATCAGTGTTTACAAAAAATAATAAACGAATTATCGTTTATTTTAAATAATCGATTATTTTTAATTTCTTATTTTTTTTTCGTATTTCCATCGATAATCTTTGAAAAATCTAAAATAATCGATTAATTAAAAAGTCGAATAATCGATAAATCGATTTTTCAAAAAAAAAAAAAATTATTTCCTTTAAAATCAATTATTCGATCATTTTTGAAACATCGAAAATAATCGATTAACGGAAAATAACCAATTAATTAAGAAGATTCTACGATAAACCGATTTTCCAAAAAAAAAAAAACTGAATAATTAATGATTATTTACAAATAATCCTTTTCTTTTTTTATATTCCTTTTAAAACTGATTATTTAATTTTCTTTGAAAAATCGAAAATAATTGATTAATAAAAAGCTGATTTACCGATAAATCAATAATTCTAAAAAATAACCGAAATATCGATTATATAATATAACCGATTATATTCGATCAATCGATTATTTTTATATAATCTATTTGTTGTATTTTAAAACAAATTATTTGAATACCTTTGAAAAATCTAATATAATCGATTAATCTAAAATAATCGATTAATCGAAAATAATCGATTAATTTAAAAAGTCTATTAAACAATAAATCGATTTTTCTAAAAAATCGATTAGTTTCAATAAATCGAATATTTTGAATAAATCTACTCTCTTTTTGTAATTCCTTTATAATCGATTATTCCATTACCTAAAAAAACGAAAAAAATTTATTAAAAATGTTCGATTAATCAAAAATAATCTATTAAAGATAATCTATTAATTATAACGGATAAATCGATTTTCATGAAAACGATAAATCGATTATTTTTGTAACCCCTATCGGTCGCATGCTTTTATCAGAGCATTTAGCTCCAAAATTTAGAGATTCGGATTTATTGATCCTGTTATCTTTGAAACAGGATTCGATTGTATAATAAATATTGCTAGAATTTAGATTTTTTTAGTAAACGAAGATATTTTTCGAGTTGTTTAGGGGTTTATAATGTAACATTTTACTAATAATATGACTAATTTCCGTAACTTTAGTATTTTTTGCTTATACTAGATCATATTGCGCGTTTTACTTTGTTTTAAGATTCAAATGTCACTTCTGATTTAACCGCAAATAAAATAAACCTTGAAATTTTAAGTAGGTGAACCTGTATTTCATCTAATATTCTTGTAAAAATATCTAATAAAGGGCTAAAAACCACTTTTAGTAAATATTCTTATAAAACTACTTTTTAAAAACAAAATTTCGTTAGTAACAATGCCTATTTACTTCTTATTTAGATTAAATATTTATTGAAACCCCTTAATGCGGATCTGAAGTATTCAGCTCAAAGAATCATGGCGACTTTATGTCAAAACGTCAACCAATATTTACCGCTGAAAACGAATATATTTCTTATTTTTCATAACATTGACACATATTATTTGTATATACAATTTTTCACCATACATCGTGGCATTTTCAACTTGAAATTAAATAACTAAAACACTTTAAATTGCTAATAACACCAACAAATAATTCAAAAACGGCGGTCCATAAATGGTTTACTCACGCGGAGACAAGCAAAGAATAGAAATTTCGGAGCAATTCGGGTGGCGTCGTGAACACAATGATTTTTAATTGGTGGGTTACTTAGGTTTGGAATAGACAACATGCGCAATGTGCAATGTTACATCTCCGGTCTCTTTTATCTAAGGTTTTAATGTAGTTGAAAATAGTTTGTATTAAAAAATTGATTGAGACAATTAGGCTTTGCCAGATTTATTTTATTTATTTAAGACCTTCCAGACTACATAAAATCATAAGTGTTACATTTTGTTGAACTCGTATTGAATAGGACATTCCAATAATGACGTAATATACAGGGTGATGAATTTGAAAAACCAAAGTGACTAATAATTTAAGAGAAACGGCAAATCTGGCAACATTTTAAATATCAAATCTGGAATCACCGTATCCCAAAATAGGTGTACCTCAAATTTTGTACAATTAGGATTAGCAATTTACGAGATAATTGGCCGTTTTCAGACTTTTGGGCCTCTCTGTATAATAATTATGCTACAGTATCTCTCTCTCTCTCTCTCTCTCTCTCTCTCTCTTTGGGCAGTTAAAGATCGCCCGTTCTAAATCCATAAACAAAATGGATGTTTGCAAGCTCTTCGTTCGTAAAACTACATTTTTCGAAAATATTGTGTCGAAATCCAAAATTATAAGTTTTCATGTGTATTATACCGTATTTAAATAACCTTTTATTTTGGAAAACCCCGTGTTTTCTATACTACAAATATATGTAACTACTAGAACCAGATCCAATAACTACGACGACAGAACAAATAACAACAGTCTCTATAACAACGCAAAGGCCTCCTGAAACGACCACTAGAAGACAACCGGAAACCACCATTATACCAACATCCTCCACGACAACCACCCCGGAACCCACTGAACCACCGTTCGATGGTGGAAGCGGTGACGGCGATGACGGCAATTGCAGAGCTGATGATTCGGTTCGTTGTCATGATGGTTCGCGAATTATTTGCGCTGATCAAGTTTGCGATGGAACACCAAATTGTGATGATGGAGGGGATGAACTTAACTGCGATCGTACAACAACCGGTATAGTTTTATAACGCAGTTTTGCCTTTGCTAAAGCTTGGTGTTGGATCTTTGCCAGCTAATCGAGTTAAGGGTGCTGGGTTGTGTTTTTTAATCAGGTGGTTTACAGTTTGGGAATTGGTAGAAGTATTAAGGATATTTAATTGGTATTTTCTAGATTTTTTTTTTTAACCAATTCGAATTTAGAATATTATCTGACACGTTCTGTGAATGTATTTTAATATCTAATATTGGTACTAGTGACACGTGTAAGTAAAATAAAGGTCATGCTCAGATAAACAAAAGAAATATTTGTTTCGGAATATTTTCTAAATATTGGTACGCGTAGTTTCCTGAACTTCTTAGATTTGCTTCAAATTTTTGTTATTGCAAATTCTCATATTTTGTCTGTTATCTTAAAAAAGTATCGCCCTAATTTGATTGAGTCCCTCTGGCTATTCTCTAATACCACCGGTAACGCCTCGGTCTGTAGAGCCAAAACTGTTTGATTTCTTTTTAATCTGTTTTCACATTTCTGCCGATGCACACATCTGTACAGGGTTAGTCAAAACTCGAATATATCATTTTCTTAGTTTTATTAAATTGACAACCATGTATTTTATATCACCATTTACAAGTACCTTAATTAAAGTTTCATCTCATTCTAAAATTGATTATTTTGAGATTTTTAAATTTAAATGAGAAGCACATAATTTACAACATACCTACTCTAATTTTACCTGGTCACTGGTTAATAGGTGTTTGTTAATTGGTAATTAGATGTTAACCACCTATAATTTTTTATCGACTGAATAAGTTTTTGACAATACCTAGTGCGACTTTTATATTCAGAAAAATTTAAACAAAAAAATAGCAACCGAAAACTTCACATAATACATACTTTATTCTAAATTTATTAAATGTTATTTTGATAGATTTTATTTAATTATATAAAATTATCTAAGTAGCTTTCAATAATATTTATGAAGGTTTTAAAATGATTTTCAAAGGTTCAACTCACATTTTTAAGCATTTTTCTTCTCTTTTTCACGACTAAGGTCATATTAAAAAACTGGCTAGACTTTTTTAAAAATAAATATTGCAACACTAATGACTATCAGTATTAAGGTTTCAAAGTCAACTTAAATTATAATAAACTTAGAATAAAGTACGTATTATAATAATGAAGTGAGTCTAGAATTGGTTGCTATTGCTATTTATTTTTAACTGAATGTTAGTCCTATTAGAAATTTTCAAAAATTTTTTTTAGTCGATAATAAATTACAGCTGGTTAAATTTAAATCACTAATTAACAATCTATTTCATGTTAACCATTGACAAGTTAAAATTAAACTATTTTGTGAATTATTTTTTTTGTCATTTAAATTTAAAAATCTCCCTAATAACTTTAGTTATAGGGAATGCTTAACTCAAATGAAACTTTAATTAAGGTACTTTTAAATTATGAATAAAAAAATGAGAAAATAATATATTTGAGTTTTGACTCACCCTGTACAAATTTGTTTCTCATTAAAAAAAGTAGTGCAACGGCATATATTTTAATAAATATCGAAAACCTTTTACCGTCAAAAAATTGGTTTTCAATTGTTTTTGCACTATACAGGTCATTGAAATCAACACGATTTTCATTTAAAACTGATTGTATCGTGTGAAATGCCTGTAAAATCTCATATAATTTTGTATTGTTATAATGGGAAAAGCAAGGGCGATTCAAATATAAAATAAAATACAGGGTGTCCCATTTAAAAAACTTTGATATGTATCACTTTCTTAGAAAACCCAGTTTAATTGGAATTGTTGTCAAATTGTCTTTTCTGATATACATCTTGCAGTGAAAACATATTTTTAAAAAATCAAATAATTTTGACTCCACAGACCGAGACATTACAGATGGCCCACCCTGTATATTTAAAGGCAGGATAGAGATTTAATATAAAAACAAATTAATAAATATTGCATTTAAATAAAAATACTTGAAAAACAGAGCTAACTTTTAAAACACAGTCAAAAAAGTCCTTATATAAACTTTCAAATTATATTTTATTAAAGAAAAAATGGTAGAGGTGTCCGCCATATTTATTATTTACTACTTATCTTATTCTAATTTCCATTGGTTTAAAGAAAATCCAGAAACATTTATATAACCCACATTTTATTATAAACATTTTTAATAATATTTGAAAAGTACTGTGAAGAAATATACGTCCTTGATTCAATTCCTTTATTTTACTTTTCAAATTTATTAAAAATGTGGGGATATAGGAAAGAAAAGGCTCACAAGAAAAATGTACAAAATTCAGATCATTATTCAACCGGAACTAATCACAAAAATAATAGACCATTTTTTTACATCAACTAGATAACTTTTATACTTTGTCAATCTCATAATACGATTACAAGATATATCCGATGAATCTGTACATTTTAACTAACTTTTTTACTGCTGTTACAAGTGAACAAACTCTAATGGTTCTAAACAAATAAATCGTTGGAGATGTCTTCCTAGACGAGTACCATATCAGCTTTAGCACTACTTCCTTAAATGGTTACGATAATCAACCAATAATTATCTCCACAAAATAAATTAGAATTTGGAGGGTGGGTTATCCTAACGGCACTTTGGCCTCACTAGGCCCATTGTATATCCTCCTAAGATGATAGGCACCTCCTAACTCGTGAGCCGATAGTCGCCGAACAAAAATCTTCTAATTAATGAGAGCGTCGAGCAATCGTAAAGGATATGCTAGATGGTCTCATCTTCTTGTTCGTATCCTCTGCAGAGTGCGGATTCTGACAGCCCCATGGTATGGAGATGCTTCCGTACTTGGTAATGACCAGTGACTAGGCGCAGATTCTGTCTAGTCATAGTCAAGTATTTGTTTGCTGCAGTATTGTCAAGATAACTTAGCTCCCTGACAACTCTGCAGTTTCTTGTTTCATCCCATTTTTCCTTGTGAGTCCATGTTCGCTTGAAGGAGTGGTAGTGTATCGAGCGCCTCCTGCCAAAAGCGACGTCTCGCCTCACCAGACCCTACATTAGATTCTATTCCAACCGTGCGGAGGCGTGTCATTGACGTCAGAGCAACCTCCTTGATGTAAATATCAAGGGAAGCGAGACTTAAAATGACTTCTATGGCTCTGGTCGGTGTTGTTTTCATGGCTCCTAATATTTTGAGACATGCTGTTCTTTGAATTTGTTCTAGTTTACGGATAGCTGTTAATTTTTGGGTTTTTGGTACCCAGACAACTGCACCGTATGTTAGCATAGGTCTTATGACTCTGGGAAAGAAACCCCAGATGCGCCCCACGTTTTGGCGGCATTTTGGAGATATACCTCAGAGCCAACGAAGATCTGAATATACCCACCAGGTGCAGTGTGAGTTCTTCCAAATCCCACTGAAGTAGGGCTGGACAGATACCGTCAGGTCCTGGCGATTTAAATGGAGAGAATCAGATGGGTTGTATTCTTCTTCTGCCCAGTCGGCCACGTCTGTGGTGACCGAGTCAGGGAAGTGTGTTGACAGCAGAAGTAAGTTTGATGCTATCTTCTTTGATTAGCGCACCAATGCTTCGGTGTGAATCTTTTGAGAGAGGTTTTTAAAGCTTCGCTGTCTGCGGGAAATCTTTGATTTAGTCGCAGTAGGATCTCCATACATCTCTCTGTTTTTGTCTGACGATTTTTTTTTTTTTGTATTTACTGAGGTGGGATTTGTAAGTATTCCAATCCAATCGTATATATTTTATATACCTACCCAACCTGCTTACCTAAATACTATATTCTGTCTTGTTATTTTTATTATTTTAAAAAGAAAGAATGGTGAACAGAAATAATGATGAGCATCATATGTTCATTTTTAATTCAGTACCTACTCCAAATACGAGAACATTTGAACAAAAGAAATTGGCGTTCTTGTGAAATAGGGAGCTTGATACAAAACTTTACCCCAAGATGTGTGGCATATTTGTTGATATTTATATAGGTCTTAAAAATGAACTCATCACTACCATAATGAAAGCAGTTGGTTGATCAAGTTCAAAGATATAGTATCAATGGTGAAGAGGTGGATCATATGTTTAGTATGTTCTAAAGGAAATCAGAAGAACCTTAAGCACGTTAGCTGTATCATAAATTTTACGAAAAAAAGATCCTCTTTTGGAATTTACGTTACGAAATTGTTATTCCTTTGCACAGATTTATTGGACAAATTTTGTAAACATGGTCTATTATTTTCTATTACCTGAAATCGCCCATTAAAACATTGGATTAATTTCTTCAAACATCTTAACTCTAAAAGGCATAAACGTAAACAATAATAATTGGCTTCGTCTCTAATATCCTGAATTGGCATCATTTCAAGATATGGAAACACATGGATCATGCTTCGTCGTTATCATTAACATTCTTCGAGGGCTCATAGCAACATTCTGGAAACACTTTTACCAGCTTTCTGTTTATTTTTCACCATTAATATTTATACATAATCGTTTGTTACTTTTTAATAATATATTTAATACATTTTTGATGTTACTAACATTTCGGTTTTTACCGGATTTCTCTTTAACCAACAGGAATTGATAATAAAGTGATGAAACTGGTTCTAACCTAAGTATTTCTATTTTGAAATTAATATTATTTTATGACATTTTGTTTTGAGTGAAATTGGGCGCAACAAAAGTCAGTTACATTATTTTATTTTTCAACCTACTAATTATAGAAGAATTAGTGTTAGTTATTATAACATTTTTTGAATAAAACTTCATACTGTTTTGCATATAAAATGGATGATACCGAGTCTCACAATGCATTTTTGTTTATTAAATGTACAATAATAATTAAACAAATTCAAACTTCAAACAAGGTGCAATTTTATGTGCAACAGTAAAATTGTTCAAATATTATATTTTTCTAAAAATGTTATTTTGTAGTGTCTATGCTGTTGAAATTATTCTTAAATGAAAGTGCCTTGGTGTATATTACATAAAATGTATGATCAGTTTATTAAATTGATATTATATTAAATCATATACGACAAAAAATATATTTCATAGGATTCAAGGTTGATTATACGTGCATTAACTAGAGATATAAGGAGGTCTTATCCATTTTTGAAGTTATCAAAATATTTAGGTCTGTCTTCTTATTTTTATTTCATATAATCAGATTTAAGTTACAACTTACATCTATCAGTTTTTACATAGCATCCCAGAATTCTAAATGACAGCACCTGGAAAAAAGATAATCGAGTATTAAAATCAAGCCCTCATATATACAGTACGCGGAATAATTAATGAATAAATTAATTTTTAGAGCGGTAGCTACCCCCTTAACTTTTTAAATATTAAAATTCAAAAAATTACAATTGGAAAATATTGTACACTGTGTACATTATGTTTTTATATATACAAATTAGGTATCATGTTTTTTTTTTCCGAAGGGTAAACAGCTGTAAAAATTTTGTACTTTAGTACACATTGTTCTCCAAATAATATAGAAATAGTACGCAAAAAGATAGCAAACAATACGCAAATAGTACCAAATAGTACGTAAATAGTACGTAAATAGTACGTAAATAGTACGTAAACAGTACGTAAATAGTACGTAAATAGTACGTAAATAGTACGTAAATAGTACGTAAATAGTACGTAAATAGTACGTAAATAGTACGTAAATAGTACGTAAATAGTACGTAAATAGTACGTAAATAGTACGTAAATAGTACGTAAATAGTACGTAAATAGTACGTAAATAGTACGTAAATAGTACGTAAATAGTACGTAAATAGTACGTAAATAGTACGTAAATAGTACGTAAATGGTACGTAAATAATATGTAAATAGTACGTAAATAGTACGTAAATAGTACGTAAATAGTACGTAAATAGTACGTAAATAGTACGTAAATAGTACGTAAATAGTACGTAAATAGTACGTAAATAGTACGTAAATAGTACGTAAATAGTACGTAAATAGTACGTGAATAGTACGTAAATGATACGTAAATAGTACGTAAATAGTACGTAAATAGTACGTAAATAGTACGTAAATAGTACGTGAATAGTACGTAAATAGTACGCTAAAAGTACAAAAATAATACACAAATAATACGCAAATAGTACACAATTGTTACGCTAATGGTATGCAAATAGTATGTAAATTGTACGCAGATAGTACGTACTTAGTACTGAAATAGTACTGTAATAGTAATGAAATAGTATTGAAATAATACTGAAATAGTAATGAAATAGTACTGAAATAGAACTGAAATAGTACTGAAATAGTACTGAAATAGTACTGAAATAGTACTGAAATAGTACCAAAATAGTACTGAAATAGTACTGAAATAGTACTGAAATAGTACTGAAATAGTACTGAAATAGTACTGAAATAGTACTGAAATAGTACTGAAATAGTACTGAAATAGTACTGAAATAGTACTGAAATAGTACTGAAATAGTACTGAAATAGTACTGAAATAGTACTGAAATAGTACTGAAATAGTACTGAAATAGTACTGAAATAGTACTGAAATAGTACTGAAATAGTACTGAAATAGTACTGAAATAGTACTGAAATAGTACTGAAATAGTACTGAAATAGTACTGAAATAGTACTGAAATAGTACTGAAATAGTACTGAAATAGTACTGAAATAGTACTGAAATAGTACTGAAATAGTACTGAAATAGTACTGAAATAGTACTGAAATAGTACTGAAATAGTACTGAAATAGTACTGAAATAGTACTGAAATAGTACTGAAATAGTACTGAAATAGTACTGGAATAGTACTGAAATAGTACTGAAATAGTACTGAAATAGTACTGAAATAGTACTGAAATAGTACTGAAATAGTACTGAAATAGTACTGAAATAGTACTGAAATAGTACTGAAATAGTACTGAAATAGTACTGAAATAGTACTGAAATAGTACTGAAATAGTACTGAAATAGTACTGAAATAGTACTGAAATAGTACTGAAATAGTACTGAAATAGTGCTGAAATAGTACTGAAATAGTACTGAAATAGTGCTGAAATAGTACTGAAATAGTACTGAAATAGTACTGAAATAGTACTGAAATAGTACTGAAATAGTACTGAAATAGTACTGAAATAGTACTGAAATAGTACTGAAATAGTACTGAAATAGTACTGAAATAGTACTGAAATAGTACTGAAATAGTACTGAAATAGTACTGAAATAGTACTGAAATAGTACTGAAATAGTACTGAAATAGTACTGAAATAATACTGAAATAGTACTAAACTAATACTAAAATAGTATTGAGATAGTACTGAAATAGTACTGAAAAATTACTGAATTACTATTGAAACAATACTGAAATAGTACAGAAATAGTATTGAAATTGTACTGATGTAGTACTGGAATAAATAAAAATTAGGTAGATAACATAAAAAAGTCGCAGCTATTAAAACTCAGTTGATAACCTAAAAAAAAGTTGTAGCTATTAAAATTAAGTTCTAAAAAACGGTCGTTGCTAATGTTTCTCCAGGTCACCAACACCTTACAAGTGGAAATATTTCAGAATCCTACGCACTTAGTTCCAGATGGTACTAAATAGAACAAAATAGTGCAAAATGTACAAAATAGTACACAAATAGTACACAAATAGTACACAAATAGTACACAAATAGTACACAAATAGTACACAAATAGTACACAAATAGTACACAAATAGTACACAAATAGTACACAAATAGTACACAAATAGTACACAAATAGTACACAAATAGTACACAAATAGTACACAAATAGTACACAAATAGTACACAAATAGTACACAAATAGTACCTACACAAATAGTACACAAATAGTACACAAATAGTACACAAATAGTACACAAATAGTACACAAATAGTACACAAATAGTACACAAATAGTACACAAATAGTACACAAATAGTACACAAATAGTACACAAATAGTACACAAATAGTACACAAATAGTACACAAATAGTACACAAATAGTACACACATAGTGCACAGATAATACACAAATAATACACAAATATTACGCATATAGTGCGCATATAGTTCATATAGTACACAAATAATAAACATAGTACACAAATAGTACACAAAGTACATAAACAGTACAAAAAATACACAGTTCATAAATAATACATAAGTAAAAGTCATCTACTTGATAGGTTCCATATATTCTACTGAAAATGTACGATTGGTTTTTCAAATATGTAGTGATGTCAATATTATATCTGATTAATTAGACCTTCCTCCACTTATACAAATATCAATGAAATCTATCAGTTTTTACATAGCATCCCAGAATTCTAAATGGCAGCACCTGGAAAAAAGATAATCGAGTAATAAAAGCAAGCTCTTCATGTATACAGTACGCGGAATAAGTAACGAATAAATTACTTTTTAGAGGGGTTGCTACCCCCTTAATTTTTTAAATATTAAAATTAAAAAAAAATTACATTTATTACACAAAAATCGTGGTATGTATTGATTTAGATGGTAAACCGTAACCATACAGTCAATCTAGTTGCTTGCAAATTCGGAAAATATTGTACATTATGTTTTTATGTATACAAATTAGGTTCATGTTTTTCTTTTCCGAAGGGTAAACAGCTGTATAAATTTTTTACTTTAGTACACATTGTTCTCCAAATAATATAGAAATAGTACGCAAAAAGATAGAAAACAATACGCAAATAGTAAATAAATAGTACGTAAAAAGTACGTAAAAAGTACGTAAATAGTACGTAAATAGTACGTACATAGTAAGTACATAGTAAGTAAATAGTAAGTAAATAGTACGTAAATAGTAAGTAAATAGTACGTAAATAGTACGTAAATAGTACGTAAATAGAACGTAAATAGTACGTAAATAATACGTAAATAGTACGTAAATAGTACGTACAAATAGTACACAAATAGTACACAAATAATACACAAATAGTAAAAAAAAATTTACGCATGTAGTATGCACATAGTACGTATATAGTTCATATAGTACGCATATAGTACGCATATAGTACGCATATAGTACGCACATAGTACGCATATAGTTCATATAGTACACAAATAGTACGCAAAGTACATAAACAGTACAAAAAATACACAAATAGTATATAAATAGTACATAAGTAAAAGTCATCTACTTGATAGGTTTCATATATCTATTCTACTGAAAATGTACGAGTGATTTTTTAAATATCGTAGTAATGTCAATAATATATGTGATTAATTAGATCTTGCTCCACTTATACAAATATCAATGACATCAACTGCTCCATAGAAAATTTGTTTAAATAAATTATTCCGAATTCAACCTATCAAATAACGAATTATTCGAAATAAATGAACTATTAAAAAAAATAAAACGATTTATTTTAGATTTAAAAATAAACAGTACGTTAACTTTCCAATACCGACTCTAGAAGAACGATATAAAAAACCATGCTATTGAATAGACAAAAACAGAATAATACATTGCCAACAGCGGGCCCTAATATACCGTCCTTACCACCGAAAGGGCGTAGCTAAACCAAGTTACTCCCTTCATGCAGCTCATGTCGAAATATAATTGTCTTATCTTTATTTTGTTTGATGTGTTGGTTAACGTACTGTATAGACCTACTATAGTTTGGTAATTTTAGAAATTGGGCATCTATTACCTATCTCTTTATGTTATTGTATGTATAAATCATTCTGTACAACAATTTAACAAAAACTGATCCTACATTGAAAACATTTCTATTATTTTTTAAAGTGCTGATCATGATTTTGTATTTGCAGAATGCAGAATTGGAGAATTCAAATGCGACGTCTACAGGTGTATTCCAGTACAGCAAAGATGTGATGGTACAGCCCAATGCACAGATGGTACCGATGAACACAACTGCAGAAAAGGTACCAACAATAAATTATCATTTACAAAATGAATGAAGTGTATCTAGAAATGTCATTTACACAAAAATTTATTGAAAAACTGCTTTTCTTGGGTAAAATGTAATAAGAATCGATTTATTTCAATGAAATAAGATGTCCAAATTTTAAAAATTAAAAGTTCAATCAAAAATTTCAATGGTGCTTTCGCAGCGCCCTCTCTTGGAAATTGATTTAAGTCTTCAGTAAGCGCGTGTTGGTTACTGCAACTATAGTGTTGTTCAAATCGATATTCAGAATAACGGTAGAGAGTGCTATTTGGTTTGTATTTTGAATTGAAGACTAGAGGTCATTGAAATAGTGATATTTGAATGTATGTTTTGAATTTCAAATAATAAAATAGTTCTGTTAGTGTAGTATTCCAGGATAATTAACTTGCAAAATTAGTTTCAAAAAGAATCCTTCATTTTCATTACTCTGAATATTATTTGTCCATTTTATTAATTATTGTTGTACCTGTATTAAACTTTAATTGGACTGAGCGATAAAGAAAGAAGGAGACTAATTAAATGAGAACATTTTAACAATATTTTCTTTACTCCTTTTTGTATAATGTATTTCGTAACTCCTCTGAGAAAGGGAAGAAAGAGAATTTTCACCTAATTTTAAAAATATCGTTTTGTTTTCCAAATATATGGTGTTTTGATGCGTTTAGATTTTATTATTATTTAGTGGCAAACGATATTTCAGTGCTATTTGATACATAAGTACCATAATTTCGCAAAAATAAATAATACGGACCTGTTTAGTATTGAATATTTACATCTTATCTATTTAAAGCAAATTATGTTTCTTCTATTTTTCTCATATATCTCTTACGGTTTTAGAGTAATATGTAATTTAGTTGCTAATAATACACGAATTACCTAATACCGATAATAATCATTTAAATAAATTTATTTATCGCCATTTATGTAGAATATATGTAATACTTGCTCTGTTACAAAATTGTCTCAGCCTTAAGGTCAGTCACTATTAGCCGCGTCGCTCTTATTTTGACGTCTAAGTATGCGCAGATCGTTTAAATTCTAGAACTGATTTTATTAAAGATAGGTAGTGCTTGTCCTTAATTAAGAATATTTAACAGCAGCAAATAGTGGCGACTTTATATCATTCGGTTGCGGTCGCCGACATTCGTATTAGTTCAAAATTATTCTAATATTAAATATTTAATATCTTCTAAAAAGACCGTTTCTAATGCCTCTTCCATATTATGTACTATTATAGACAACAACAAAGAGGAATTATTAGATGAACTATGAGTGGCTGATGTTATAGAAATTTGCAATATCTCTGTAATAGTGATATATAAGAAACTTTTTTGTCATCTTATTTATTTAAAATTAATTAAAAATATGAAGCTGGAAGAAGTTTTTTATCAACTTAAAATTAAAATTTCAAATGAAATAGGTTATATTCATTGTGATTGCAATTTACTCTATTCAGTAAATATTTAAATCAATAATAAGTGTGTATCTCTCTGTATTTATAACATGTGGAGGATGGGTTACCCCCACGAGACTTAGGCCTCATTAGGTCCATTGTGCATCTTCCTGAAATGATAGGCACCTCCTAGCTCGTGAGCCAGTCTACAGATTTAATGTAGTTGACAACGTCGCCAAGAGGCGCTTCTCTTATATCGGCCGGTGTTAGTCGATACTCGCCGAACACAAATCTTCTAATAAATGAGAGCGTCGAGCAATCGTAAAGGATACGTTCGATGGTCTCATCTTGTTTGCACCCTCTGCAGAGTGCGGATTCTAACAGCCCCATGATATGGAGATGCTTTCGTACTTTGCAATGACCAGTCAGAATGCCTGTCACTAGGCGCAGATTCTGTCTAGTCATAGTCAAGTATTTGTTTGCTGCAGTGTTGTCAGGAGTGTGTATTAGATTTTTTTTATTTTTATCAAATTTGAGACTTGATTGTGAGTTTCGAAGTGATATAGATCTCTTTAACAAGATTTTTTTGTGAAAAATAAGATACATTATTTTCCATTTGTATAAAACTTTTTGTGACACAATTGTTGGTGTCAAATTTTATGTTGTAAAAATAAAGCAAACGAACGTAAAACATTCCTCAAAAAAGGTTTTATTTGATATCGTACTTTGCCATCAAAATTCTATAACTTCTTTCTTAACTTCCCCCCCCCTCACTGACTTCCAAGACAAAAAATCTACGTTTTTAGTTAACGCCTAATTTGGGCAACTGATTAATTCAAATTTCAATTGTGTATGTCAAATAGTTTCTGAGTAAAAAGACTGTGACAGACGGAGAGATAGAGAGCCACCAAGGTGAATCCATAAGTGTTTCTTATTGCCAATTTGGGTACTAGACACGGTTTGGCAATATGACCATCGTCTTGTTATTGGTTGGAATAGAACCTGATGTAGGATCTGGTGAGGCGAGACGTGGCTTTTGGTAGGAGGCGCTCGATACGCTCCCACTGCTTCAAGTGAACATGGACTCTATCTCACCGAGATATATCTTCCATTAGCCATATAAAGTTGTAACAGAACAAATAGAAGAGCCGGAAGTGGCAGGTACGATTCATGTATACACTAACGATTCGAAAACCAAACAAGGCTCAGGATGTGGAATATACTCCAGATCCTTAAACTTTAACATAAAATAGGCTGTGAGCAATAGTGCCAGTGTAGTTTAAACAGAGCTCACGGGGATGATTCTCATATAGCTGCAAAAGAAATCACCAGAAACTATATCACTGGAAGGAACATGGTCATCTTTACAGATACCAGACAAGCACTACTTACCCTGAACAGACCACGAATTTACTCAGGGTTTGTACTAGAATGTCACGAAGCTTTGGCCGAAGTATCCATCAACAACGTGGTCACCTTAAGATGGATCAAAAGTCACGCCACATCGAAAGGTGCTGATTCGCTGGCCAAGAAAGCAGCCAAACAAATACTTTTTGGACCTGGCCCTTCTATTGTCCTGACAAAATCGGTAGTGACAGACCTAATTAAAGAACATTCCCTTCTGAAATTCAAAGAAAGATAGGATAAAACAAGAAACTGCAGAGTTGCCAGGGAGCTTTTAAGTTATTCTGACAACACTGCAGCAAACAAATACTAGACTATGACTAGACAGAATCTGTGCCTAGTCACAGGCATTCGGACTAGTCATGGCCAAGTACGAAAGCATCTTCATATCATGGGGCTGTCAGAATCCGTACTCAGAGGGTGCGAACAAGAAGATGAGATCATCGAGCATATCCTCTACGATTGCTCGATGCTATCATGTATTAGGAGATTTGTGTTCGACGAGTATCGGCTAGCACCGGCCGATATAAGAGAAGCACCTCTTGGCGACGTTGTCAACTACATTAAATCTGTAGACTGGCTCACGACCTAGGAGGTACCTATCGTCTTAGGAGGATGCACAATGGGCCTAGTGAGGCTCAAGTGCCGTGGGGGTAACGCACCCTCCACACGTTACAGATACAGAGAGATTAGTTTTTTATCTTTAACTAATGGTTCTGTAACACAATCGGTCAAAAACATGAATCTCGAGTTTGACATATGACGTAAAAGTGTAATGCAAATGTGCGGACAGTTAGTATCGTCATAACATCTCCTTCTTATTCTATCCCAATGGTGCTTAATATTCAAAGTCTACATTCAATTTAATTTTTCCTGTTTTTTTTTAACTATTTTTCTCTATGGTAAATTACTTGATTGTATGAAATAATTTTTTTTTATAGAATGTAATGCCAACGAATTCGCGTGTGATGATCAGTGTTTGCCGTCTTCAAAAAGGTGCGATCGTTTCAGGGATTGCATGGACAATACTGACGAAATCAACTGTTCAGGTGAGTTCAACATAATTGTACCATTTTATTTTTCATTTTGTAACTAGATTTTGTCCCACTTCTGAAAAATTTAACCTACTTCCTAAAAAAATTTGAATCTTCCAAATACCAAAAAAATATATTTTACTCGAGACTTGACAGCATTTCTCGAATTAAAAAAAAGTTTTACGAGTTACAAATGCATTTTTTTACACATACCTTACCAATAGTAATATGTAATCTTAAAAGAAAGTCTTTTGGTCGGATACCCGAGTCCATTGGCGCTTCTGATATTGTAATTAATTCGCAATTTGTCTTGGAAAATCTTTCATACAACACCAAATAAACTATAACACTTTATTGACAGTAGAAAATTAAGCGAGCGCATACTCTTTGAAAAAGAGGTTAAAACCACGAGAGAAAATGACGTATTACCAAGGTGCCTAATCAGCTGTGCTAGACAGGTAACTGTAGACTGGGAACAACTGGTTGAGCATTTTACGTGGCACTAGATTCACAGGTAAAAAATTAGTTGCCTGGACAACCAACGTTGAAAATTAGTATATTTTTTAGTCATCAGATATCCAAAGTCGTGTTGACGCCTATTATACTACTATTATAGTACTATTTTACTACTTATATACTACTATTATAGTACTATTATACTACTATTATATTACTATTATAGTACTATTATAGTACTATTATACTACTATTATAATACTATTATACTACTATTATACTGCTATTATACTACTATTATACTAGATAGGGGCGCATATACGGGACCTAATGGAGCTAATGGGGGTTATTGCCCTCCCCCAAAGAATATTTAAAACTAATTTTTTATAGGTACTAAAATGTATTATTATCAAAAATAAAGTCTTAAATATTACTACTACCCCCCCTCTATACCTAAACTTTATGACCACTACACCCCCAGACATAAACTCTGGATGCGCTACTAGTACTACGCCATGTTTAAATTGTAATAATTATATATGTAAGCATGGTCTACTATTATGCCATTAGAATTAGGGCCATAGACAAAAAGAATTAAAAAGGCTTAGTTTAATTTTCTAGAAACAATTCATATACAGGGTGTCCCATTAGTGAGTATTTGTTCAATATTTCAGTTTGTGTTATTGACATTTAAACCAGTTTTGAATAAAAGATGTATGGATTTAAAAAATACGCATTTTAAAAATATTTTTGGATATACAGGGTGTTGCGGTTTTTTCAGGGAAATAACAATGTATAGTTTGTAAATAGAACAGTTTTAGAATGGTAATACTATATTCAACCCTTTAATGTTTTTAAAAAATATTGCTGTTTATTGGAAATACATAAAATAATATTAAATTTGCCTGATCATGTTTAATAAATATTCTTAAATATACAGGCTGGTCCATAAACGAGAGGCTGGCCAAACGTATACATTTTTAACCCAAAACTGTGCAGTTTATCTCTACATATTTGATTGTTTTTACATCGTCAAACAGTTTTAATAGACTTCATTTATATGCTATGTTGTATATAGGGTGTGTCAAAATGTGGGGTAACGATTTTCTCAATTTTTTAAATGGAATACCTTTCCATTTAAATATAGATTTTTAAAATAAAAATATTTTTAAAGCAGTCGACGCGTAGTGGCGTATAATAATTACAACTTGGCAACATTTTAATCCCTACACTTAACGCGCGGTAACTGAATTACACTCAATTAGCTAAGAGGTTATATCTTTGTGACGTGTTCTTGAAAAATTAATTCGTCCACTGTATTAGAGAGCTGTAATTGACGGTTCTGTTTGAACCAAAACAAACCTTTAAAATTAGTAGGAGGAAGTCACAAATTTCTGTAGCCCACCATTCATATATTTGCGACGTTGCCGGATGGATTTTACTTAAAATTATAACGTATCCATATATATAAACTTGCATGTGTTGTGTATAGTCTCTTACAAAAATAACATTTTTTAGTATTGAGAATCTTGAACTTTTAGTATTCACCATTAGAAGATATTTTTAAGTACGACTGTCGAGAGTGAAACTACCTTTTGAACACTTAGATGCAACGTTAAATTGTTACTTGGGCGAGGAATAGCTATTTAGAGTATTTAGTCATTACACCAACTGCCTTGCTCATTACTCAAAACTAGTTTAGAGTTACAGAAGAGGGGGTTATATTTCCACAAAAAAGAAGGAGTTTTAATAAGATTAATTTTATTACATATAACACAGAATGACATAACTAAGACCAACTAGATACGTATTACACAAGTTTTCTAAAAATATTTTCTACACTAAATACATGAAAATGTACATCAAGTAGATCTTAATAAGTTGAACCACATATTTTATAATTTTTTCTTAAAACTTGCATTATCCAGGATGGGCTACTTAAAAGTTCTACACCCCCTCAATTATTTCCTTATTGAGATATCAAAAAGAATTCTCTCACGATACACATACTAATGGTATGCTAACTTTCGATTCGGGATGTAATGCGGGACGAACTTTCAAGTTATTTTGACACTTTTCGATATTTTCGAATGCCATAAAATATGGGTAAATTCTTATCGAAGAAAGGACAAACTTAATTGAAGTTGCCCTATCCACTTTGAGGAAAGTAGTTGTGAGATTCCTCTTAAACATAGACGCAAGAAAAGGAAACTGAATTCCACCAGGTGCACGGGCCTCATTAAGCAAAGAAAATAAATCGGTATTTAAAAATTTTAGTAGATAAAACAGTAGTTTCCTGTCCCAGTACAACGGTCTTTTTGAAGTAATGTCACGTATGAGCAGGACACAAACATATATAATAATAAGATAAATACAGAAAAATTGGTTTTGAGTATTTTCAAAGTAAACTTGACAAAAAATGTTTAAATTTACCAAATAAAAAGTAATGTTTCTGTGTACTTACTTTTTATAAATAAATAATTTGTTTTTGCACACTTATTTTTATTTTACATAATAAGAAAAGAGACTTCAAGAGAACTACCACGTCCAGAAAGTACAAATTTGAGTCAAACTTGTATTTTTAGTCTATATCTTTTACTTATTTTATGACCAGGTTATGGATTTTGTCACAAAATACTTATAATTTATGAGAAAAATTATTAATATTTTTATTAGTATTATTTACCTTAAACCTTCCTATTTGTAAACGAATTTATTACAAAATAACCAATAAAGCTTAAGTAACTGCATGAAATCTAAAGCCGGGTCCACATTAATAAATTTATTTGTTGAATGTTGTGTGTTGAATTCGACAAAAATATTTGTGGCGCAAATATTTTTTTTATTGTGATTTTGTCGCGCAAATATGTGCGTTGTGTTGGTGTATCTATTGCGATCCCTTTTCGTGCGTCGTTCGTAAGAATAATTTGGGAATGAAATAATAGTACAAACTAAAAAAATATTGAAGTCCACATTAAAACAAGCACTCAAGGGTCGCTTGACGCAAATTTCTTTGAAGTTGGCAGAAAAACCGACAGATCGGTGGATAGCGTGTGTTGTATCTGGCGCAAATATTTGCGTGTTTCTTTGTGCGGTGCACAGTCCACATCTAGAAATATTTTGACAAACACGAGCAAATTTGCGTCAAATACAACGCACAACGTAAATATTTATTGATCTGCACCAGGCTTTAAATTGGCAAAATAGCGAATTTTAAACATTATCTCCCATTTAGTGCTTATAATTCTATGTCCCACGTGACGTCACCGTCAGTCAGCTGCATGCGCAGGAACATACCGTTAGTATGTGATTTCTTTTAGAAGAATGATTGGAACATTATTACTTCCTAACTTTCTTAACCAGAAATATCATTCTGTATTTTCGGAGATAGGGCAAATAGATACTGCATGTTATTTTCATTTTTCAATAAAGTGAATGGTAGTTTGCTCTTCGTTAGAGTGAGTTTCATAAATGTACATCTTAAATAATAGCTACTGAAGTAACATACGATTCTTAATTTCTATTCGTCTAGTTGTAGGAATTTTTTAAAAAATATTTAATTGTACGTCCTCAACATAATTTGACGAGACTTTTTTGACTGCTGTATATGCCCAATCACTGTAAATTAAAACTTTTAATTTATCCTATTTTAAGCTCTTCCGTTTTTTTTAAGAATAAGGTACTATGTTCCTCTTAAACCATGGCCTCTATTAAAATGTTTATCTTGTTTATCTTGAGTTAGTCACAATAGATCTATCTGGGTCGCAGTGGAAAGCGTTGAGATCATCCCACTCACTAATTTTCAAGCTGACATAATTTAACCTCAGTATTCGCAAATGAAAGATCATAATCTACATTTAATAGTCGATTTCATCTGAAAAATCTCTTTAATACAATCTCATTGATTTAAATTCATATAATAAAAATTTTCCATTTTTTTATTGATAATGTTTTGATCCTAATTGAAATGTACCCCTGTAACTTTTTTGTATTATGAAAAAAACCGTCTATTATTGGTATTAAACGCGTGTATTCCAAAAAACAAAAGATATAAAAAAAATGAAACAGATTTAATTCAATTTGGAGAGATCATCTCCCGAAAAAAAAGATGTTTCCTAAATAACAACAACAACAACGGATTATTGCTAAGCGTTTTTTGTCGCATAAATATGTTTCCAAGAAAGCCAAAATTAACGAAACGCTATCCAATTCATCCAGACGAATATATTAAAAAAAGTAATCCGTGAGCAGAGCGGGCTTCAGATTTCATTGCAGAGATAATGTAAATTTTTGAAACACAATTCAAAATATTTAAAAATTTTAATTTTCTTGATGAGTTGACAAACATCCTGGCAGCTTCTTGTCAGCTGTCATTCTCAGACTCCTATTAAATTTAATGTACAATATTTAAATCTGTTAAAAAAGTCTAATTTAATTAAAATACACAACATAACGAACTACTTAACTTATTCGATGGAGTAGAGTGAAAGCTTCCTATCTCAATTTTTTTTTAGGGTTTCACTCTACGCCATCATTATGACGTTTCCAGTATCATAACTTTGCAACAATTTGGCTTTCGCGCCTACAAACTACAAGTCAACTGAATTGAATTTGGTTACTTATGTTAACAATGCTAACTTTTTCGGAAGCCATGGAGATGGGATGTCAGATTATTTATCTCGACATCGATAGAGTGAATCGTGAGTTCGAAAACTAAGTAAAATTCATTAAGGTGCTTTATTACTGAGACACTTCCTTTTGGGCTTTAGTACCTATTGCATTCGTGCAGACGAAAAAATTTTCTTATCCCCATTTTTTATAACTTTTTCATGTTTCCGATCATTCCGAGTCCGAAAATGCAAAAAAAAATTTTCGTCTCGTCGTCTGTGTGTACATGCCGGCACGATAACTCTAGAACGAAAGTTCTGATTGACTTGCGGTTTTGATTTTATCGAATATTTACTTCTAACTAGGAATACTATTGATTTTCAAAATTTTCGGTTCATCCTAACTACTTTAATATCAATTTTCTTAAAATTCTCCTATGCATTTCTTATGTGACAATTTTAAGAATTCCAATTATTTCTAACGTCAACATTCCTAACATTCTCAACATTTCATAAATTGCAAACATTCTCTAACGACCTGTCAAACAACAGCTGTTGATAGTAAAGGTGAAATTTCTAAGGCGGGTTGCGACCTTCATACTTGCAATTATAGCCATTTTGGAGGCTATTTTTAATCGAAATTAGTCGCCAAGCCTACCAGTTTATAATAAATATATAAGCAGTTTCTTAAAAATTACTTTTTTATAGTGGTGCTAACTTAAACGTACTAATATTTCGCCCTTAGCCACAAAAACACCTTCATCAAATTTACTGGCTCTCTGTCGCAACCCCATAGAATAATTAACAGGCCATTTTATTTGGCAAGAATCAGAATAATCGTTGGTTGTGTCTGTCAAGTATCAAGATATCAACTGTGGTGTGTGAATGTCACTTAAATGTCAAATTATTTAAAAATGTATACTTCTTTTGATATTTATTGCAAATAATTTGTAGTCTCAATTCAGGCTTTCCATAAATAAAGGTACAGCAAGGCAGATAATATAATGTTCTTATACAAAGCAATTTTTTATTATATAAAAGAGAGGTAGGATATAATGCTGGTTTTTTGTAGATACTTTTAATTATACGATTTTGGATTACATATTCAACCAGCGAATTATAAATAATAATTAGTAAACTCCTAGTCATACATTTTCTCAATTCATAAAATTTAAAAATGAATCTTCTTACCTTGGGATTTTAATGACGTAATGTGATCAACCCATTTCAAATTTTGATCAATAATGATACCGAGGTATTTTGTTGTGTTTTTCATTTTAATTATAAAGTTGTCACTTATTTGTATGTTGAAAGTAAATTACATTGCTCTCTATGGATCTACTTTAACACAAAAATAGCTTTGCTATAACCTATCGTCGCAAAACTATTAATAATTTAAACATAGTAAGTAGTATTAATATAACATCAAGTAATTTTTTAAAATAAGGTACATGATCTCAAAACAGAAATAATTTGTAATAAATGCGGGTAAAACGAGGGGTAAAATAACAATAAATTAAGGGAAATACTTAAAAAGGGCAGGTTTAAAGAGTATTATCACAAGAAAGTATATCCGTTCTGTTTATTTATCAAGTATTGTTGTTTTTTTTTTGTAGGCAGTCTATTAATTTTTTTAAACCTTTAATAAAAATTGTATTTTAAGAACTTTTAGTGATGGCTTGCCCTACATGAAAGTCAGATTGGCTTCTTGTATTATAGTTGTGATATTGCGAATTATATTGAATTTATATGTTATTTTATTTTATAAATAAATAACAGTCATGTACTGAACCTAATTCTGAACTGAAAGCCAATTTTTTTTTTTAATATAGTTGCAAAACTCATCCTTCTCTCCTTTATTAATAGAATATAAATAATCGAAGTAAGCCGCCCAAATATTTTACATGAGCAGGCTTAAGAGGTAAAGGGGCCAATTATTATTGGATAAATTGCTCGAACAAGTTTTTAAACCCTAATCAAAAGGCGATATAGAATGGTTTTAAAAATCAAGGCGTGTGAAAATCATCACATGGTTTAACTTAAATAATGCCAATGCTTCACAAACCAAAAAATTCAACGTCCCAATACTACTATCGGCTTTCGGTCTTTCTTTCCAAGTTAAATCATTTCTCGTTTTTGTTACGCTACGAGTTTACCCTTGTGGGTCTCAGTCTCGATAAGGTGGAAACCATCATTTTAGCGTCTCTCGAATTTATATTTGCTTAGAGGTATTTTGCTTCATAAACCTCAATTAGAAAGTATAGGTTTAAAGTAAAGAGATAAAATTTACACCTTTCACCATATGGTTTCGTCTTGGCGAAACCGACCCTGTAATAGTATCTATTTCCCTTTGTCCGTGCAAAATATTTAGCAAGCAATTGTGTTGCGAGTTTTGTAATTGTAATATGAATAAAGTATGATTACGTTTTGAGCATATCATCCTCTCCGCATGGGGTGGCAATGAGGGGGTGGGGCGGCGGCAACAAATCTCCGCCAACAGAAAATCTACTTCTGACTCGGTGCTGAGGATTAATACACCAGTAAAAAATTCCCTGCTCCCGCTTGTGTGTTTTATGTGTGAATTATTATTGTGAGATGTCCGAAGTTCGAGGACAATAATCTGATGAAAATGTTTCGCTCACAAGGCTTATGGAGGGAGAAATAGGAATATTTTCAAAAATTGTTAATTTGTTTCAAATCTAATAGACTGAGAGTCAGCGATCATTTTCAGCAACGTGTCGAACGAGAGACTGAAACTTTGTACATTTATAATTTAATACCAGTTGAATAAGAAAGTAAAGATCTGGCCGGGGATACCGCGGTTGCGACACTATTTAAATTTTGGAAAATGTCAAAAAAATGTTAAAAACGTATTTTTACAAGGCTAAAACTTTCAAGAAATATTCTTTGAATTGTTTTAGTAACATAATTATAACTGCCAGACGATTCTGGTAGTTGTTAGTGACCGCCAGACGAGTATACAGGGTGAGCCACTTAAAAGTTTCACCCCCTCTTATCTTCGTTATTAATTTAAATTTATAAATAATTTTTTGTTTGTTTAAAATTTCTTATCAAGAACTTTATTATAACTGGTTCAAATACGGTTTGACGTCATGGCCTACTCCCGGTTTTTCGCAATTTTTTTTATTTTTAAAAGAAAACCACAATTTTTTATTCAATATTCGAATTTACTCAACATTTTTAAATACGAATCCTTTATTGAAAATGTTCTGTCAGCTGTCAAAATGGCCGCCATTATTGTGTAATATTATTTGTAAATGTGCTACTATAGTAAAATCGCAATCGACATGGAGTAATAAATCAAAATGTTATGGGAGTTTTACAGCACAGGCGGCTCAAACAAAATCTGTGATTTTAAAGAGCCGGCAGTTAAAAGGTGTGGGGAACTTAAGAATTTTAGCTGTACCATCCGGTGACGTGGAACGTAACAATGGGCTACCCTTATTTTAATCCCTTTTAAGACTCTGATGAGCGCACGGTTGGGTAAATTAGGGGTTACTTGTTTGTATTATTATTTTTTTATACTATTTTAAACTTAAATAACTGTAATTTACCCGCCGGGGTGCTTGTTTCAGATGAGTCCCCTCACCACTTACCCCTAAATAGTATATTATGCAACGATCATGTAATGATGGTTATTAATACACGAGCATTAACCGGGATACGAAACGAGCCAAAGGCGAGTTTCGTATGGTTTATGCGAGTGTTTTAATAACCAGTACATGAGAGTTGCATACGCTATTTTTTCTACACCCGATAAATAATCAAGACCTATAAATATTCTATTTATATTGGCATTGAACACAATAACAGTAATTACTCGTACTTCTATAAAAAATTCGACAAAATTGTAATTAATGGTATTACCTTGGGTATTGGTATTACCACAGATTTTTGGGGCAAAATATTTTGTACTGCATTTTCTCCTTTCTCCGATATGTGTGGAGGAGTCTTCTATATCGCTGATATCAGACATTTTAATATTATAATTATCGAAGTTTAGCTATCTACGAAAATTTAATACGTTTTGACAACTAAAACAATTACATAGGAATTTAGGACAAACGTCAAACATCATGCTTGATTGAAAAATTGTAGGTTTCTATTGATATGAAAATCTGTATCATAATGAAAAATCTGTATCATAATGGGTATCATTATGAAACGGATTTTGGGCATATAAGTGCATTATTATAATACGGGTGTAGAAAAAATTTTTTTTTTGTTGGCCAAGGCCAATTTTTTGTTTTTTGTGTTTTTTTGGTTAACATATCAAGAACTTGGTAAATTCAATATTTTCACCACTTTTTTGACATTTTAATTATTATAACATTTAGATATAAAATCGATATGCTTACCTACTCTCGAAGATCAGGAAACGTTAAAGTCTCTGAATCACTATATTCACTTGATGAGTCATTATTTACTGACATTATTAAAGGTGGCACTGTAGTATTAACATCCAAAATTTGGTCCAGATTCCATACGTTCTTTTCTTCTTTTAACACATGCTCGATTGCCTTTTGCCAATTTTCCTTCGTAGCAAGTGATATGGAGGTTTCTAACAATGCTTCTACATCTTTTAACTTAATGTCGTAATATGTCGACCTACATATCCTTTAACATGTGCCCATATCAGTTCAATAGGATTTAGTTTACAGTGATAGGGAGGAAGGCGCACAACATCAATACCATGTCTTTTTGCTGAAAATTTCAAGTTGATACAATTTTTCTTTTTTGACAAAGATGTGACATCGGACGGATATTTTTATAAGTTTCTTAAAATTTGATGAGAAGGATTTTTAAATCAATATTAAAAATGTTGATTTCTCGAAAGTAAACCTATATACTCTTTACAGCCCAAGCAACACAGAGACATGATTATAAAAGAAAATTATTTTATATTTATCGTATAAATGCTACAATAGGCACTAATTTAACATATAACTGTTGCCTAAGAGATAAATATGTCTCAGAGAGTAATATATTTTATTTTGTTATATAGATAATTATAAGACTACTTTTAAAACATGTTTAAAAACAGAACAATGTAATGGCTTATAAATATTTATATAACACTCCTTGTATGATTATTCTTGCTTAAGTGTAATATATTTTATAAGTGTTTCATTAGTGTTTTATACTTATATTCCAGATACGTACAAAACACATAAAAATTACAAACAATTTTTATTACACGCTTATAATGAAATTTTATATGTAATTATATAACTCTCTAATATAACAAATTATACTCGGTGTTAATTTGATATTTATGTATACTTTTAAATAACAGTTTTATAACTGTTGCAAAAGAGGACATATTAAAACATTTATAAATCTCTTACAAAATTAAAACATCTTAAAAGAGGATTTGATTATTTAGGCTCACTTAGTCTAACCTGACTTTTTCATTTTAATTTCTTAAAATTTCCAGTACGTGGAAAAACCGGAAGAGAAGCGGATAGTTTCGAAAAAAAATTAAAGCAAATTATGAGAATTATGTTTTTGTTTTCAAAACATCACAAACGTATTAAGTGCGTATACGACATGTACACGAGCCGTATACGATAATTTGTATATAAGTGTAATAATGTTACTGTTACGCTCCCTTTTGCTGATATTGGCGACTAGAGAAATTTCTGATAAAGATTACCAAATCCGGGGTTGCCGATACGAAAATCTTTACACTAAAATGAAAAAATTATCAAACCTATAATGTGGTAATATTTTATAGGATACATACCCAGGTATATCTAGTAGTTTATGGGTGGCGTTGTCATTGTCATAAGAATATTTTGTCAATATACAAAAAATTTAATCATGAAAATACCAATCTGTGTTGACGTTTATATTAAACATTTGTATAAAAATCGTATTATCTAGCAAAGCCATCAGTGTCTTCAAACAAACTTGCGTGTTTTACATATGTCAACTTTAATTTTATTATTTGACACTTTCAATCTATTCTAACAATACAAATAACCAAGTTTTGAGATTTTTCCATGGATAGGATAAATAAAATATTTTAATTAATACCATTAAATTAAATTAAATTAATACAGAAATACAATGGTTCACTTATTTTTTTGTAAAATTGGACTAAAAGTGGCGGTTTAGATGTACTCTAGAACCGACACAAATATTTTTGTTTAAATTTCTATTCCATTCCGATTTTTCAATTTAAAAATGTTTATGGATTATAATAAAATATAGGTATTTGAATAAAAAAGACAAACAGGATCCAGGTCTAACTATATTGGTCTTGCTGAGACAGAACTTCTACTCCCAGGCGCGATCCCGATACTACACGACGCACACTGGGGCAACAAGCCATCAAAGTTGGCAATAAATCACAGACTTTCTTTATGAATTTGTAAGTTAAATATTGCTTTGTAGAGGTGTTGGTATTACAAATGAAAATACATAGAGGGCTTATAAAGTGTTTGCTAAAAAAATAGAAAGTTATTAAGAATATAATATAATTAAAATGTATATTCTATTCTTAATACCTTTCTATTTTTTTTTTAGCAAATAAACACTTTATAAGCCCTCTATGTATTTTCTTTTGTAATACTAACATATAATATAATAAAAATGTCATGAGCCTAATGAGGGCCTAAGTGCCGTGGGGGTAATCCACTCTCCACACGTTAAAGATACAGATAATAAAAATGTAATATTATAATAATTTCATTTAGAAAAGCTATGATAATTATAATCAAATTTCATCCTCTTTAGAATGTGATAAGACATTTTCTTCATCGTCTCCACGGTCATCATCAGTGTCATGAATATACCATGGCTATGAAGCTGGACGAGTCCAGATTTAAACAAATCTACTGCTTCTTTAGGAAAGTGCTGCAGGTTCTTTCTTTTTTAATTTTCGTTTGCTCGTGATTACAAGGTCGAAACTAAGTAAAAACGAATTAAAGACATCCTCATTAGTTTTCTCTGTTAATTGGTCTCTAGGCAACAAAGCAGAAGATATTATTTCAGGCCCATGAATAAAGTATTTGTGCAATGTCGGAGGCATATTGACCGTGGGCACTTTTCAAAAAAGTATCTAACGGTGTTGTGAGCAAATTATATTAATTGCATTCTTTCCAGAACTTCTCATGATATTAAGAAGTTTCTTTCTCGATAAAAACATAGTGGTCGGAAAGTATATTTACATACCTACCAAATCAGATGGATTGAGTACAAAACGGTCAAAAAATAAAATAGCAGCGTTGCAAAGCATAATAATGTGTTGTTATAGGCTTCTATGAAAACATAAAAACCAGACAACTTTTATTATCTATATCTTACGATTGAATGGACCAATCGTGCTCGGAGAGGTCTTAAAATAAAGAAAATAGGTTAGATATTTAACTTTTGTTATTAGATTTTATATTTAATTTATAATTATTAAGCAAAACGAGCTTAAAATGGGTTACTTTTGGGCTCGTTTTTTTTTCTTCAATTAGGTCGGCCATCTTAAATTTTACATTTCTAGCATTTTGTTATGTCTATCTGGGAGCATATTTAGTTGCCTATAAAATGAACCTAAGGACAATAAAATCGATTTATTAATAAACGAAATATATTAAAAAAACAGAATTTGTTTTTGATGATCGTCCCGCCATATATTTATATACTTTGAAAGAACCCAAATAGTGAAGAAAAGTGCAAATAAGTGCACAGAAACTAAACGATTTCGAAAAGTACAAACAATATTCATTATGAAAAGTCGAAATTTAAAGCTTGGACTGCTTTGGAACACAACAAATATTCTTCATGTATTTAAGAATATTTTAAAATTTTAACGTTTAACCTTCATTTTACTTAACCCCAATATTATAAGATTACGTTTATTTTTCTACAACTTTTTACTTATTAAAATAATAATACATAGCTGAACTTAAAGGCTCCATGGCGGAAATTTGAAAAAAAAAAATCAAAATACAGTCTAATCACAGTACAAAAACAAGTTAAAAAACTACAAAATAACAATGAATATATACTCGCCTCAGATAAGTAACTTTGACTGAAGGTGGCGATGAAACGCGTGAGACAGAAGATCGCACTTGTTCGTTTTATTATGTAGTGGACAGTAATATATAAGAAAAAAATATGAGGTAGAGTGTATATGCTATTTAATTTTTTTATTTATTGCCAAGTTTGAGGGCTTGTTGCCCCAGTGTGCGACAACGCGGAGACAAATATTTTTTTTAATTGTGATTTGTAATTAAAAAAATTCTAAACCCTGCAAAATGCGATTTGGATTGATTCTTATAAAACAGGGCGTGTGAAGATCCTCTACGTAGTTTAGTCTGTAGACATATATACCTGAAAATTCCACACCTGTAATTTTGAACCAATCAAAATACGTGTTTTTGACAGATCACCATGGCAACGGAGGTATTTTAGTGGAAATTTTTTTCTCGTGGGGTACCCAACAGCGAATTATACTGGAAATTTTTTGACGTTTACAATAACAGACCATTTTTGACAGACTGGTTTTTATTTGTTCACATAATAGGTTTAGTTTTGATACATTTTAGTTACAATGCTAAGGTGTTTTCTATATTCTTCGGCCACTTCTTTTCTTCTTAATGGCGAAAATGCAGGACTTTGGATGCTTTGAATTATGTGTCTATGTCTAATAAAATATATATAATATTTAAACACTAATTTATTCACCTTTTTCCCATTCAGCACTTTGAATTTTGCGTAGTTTAGGTGCAAATATTCGTGGACAATTCGGAACAAATTTTCGTTTTTCAAGTTGGAGCCACAATCCTCTATTAATCCGAGTAAGTAAGTCATGGTGCAATGATTGATCATTACATCAGACAATTTCACGCATATTTTGCATAGCGTATGATTTTCAAATCGATTCATTTTTAAACAAATAGGTAATTTCGTTGGTTTTACTTGCTGTGCAATATTCTTTATCGCAACAAAACGCGAGTTATTTAATGTTTTGAACTGTCAAAATACAATGATCACAGCCTCCTACGATTGATGCTTGCTGACGCTGGTTATGAATTTCATACCATTTTAAAGCGTTCATAACGCATGTTAATAAAAACGCAGAAAAACAATTTTCTACCACTTGTAGTTATTCAAAACTTACGTAAAATTAACGAATATACTATTTTCTATTTTCAAACGGTATTCCCATGCAACTATAATGAGTAAAAATAAGCAATTTGAAGGCCTAAATAATTGCAGCGAAACATTTTTTTACGTCGGGCCGCTTGACAACTTCAAAACTGAAATTATATTCGAGGTTAGGGTCTCACTTAGTTACCATGACAACTCAACAATCAAGGCGACAACACCTTTTATGTTTCACTGGTGACTTGGAGAAAATAATTTGCATTGTTGAGAAACGAAAAATAAATTTTAAAAATATTTAATTTTCAACCATAATTCGGCGTGGAATTTTTTTACCGAATACCACGCGAGGTCAAATTAATATCAGGAAATTTTTTCTCGCTCATGAATATTTTTAGAAAATTTTCAAAATATTCATGAGCTCGAAAAAATTTCCGGAAATAATTTGACCTCTAGTGGTATTACCAGTGAAAATTCAACGTCCTAATATATCATCTTCCGGTCCGTAGGGCCTCAGTCTGGATGAGGTGAAAACCACCAATTTAGCGTCTCTCGAATTTGTTTTAAGATTCTTTTATGTACCGCGTGGGAAACTAAAAACGGACGCCGGCCATATCTCAGAAACAGATCAGTGTATATATTCGGCGGAAAAATTTTTGCAATGAAAATGGCCATGAAAAAATGCAGGAAAATGTTTTCGAGTTCTTTAAATGGCCTAGGGATGCAACGAACTCTCGAAAACATAATCATGTGATTATCTCGAGAAATACAATTGAAACCTTGATGAGATTATATAAAAAATATTTAGAGACGTTTGCCCTTACAAATAAATGTTATGTAACTTTTTTGTTTCTTAACCGATTTCAATGATTTTGACGTCATTTAAAATAGTTTTTCCTGTTTCATAAGATGCATAAAATGAATAACAATAATAAATAATTTTATCGCCTCTAGAGTGCTCTGTCAAAAAGTTGACAATATTCCCATTTTTCTTGAAAATTTTAAATGCAATGAAGCTTTTTTTTAATTTAGATGAAAAGAGGATAAAAAAATCAGGAATCTAGTGATAATCGCAAATATAAATCTTAAACATATTATGATATAAATAATGAAGATTAAGATTTAGACCTCGATTTAGATTAATAATATTAAAATTATTTAAATTTATTAGAAATATGGCAACATTAGAAATGAGAAAGTATCTAAGGAGATATAAATTACTTTATTTCCAGTTATAAAACGAATGTGTCTTAATAAGCATTATATAACAATTTAGAAATATAATTGCTTTATTAGAAACAACTACACCACAGTTTAGTTACATAATTGTTTCCGAAACAACAAAACTGATTTATTGATTGACTCCATCTTGGATACGTTTATCAAACAGTAATATATAATGTCTACCATGTTTTTATATGTAAACTATTTCAAAATTATTAATAAATTTTTACACTAGTTTGTTCAGATATCGAAAATAAGCAAATATTTTGTACAATAGACACAACATTATCAATATTTACTAATCTAGGTTAAATTTTTGAAACATTAATTAAATTAAAAAGTATTTTTTTTTAATAACAACTAATTAAATTCAGGGCCCATGAAAATTTTCCCATAATTTGGCATATATAATGTCAGTAAAATTTGTGTGACAGAAAAAATACTGGATGAACAGTGAAAATAATATGTATATAGTTTATTACATGAAAACATTGAAAACTATCGCCATTATATATTTGTTTATTCTGAGCATCTTAAAAATCTGTTTTGTCTTTGTCACCACAATTTAATTTTAATTTACATAACTGTAAAACTATATTGTGTTGCATAAAATCTAAATGTTGCGAATAAATCAATTCTGTGTATTATAAAATAATTATAAGACTGTTAAACAACAATTTTATAAGTCGTTTCTAAATATTTTAATATGGTCGTAAGCCATATCTATAAAACAAATATATAATATCCATAAAACTATTATATAATAGTAGTTTCAGAAACAAACTTATTTTATAGGTATGTTGATAGTTCCAATAATAAAACTTTAAAAAAATTGTTATATAAAAATTTTATAACATACTCCAGAATGTTTTATACTTACCCTTATACCCCATAATAAAACTATTAAGAATCACATTTATTTTATAAACCTGCGCCTTTTCTGTGTTTATAAGTGCCATATAAGCGTCTATAAAATGCTTTTAAAATATACAATTTTTATAACAAATTGTTATATAGTTGTTTATATAACTCTTTTGAGCATTTTTTTGCTGCTTGGGAGATTACTGCGTAAAGAGTACAATAATACTGAAATATTTAATGAATATCGTTCAAATAAAACTTACACATTGATAGTTATTTAAACCTACAACATGTGTTAGTTTATGAATAATACTAATAATAATAAAATATATTTTTTCTAATTTGAATCATAAAAGAAAATAAATAGTTTATCAGCCTCACTTCATCTTCGGATATTTATTGGCTACAGTATATTTGAAATTTATGAATGACTGCTGGTATGTGAATATCTACATACACAATATCTATCCATATACGCAAATAGAAACCGATTACTCTAAATTGAAATTAAAAAAAGAAGATTGAAATCATTCCCTATTAAATAAAACTCGATATTGCACTTATATTCTGGCATAAATATTGCAAATTTTGTTAGGCAACATGAAGCTCCCGTAATGATGCTCGAAACCTGTAATTAATCCAAGTGAGAAATTCAATCCGTTACAAATCGTTAAATCAAATCGGCTCCCGATCGTTGAAAGTTGAAATCAAAATTTCAGTGACGTGCAACATTGGGTTTTTCGGTTTCTGTCGCAGTGTTACAGAATTATGTTAGATTATAGTGGAATCGCAATCGACACGGAGTAATAAATCAAAATTGTATGGGAGTTTTACAGCACAGGCGGCTCAAACAAAATCTGTTATTTTAAACAGCCGGCAGTTATAAACTGTGGTCATTTTAATTATTTTACCTGTGCCGCCCGGTTTGTGGAACGTAACAATGGGGGCTACCCTTATTTTTATCCCTTTTAAGACTCTGATGAGCGCACGGTTGGGTAAATTAGGGGGTATTTGTTTGTATTATATTTTTTGTTACTTTAAACTTAAATAATTGTAATTTAACCGCCGAGGTGCTTGTTTTAGGTGAATCCCCTCGCCACTCAACCCTGAAAAAAATTTTTGTGGGTTTGCTAATTCCATTTTTTTGTTATTTGTGTTTATTTATTATTTATATCAAGAACTTGGTAAATTCAATATTTTCACCACTTTTTTGACATGCGTTTAGGCAGTCTTGCACGCTTTTGAGCTTTTTTTGTTGGTTTAGTTTCAGGCACCGTTAATTTGGTGGTGTCAAAGCCGCGCCGGCAGACCCTACTCCCTTTTTTACTAATATGATTATAACATTTAGATATAAAATAGATATGCTTACCTACTTTCGAAGATCAAGAAACGTGAGTCTCTAAATCACTCTATTCACTTGAGTCATTATTTACTGATATTATTAAAGCCACCACTGTAGTATCGACATGCAGATTCCACATGTTTTCTCTTATTTTAACACATGGTCGATTGCCTTGTGCCAATTTTTCTTCGTAACAAGTCCTATGAAGGTTTCTAACAATGCTTCTATATCTTTTAACTTAAATGTCGTATTATGTCGACCTACGTTTCCTTTAACTTGTGCCCATATCAGTTCAATAGGATTTAGTTTGTAGTGATAGGGAGGAAGGCGCACAACATCAAAACCATGTGTTTTTGCAAGCTCATCCACTACATAACGTACTGGAGGCTTATTTAATTTCACAATTTCTAGTAGTTCTGTTTTATTCATTTTTCTGGAAAATTAATATTTCTCTCTGTTAGCCACTTAATCGTATCATCTTTCTTCCATGAAGTATTTGGCATACGTCCAATTAGACGGGAATGGTAACTAGCGTTATACATTACTATAACTGAACCCTTTGATAAATGCTCGATCATCTGCTGAAAATATTTTTCGAAAACATCATCGTTCATATCTTTATGTGTGTGTTGTGTGTTGCGTGAAAGATATGGCTTCGAACGGTGTCCATTTGCCACAGAATGTCATATCTTTATGGTAGTCTCCGGTTTTTTAGAATGAAATATTAAAGAACCACGTTTTCAAAACCCATCATCACTTCCAATGGGGTCTATTCTGTAACAATTCCTTTATATTTAAAGGCCTTTAAAAATATTTTCTTCTTTATTTCTGTCATTTTTTAAACGGATCTTTAAAATACATTAGAGGACTATCTTAAAGAAATCTGTTTAAATAATGACAGAATTAAATTAACAAATACAAACATATTTTTAAAGGTCGCAAATATTTTTAAAGGGCGTTAAATATAAAGGAATTATTACAGAATAGACCCCTATATGAGTTATAATTAGGCGTCGTCCTTTACCGGAAGGAACCTTTAATCCTGTAGTTAATTCTTCCAAAACGGTCTATCGCGAAGATTGAATGTTTGTATCCTGCCACATTTTGCTAACTGTGTAACCTTCATTCACCCAGGTTTCGTCCAAATAAAATATTTTTTGCCTTCTGCACATAATTTAAAAATGGTTCTGAGTTATATCCATCTCCAACAAGCAATTTCATTAGACTTAATAAGTGTTGCTTTCCTGTCCTGTTTATCCCACTTGAACTTAAAATCTATTAGAGTTTCCCGTAGTTTTGTCTTTCCTATTTCAGTTTTTATTAAATTGTTTTAATTTTTTTAAATGCCAATTTGACAGAAATCTAATCTCAGTAGCCTACTTGGATATGGGCTATTTTAAGTTTTTAAATATGCAGAGGCTATTGCCCTACGAAGTTTTTTCAAATCATATTATTAAAAAAAAATCTCATATGGTTCCAACTTTATGGAACACACTGTATATAGTTTTAAATCATATTCATTTGAAATTAAATTAGTTTATTTACTAAAAGAAAGCTTTTGTATTCCCAAGTTGGTGCTTATACATATATTTCTACTTCTACAGTTACCTATCTCTAAAAGCAATGAGACATTTTATTTTTCCAACTTTTCACTTATAAAGTAAGAATTAATCTATTTCAGAACATTTTTCTGAAAATAATTTAGGTAGTAAGAAAATCCATAATGAAATATTTGTTTCAATAATATATTGTTTTCTTTTTTATCATCACATTAATATCTAAGTAATATAAATGGATGATACAATTATTTTAGTATTAAACCGAAACTTTTAATATAATACCTAAAATTAAATATAATATCTTCATTGCTAAACATAGATGATTTTGTGTATACAGAATACCCTTTTTTGGTTAAAAAAATTAACGGAACGCTAAATGTAACATTTTTAAAGGACTCTAAATTTTAACGGATGTGTTACAGAATAGACCACAATACAGATCAGTGGAATAGACCTATTAGGCATTCCAACGACCTGTCAAAATGCTGCCAGTGGGAACTCACCGTTGAGATATGGTAACCCTGTGGGACTGTTGTCATTGACAGGGTCAATGATGTGTAGTTATATATAGATTGCTTAAAGCGGGTTGTTTGCGGGCGGCCATATTGCCTATCAAGTGTTCATTAATTTGACTCGGCTTAGCAAAAATGTGTTTTAAAACCAATTTCTAGCCTTTGAATATATTAAAAAAATAATTACCTACATTTTTACTTCAAGGCAAAAGCTTATATTTATTTTTAAAAGCTTGGATGATCAATCTATATCATTGACCCTGTCAAATCACAAGGCCCACAGAGTTTCCATATCATAACTTGTCATGTACCTTTCAATAGCCTGTCATTACCTACGGGAAACCATTTTGTTTTAAATGCCTAATTACAAAAAAACTAAAAATCGGTGTAGCCAAAACATAATCCACTTAACATGGCTGCTACATGAAGGGGTCATTTCATTGTATTTACAGCATACGCATAGCGGTATCTAGGCCAATTAATTCCTAGTTTTGTTAACATTAACTGGACGAATTAATACACGGTAAACGAAAAAATATGTACTGTAGGTTTCACATAAAATGCATGTGATTTTCCGCAACTTTTTTTCCTTAGTTTGTGCTTGAACTGGTTAGATTTGCAGGTACAGTAAGCCTGTTGCTGAGAATGAACTAGGTACTTGAATCTGATGTGTTTTTTTTTTAATATAGAGCATCCAACGATATAGATTTACTTTTTGTAAAATTTTAGGTCTTATATATTTTTCTTTAACCAATTATTCTGTAGTATATTTACTTTTGCTTAAAATTATCATCCAGTACAAAGGAAACCTATAATATTTTTCAAATGTATTTTAAGTTCGATTAAGAATATTATCTATTACCCAAACGTTTGTTTCGTAAAACTTTTTTGTAAGCATTTGGTGTAAAATGTAAATAGTCATTGAGCATTTGGTTACATGTATCTTCTCGGTTACAACAATTTATCCGCCATTATTTGTTTTATTGTAGTTGTACCTAATGAATGAAATAATAAATATACACCAGCCATTGCAATATGTAACAGCAGACAATGAATTAGAAAATATTTTTCTATTTTATAGAGACACATCAAAATTCAAACGCATAAATAATTTATAAATTCTCTAAGTTAAAAAACATGCCATACAAGAAAAAGTTTTGTAGGTTATGTTATAAATTTTATAAACATCAACCAATGGCTACGTTTCGAATTCAGAATGTAATGTTTACAGTACTTCTCGTGGATACATTTTATAGCAAATTACATTTTTACGTTGTGTTAACATAACAAGTAGGTTAAATAAGTAATTAACAAATAGATGTTTGTAAGGTTTTGATTTCCCTCTACAACCTCTCATGAACGTTGCATTTACGATGCATAGTAATGTTATTACGTTCCCTTAAAACAATATCGCCGCTCGGCAACGTTATGTGGTAGCTGGGTACTCATGTAAAAAGGCCTGTTTGAGTTCTGATTAACATTTAAATAGGGGAAAGTTGCCTATATTGGACCGAAAATTGGAATTAGTGACTTTGTTACCAAAATATTAGTGTAAACTTCACTAAAATTTTTACCAGTTGTTAGTACTGACTTAAAGTTATTTAAATAAATATCAAAATGCTGTTCAAACGTTAATACAGTTTGGTGAAATATTTTTGAAGTATATCGTGCAGACAGTCCAAATAGGCAACTGGTTTCTTAATTTGGACCAAGTGGTTCCTAATTTGGACCTATTAATAAATAGATAGAAAAATAACTTTATTCAGAAATACAAAACTTAAAAAACATTAGAAAAAGAAAAACGCGTATTTTTACATATTTATTTTTAAAAAATCTTAGCGAATCTGGAAATTAAATTCTACTCCAAATGTAATATAGGACTGCTAGTGTTTTGTTTGGCCTTGCTGCTGTGAACTTGGTAATTTCATTTTAATATCGCAATCATCTACGATGTAAATATCAGACACAGCAGGAAAATTGAAAACATTAGTAACCTTTCCTGACCTTCTCATAAAAGAAATTTTCAGTTGGCCTCTAGGTGTTTTGGGTTGCAGAATCTGTGCAATTTAATAAACGTCTTTATTTTTTTCGTCTTTTAGACAGACTACAACATAATCACCTATTTTTAGTTTATTCCTATCAAATTCTTTAAAATCATCGATTCCAGTAACATTCTCCAATGATTTAAAATTATCATCGCCTTAAGGTGAACTAGTTGGTTCGAAATCTTCCTCTGTATCGTCACTGTCTGATAATTTGTTCTTTTTGAATATTTTCCGCTTATTTTTATGGCTTGGCTTTTCTGAGTGTTTCTTAGTATCATCAATAATCGATTCTATTTTTTTCTTTTTTCAAGTTAGCGATTTACCTTTATCGGCTAGTACATTACGTTTTAATTTAGCTTTTGCTTTTTCTTCAGCTATTAGCTTGTGTTCTTAATTTTCTTTATAAAAGGCAACATCTAATGGATGCATAGAAGGGAGAAACGTCCCAGTAACAATATGCCAATGGATCACTGCCTGTCTAGAGAACAGGATTATTTTATCCACTCCAGGAAAGGCAACCATACAGGCAAAAGTTATACGGGGCTGCCCATTCTCAGCAACAGGCTTACTGTACCTGCAAATCTAACCAGTTCAAGCACAAGGAGGAATACTATATCCAATGCTATGGTCAGTTCTTGTGGATGACTTACTCAAAATATTGTCCAAAGAAAGCTACCAGTGCCTAGGATATGCAGACGACCTAGCAATTATTGTCAGGGGGCGATTTGCAGGGACAGTTTCGGAGCGATCTCAAACAACTCTAAACATAGTGAACAACTGGTGCAAAAAGAAACAATTGTCCATCAACGCACAAAAAACAAAAGTTGTACCATTCACAAAAAAAACGGGTACAGGTCTAAGACCACTAGTACTAAACAGCACAGTTATCCCATTCGTCACAGAAGCCAAATACCTCGGAGTCATATTTGACCAAAGGCTGACGTGAAATCAACATTTCAAAAAACTCACACATGAAGCTACAATAGCTCTCGTAAGCTGTAGAAGAATATGTGGGAAAAACTGGCGTCTAAATCCCAAAATGACCATATGGTTATACGCAAGGGTAATAAGACCCATGATAACCTATGGCGCAGTGGCGTGGGTAACCAAAATTGCGCAGGCAAGTGCAATAGGCCAACTCACTAGCATTTAGCGGCTTGCCTGTCTAAGTGCTACTGGGGCCATGCGCACTACGCCGACCGCAGCAATGGAGGTATTACTAAATCTCACGCCATTGCACATCTTCATACAAGAAGAAACCAGGTCAGCTATTCACAGGCTAATGCAGGGACAAAACCCAATGAGCCAACTACATAGCGCCGACCACACAAGGCTATATCAGCAAGTAAAAAGGGATAATATTCTAGTTATGCCTACTGATAGAGCCATAACCACATACAAATTTGAAAGAAATTTTCAAATTCAAATACCAGCCCGAGAATCCTGGAAACAGGGACCTCCCGTACAGGCTGAACTCGTCTGGTACACGGTTCAAAAACCAAGGAAAGAGGCGGTGCTGGAATCTATGGACCTAAGTCGAAATCAATGGTTTCACTGAGTTTAGGAAAATATGCAACACCTAATAGCCATACAACACTGTGCAAGAGAAATATTAAATCAGCAAGTATCAGGCAAAACTATTGCCATATACTCTGATAGCCAAGCAGCTCTAAAGGCAATTCTCTCACCAGAAATCAAATCACGACTGGTGAAAGACTGTCTAGAAGACTTGACAGAGCTAAGTAGTCAAAATAAGATGACCTTAGCCTAGGTTCCAGGCCATGAGGGATATCAGGGCAACGAAAAGACCGACGAATTAGCCCGAGAAAGCTCAGATAAGGCCATGACAGGCCCTGAACCCTTCTGTGGGGTTCCTAAGGCATTGTGCAATGAATCCATTAAACAATGGATGCAGAAAGAGTCTCAGGAATGGTGGAATAACTATCCAAGGCTAAGACAGGCCAAACAGTTCATCAAGGAACCATCAGCCAAGTTTACGAAAGACCTACTGGATCAAAAGCGTCAAATCGTTAGGATAACAGTAGGCCTTCTTAATGGACACTGTCGCCTCAAAAGACACATGAGTGTCATAAATCCAGCAGAAGAAACGACTTTGTGCAGGTTCTGTGAAAAAGAAGAGGAGACATCATTCCACGTTCTGTGTCAATATGAAGGCCTGGCTGGAATGAGGCTTCTAACATTGGGCGAAGAAAAGCCAATTGCATGCAACTACATGCGGGAGCCACTGTCAAAGCTACTAAGTCTAATAAAAAAGACCAGGCTAGACGACATACTCTAAAACAAACGGAGTCCCACAATAGATCTGAAAAGGTCACGGTGAACAAAGACAAATAACGTCTAACTCCTAATCTAATCTAATGACTCGGCAACTATAGCATTATGATTCCATTATCCCGTGCAAACAAAAGTGCCTCTAAGTTTTGACTATGCGTAGAATTCCCATCTAAGAGGATCAACACCGGTTTTTCTTTTGAATAAACAACACTGTTTTTGAAGTGACGAAGCCATGTAACAAACAGTTCACTGGCGATGTAACCCGAGTCGGAAATCGTGACTTTACTCCCAACTGGAGCTCCTTTTTCTAACTCTGGTGCAAATCGCTTTCTTTAGAAGATAAACATAGGCGCCTGTAGGGTTAACGCCACTACTTGCTGGCCCTATTTGGCATTATCGCTATCTTATACACGTAATAAGTCACCGGTCCAAATTGGTAAGCGACCCAATATGGGCAACTTTCCCTTATATATTGGTTTTTAATTCCAAACACAGGAACTAGGATACTATCTCAAACTTTTCCTCTTTGATCCATCATTTGGTACTTTTGATATCTGTAATTTTTTTTTCTATTTCTTCCAATAAAGAGGTACTTAATTTATTGCTAAGAACTAGCTTAAAGATAGTCTATCAAAATTTGCAATAACAAAATTCTATATTAAGAAATTCATTATTATAATAATTATTATATTTATATTTTTATACCCCGCGTACCTACCCCTATTTTGCTACGCCATTGTAAAATTGTTTATATTAATGAGCGTTTAGAAATGTTGCACCGAAAAATAATTAATTAATAAGTGTACTAGGTACCTATTGTGTTACAAGGTAACACAACACCGCTGGTTTTCCGGATTTTCGCTGAAAAAACGGTCCACATATTTACGAACAGTCATTATTCACTAGAATGAAGTTTCGTCGAGCTTGATTTTTCGTTGGCGATGGATGAGAGAAAAAATAAATATCCAATACTCCCGAATAAATAAATTAACCAATAGACGAAATACGCGAATTAAAAAAAATTGTAAGTGGTCAAATTGAAAAGGTACGCGTGTACCTATCTAGTTATAACTAGATAAAGAACTAAAAAAGAACATCACATATTTTATATGTTTTTAAATAAAGACAGTTTATAATTATATCAGAACAGAGATCGTGGAACCTAGCATCAAGTATGACTCAAGATCTTAAATTAAGGAATGTCGAGATAAGGCATAACCGATTACATTATAATGTAATACCAAAGACGAAGAACTACTAGACTAATCAATTCATTCATAATTAAGCCCTTATTTATTGCCAGAATCCAGATTATGTTTCTGTACAGTTCCTAAAAAGTCTCTCAGTTGGGTAGAATCTTCTCTCAACATAACTTTGTATTTTTTTATAATTTATGTCTAGCTACTGATTGGAATAGTCTTTTCGAAGATATTTTTGGAGTTTGTAAATAAAATAATTAACTGTTTCTATTGTAAGTGCAGACCTGTATAATCAAAATTGTTATAATTGTTTGTTTTCACGGTTTTAGTTTTTTGAAAGATTGTATAAATAAAAACATCACTGTCATCACAAGGTACATATTATTTAATTTTACTTCAAAACGTTATCAGCACGAAGCTCTGTTCTGATGTAGTAAAATTAAATAGGGTAAGCGAAAACATATAAGTTTCATAGATGACTGGCGGTGATGCGGATAGTAGTACTTCATCTTCACTTTCATCGTTAGGATCGATCAAAGTCCTGAATAGTCGCGATGTTTTTTCGACATGGAAGTTTAAGATAAGAATGTATTTAAAACATGAAAATCTTTGGAAGACCATTGAAGATAAAGGTACCGAGAGAAAAAAAGAATTAGCTTTGTCAGAGATATGTCTAACATTAGATGGTTCAGCCATTACTCATGTAAGGACTTGGAAATCTCCCAAAGAAGCTTGGGAAGCGTTATCTTCTGCGTACGAAGATAAGGGAATGGTGCAGGTTAGCTCTAGAGCGTAGGCTCTATCGTTACTCACTTGCGGATTTTGATGATGTCGAAAGTTATATAAACGCCATCATATCCACAGCGTAGGATTTAGACGAAATTGGCAAAACAATCGAAGATGTCTCATTGGCTGCCATATTATTAGGAGATCTTACTCCGCACTACAATCCTCTAATCATGGCTATGGAGAATTCTAATATAATAGTGAGTACTGAATTAGTCAAGTACAAGTTATTAAATGAGTTTACACGAAGTAATTCTGAAGATGGGTCTGCTTTAAGCACACGGTATAGTCAGAAACAAAAGCCTTCCACGACTAAAGCTAGGAAATGGGTAATATGTTATGAATACAAAGAACCTGGGCATAAGAGACCAGATTGTCCTCTTAGAAAGAACAAGAATGATGGAGCTTGTAAGAAAGAGTCAACATTGTTGAGTGCACTTAATATATGTGGCAACATCAAAGGTGACAAATGGTATGTTGACTCAGGTGCTTCTACTCACATGTTTTCCAGGTTCGACTGGATGGAAAACCTTAAGCCATTATCAAAGGGTAGGGTGACCATTGCTAACCAATTGAATTGCGAAGGTTTCGGTAATGTTTCTATTACAGGTGCAAGTGTAAATAAAATTTCAGATGTTGTTTATATACCGAACTTGAATTCTAATCTGATATCTGTTAAAAAGGCTACTGAAAGGAATTTTATTGTTTTTGATAAAAATGATTGTAACTTTTATATTTCTGATAATTTTTCTTGTTACACGGTTCGTGTTATGATGGATTGTACACTTTGGATTGTACTGTAAATCTATCTCAAACACTAACGGCTTTCGATGTGCACTCCGACTGTGCTGATTATAGACTGGCATAAACGTCTAGGTCACCTGTGTCGTATAGGGCTGGACGCACTTAAAAAAGGTAATGCTCTTGGCATAGATTATGCGGAAGTTGATAAGGAACCCTGTATCGCTTGTATTGAAAGTAAGCAGTCGAGAAAACTTTTTAACAAAATTACTTATAAGAAAGCTACTTCCAAATTACAGTTCATCAAATTTCTAGAGGCTTTCGACGGCTAGACAGAGAAAGCACTACTGAGATTTACGCAATGAAAGTACACTCTGCGCATCAAGTATTTCACTATTTTATTCAGACGTAAATGTCAGATGTAAATTTCGCTAAAACATTTCTTTTATTTTCGTTTGTGTTTTTTGCTCATTACAGTTTAATAGAACCTAAGTATGGAGTTTAATAGCAAATTAAGAGGCCGCGTGATTAACAGTCAATCTCGCGAAATAATAGCCAATGTTATAGAGTTTATGAGAAGAGAAGGAAACTTTAATTCACCTTCAATACCATTTAAAAATTTAAATGATCGTGTTGTTGCAGCCACAGGAGTATCTAAAAACACTGTCGTCCGCATTTCTGGAGAGAAAAAAAGAATCGATAACCGTAAGATATCGGAATTTTCATCACCAAGAAAAACCATTAAAAAACCAAAAACAGTTAATGATGAAGCTGACAAAGGTATTTTAAAAAGAATTATTCTGTTCATGTTAATCTCGGAAAATATTGTTCCAACATTAAAAACAATTCTGACTAAATTTAGAGAAGCTACAGGGTACAAAGGAAGCTATGAAAGTTTAAGAAAAATAATAAAGTCGCTAGGATTTCGTTGGCGGAAAACAAAAACAAACAGAAAAATATTAATGGAAAGGTTTGATATTCAAAAGCTACGTTTAGACTATCTGATTCGTTTAAAAAGTTATCGAGCAGAGGGCCGTCCAATTGTCTACTTAGATGAAACATACATTCATGCCTCCCACACACATCAGAAAGCTTGGAGTGATTATTCAAATGAGGGATTAAAGAAACCAATTAATAAAGGTGATAGACTAATTATTGTCCATGCAGGAGGTGAAATGGGCTTTATTCCGAATGCCCGGTTAATTTTCAAATCTGGAACCAAAAGTGAGACTACCACGATGAAATGAATTTTAATAATTTTTCTAAATGGTTGAAAGAAAAGCTGTTTCCGAACCTCCCCTGTTATTTTTTATAAAATTATAAGAGAAATAAATTTTTTTCTAAATAGTATATTTTATTATTTTGTAGAAAATCAAAATTTCGAAAATTTTAGTAATGTTTCAGAAACAACCGTTATTAATAATAGGTACCATTTTCCTTAATAAGGTAGAAATAAAATATGAACTATTTCCACGATTTACAAAGGCCTACAAAAAAATTATAGGTATTTTCCGCTATCCTATAAAATTTATATTTTCTGACTCAATTTCAAAAGGTTGAAGGAATTCCAAAACACCTTTTATGGCATAATAATTATTTTCAATTCTACATACTATCTTTAGCTGCTTTTAAAAACGTTCTAAGAAAGTCCAATCAGACCAATTTAATCCCTAAACTATTCCACACTTTTAAAATTTAATTACCTAAAAATATTAAAAACTATTTAAAATAACTTGTTTAGCAGACTGTACAATAGCTATCTTAGTCACACGTAGCGCGTTCTCTGTCTGGGCGTCGAACACCTCTAGAAATTTGATGAACTGTAGAACTGATACACTCGGATCTCTGTGGTCCTATGTCACAAAACTCCTTTCAAGGTAATAAATATGCTTTATTAATCATAGATGATTTTTCCAGGAGGGTATTTATTTATTCTGTTGAAGTTGAAGTAAATAATAAATTTTGTATTTTTCAGTCTATAGTTGAGAGAGAAACGAGATTAAAAATTAAAGTATTGCTGTCTGATAATGGGACTAAGTATGTTAATAAAGAATTCTCAAATTATCTAGCGTCAGTAGGGATTCAACATCATACTACAGTTCCATATAATCCCCAACAGAACGGTGTTTCTGAAAGGATGAACAGATCTATCATAGAAAAGGCCCGCGCTATACTTTCGGATATCAATCTCTCTAAAGCATATTGGCAGGATGTTGTGTAAACTGCAGCGTACTTAAAAAATAGGTCTCCACATCGAGCCCTCGATGGTCAAATACCATTTGGGAGATGGTATGATAGAAAACCCGACTTATCTCATTTGTGAGTTTTTGGGTGTCGATCTTTAGTTCAGATTTAATCTAGTTTTAGGAAGAAGCTAGATCCAAAGTCTCTTCAACATATTTTCGTTGGATATACAGATGATCCAAAAAGTTACTATTTTCGGGATCCTTGTTCTCCAAGAAGGTTAACTAAAGCAAGAGACGTTGTTTTCTTTGAAGGCTCTATCTCTGATTTAAAGCTTTTAAACCCAGAGTGCAGCTCAGCAAAGCATTTACTAGAGCCCGTACCTGCATTCTTAGTTTTGATTCATTCATCAGATTCAACCGCAAATGATTCTGTTGTTCCAGAACCAATAGCTGATCCAAGTATAGCAGAGGTTGATATTTGCGAGGATCCCGAGAATCCTCAACAGTTGAGGAATATGTTTGTGATAAAGAAACTGCAGGAGAAAGATATACACTCAGAAACAGAATAGCTAACCGAATTGAAGTGAATTTATTTTGTAATAATGTCACAGCGTGCGAATATTTTAATGAGCCCCGATATTTTGTAGAAGCTGTTAATTCAAAATATAATGAGTATTGGTATTCTGCAATTAAAGATGAGTGTGACTCATTATAAAATAAGGGAACTTGGATGCTTGTGGACAGAGCTAATAAACAGGTTCTTCCTTGCAAGTGGGTTTACAAACTAAAGAAAAATGTTGAAGGCCAAATAGTTAAATACAAGGCTGGACTCGTTGCTAAAGATTTCAGTCAAATTGCTGGTGTCGACTACTATGAGACCTTCTCTCTAGTGGTTCGCAACTCATCCCTTCGTACGCTTATAGCTTATAGGTGCAGAAAAGGATTTCAAAATGCAGCACTTAGATGTTGATACAACATTTTTAAATGGAGAATTAGAGGAGGAAGTCTACATGACCCAACCTGAAGAATTTCTCAAACAAGAAGAAGAAGGTAAGGTATGCTTGCTGAAAAAGTCTCTTTATGGGTTGAAACAGGCAGCACGCTCATGGAACATAAAGCTAAATGAACCTTTATCTCCTTTGGGTTTTTCACAAACTATTTCAGAACCTTGTGTTTACACTAAAAGGTTTAATGAAGACCTACTTATACTGGCAGTTTATGTTGATAACCTTATAATTTTTTATAAAGAAAACAATTCTTTTGAATTTGTTAAAAAAGAGTTAAACAAATATTTCTCAATTAAAAGTATTGGGAAATCTTGAATATTGTTTAGGTTTAAATGTCAAACGTAATGGTAATTCGATAAAGATAAATCAAAGAACATACATTTTGGAAACTTTAAAGCGATTCAATATGCAGGATTGCGAATCAGTTTCTACTCTAGAAAATTATAAATTAAAACCATATGATACGAGTTAACAATCTACTGTATATCCTTACCAAAACCTGATAGGTTGCTTAATGTTTTTATCCGTTAATACTCGACCGTACATAACCTATGCAACAAGCTATTTGAATCAATTCAACACTAAATTTGACAAAACGCACTTACTAGCCGGAAAAAGGGTTCTCCAATATTTAAAGGATACTATTGATTATTCCATAGCTTACAGAAAGACCGGCCACTATTTACATGGTCATACAGATGCAGATTGGGCAAATTGTCCCGTTAATCGACGTTCTTTTGGGAATGTAAGAAGCAGGTAACAGTTGCTCTCTCATCTACTGAGGCAGAGTATATGTCCCTCACAAGCACTGCCAAGGAAGCCACGTTTCTTCGAAGATTTATTTCCGAAATAATAGGAAATATTATTTTCAGTGACAGTCAGAGTGAACGTAAAATAGCACTTAATCCAATCCATCACAACAGGACTAAACATATATATACAAAGTATCATTTTATAAGAGAAAAGATATCTGAAAAGATAATTGATATACAATATTTGCCAACAGAAAATATGTCAGCTGACATTCTAATAAAGCTGTTAGGACGTTTAAAACCTAATAGGTGCATTTTAGGATTGGGTTTAACTTAGTCAATCTTCTCTTAATAATTTGCGAATTTCTTTTAGTTAGTGTTTAATGATTTATATTATACTTTGTCAACCATACCTTAATTTTGATTAAGGGGGAATGTTGTAAATGCAGATCTGTATAATCAAAATTATTATAATTGTTTGTTTTAGTTTTTTAAAAGATTGTATAAATCAAAACATCACTGTCATCACAAGGTACATTTTATTTAATTTTACTTCAGTTTCAATTCAGCATTAAAACTTACCGTTATAAAGTTTAGACAACTAAAGAAACTCTACTAAAAATATGAGCTCACTTATGTATGGTAAAAATTAAACTATATCAACTATTATAGAATATTGTAGTGGACAATTATCAAATCTGCTGGGAAAAAGTACTACAAAAACTAAACAAATATTTTATAAATGTAAGTAAGAATATCAACTCAAACATAGCTTCAAGTCAGCATGACCTCTCCTTCCTCCTACCTACTAAAATTAGTAGGGATAGTTTCTTCCTAAGGCCAGTAGATAAGCATGAGCTGGTGCAAACCATGAACAACTTCCTGTGGAATTTATGCCTTATCCACTACAATATTTTTAAATATACTGATGTAGTAATCAACATTTTAACTTCGCTGATTAATGAATCCTTCGAATTCGGTCCCTTTCCGAACTGTCTAGACAGCTATATTTTTCCCACTTTATAAGGCTTGCAATAAAATCAAAACCTGTACCTATACACGTATTGCCTTGTTACCTACCTTATCGAAGATAGTAGAAAGGCTAATGAAAAACCTGCCTTCTGCCCTTTTTTCTCAAACATAATACCCTAACAGCTTATCAGTATGGGTCCCTACCTAATAAATGAACCAGTGACGCAATGTTTTCCGTTCTTAATGAAATATATACATCACTTAATGACAAACTCTTCACGGCTTCAGTATTTTGTGACTTCGCAAAGGCCTTCGATTGTGTTATTCCTAACGCTGGTCAAGCGTCAAGGTCCTTATATATTGGTGCTCCCCAATTCGACGAATTATCAGCGGAATTTCACTCTATTCAAACCGATACTTCTGTTCTAAATACTAGTCTGCTCGAGGTTGTTGTCAAGCTAGAATACCATGCTACTAAAATCGATGAATTTGCAATGAAATTTTAAAATTTTGAAAGCAGATTTGGCTATTGTTTCAGCTATTGAACAGAAAAATGGTTAAATATGAACAAATTATTACTGAATTGCATAATAAAATAGATAGCTAACTTTCGACGAGAAATGAAATGAAATTGTCATCAGATTACTTATCATACTTGGTATTTAAGAAACTAACATATTTTAATCATGTTATATTTTAAATCAATTTAACTCAATTAGAAATACTCCCAGTTCAATACTTATTAAATTTTTATCCAGTGCATCTAAGGTTCTCTCAGCATTCAATAAAAAAAGGACTTAATGCGAATGATATTCGGTTTCCTGATCAACGATGAAGAATATTCCTAAATGAACATCTAACTTCTATAAGAAGCCAATTATATAAAAAACAAAAAACATTTGCAGGGACAACAACAGTAACTGCTGGACAAAAAATGGACATATCTTTGCTCGTAATCCGGCGAACTCCAAAATCAACAAAATCGACTCAGAGGCGGATCTAAAAAACCTACAAGATAATTTAAATGCTCCTACCACGCATCAAGCACATTTTTAACAGAGTCCAACAGTTCATCTATTATCAGAATATTAGGGTTTTGAACACAAAATGCCATGAATTTTTCACATCAACAACTATAAGTTATGACTAATAATTTATTGCCATTACCGAATCATGGCTTCAGGAGGATGTTGCAAATTCTGAACTCTTTAATGACAATTACACTGTGTTAGAAATCTAAAAGCATGCTCCCGATCTACTGGTGGTGGTGTTATCTTAGCTACAGATAAATCATTTAAATTTAATCAACTAGATGTTCAAGTATTTAGTAAAAATGTCCTAAAATCGACATAGTCAATTGTTAAATGTTTACAGTGAAAGTTATTATGTATATTTTTGTAATTTATATTCCACTTAATAACTCAATTGCCGATTATCTGTTACTATTTGATACTTTTGAATCACTACATTACTTACATCATGGAAAAGTTGTTATTACTGCTGACTTTAATTTGCCACAAGCCTATGATGCTACTGATAAGTTGAACCATTCTAACCATTCTAATAATATAGTTCGCTGTTTTATTATGTTTTGTAATCTATTTGACTTTAATCAACAGAATCACTTAACTAATATTAACAATCATATTCTCGATTTTGTAATATCCAATCTAACTTGCAAAATATCAAAAGAATGTATGCCTTTCGTACGGGAGGATACGCACCATCCTAGTCTCGAAGTCTTAATAAAAATTAATTTACCTAAATATAATACCTTAATTAACACGCATCAACAAAAATACAACTTCAGAAAAGCTAACTATAATCTAATATATCCAAGATCTATTTAACACTGATTGGTCAGTAATAAAAAAATTCCTTTCAGTAGATGAAGCTTGTGACAAATTTTATGGGACACTTTACTCTTTAATTTGACCAACATGTTCCACTTTCTGTTTACCGCAAACGTCAGTTTCCAGTTTGATATTTCTCTGAAATTATCAGAGGAAGATATCTAAATTTCTTAAAAAACTAAAACCACAAATGAATCAAAGACCAGATTACGTACCTAGCTTCATCATTAGAGACTGTTCTGAGGTATTAAAAAAACCCCTCTCATACATCTTTAACATATCTCTAAAATATTGCTCTTACCCTATTAGGTGGACAATCTCTAAGGTCACACCTATCTTTAAAAAGGAGAATCTGAATTTTGTTGATAATACGCTAGTTCGGTGTGATGTCATTTTGGTTCCACTGACATTTAATTCTAACCAAACTTTTAACAAAAACATCAATAAATTTGACATATACGTTTTTACTGTTTTAAGTTTATTTCTAAATATTGTTTACATGTCATAAAAAATAGTTTAAAGGTATGTAATTGGTACCTAAACGATTGTATATTTGATGCATATTATCTACTTACTTTAGGAATATATTTATAATAGTGAAAAATTATATAATTTAGGTAAACAAAACGAACAAAACGCACTCAAAAAAATCTACTGTCACTTTAATTGTAAGTGGAACCATAATTACATTAAATCAAATCAAATCAAATTTATTTGTTTAAATATTAAAGTACATTACCTAATAGTAAAAAAATTGTTATACAGAAAAGAAAATTCTTCTGTTTTGCTTCTGATCAATCGATTACTCTATTTATGTACATATTTTTTTAAGAAACAGGTATTAAATTTTACATAAAATTATTTATCACTTAAGAAAAGATACAATATTTAAAAATTAGAACAAGGGACGAAGAAATTCGACAGAATAAACCGATAAATAAAAATCTGATGTGTCCAACACATGACTTTCCTATCTAGTTATTATAGGCTTTTTCCGGTTAATTTGTACAACCTATTGCAGCATCTCTATAAATATTTAGAAGATAAACTAAATATATACATTGTCCACATACATCTACCTCGAAACATTTTTCTATAGATATTCATTGAAAACGAAAATACTGAAAAATTTAAATTTAGCACTTTTCCATTACGGTCCATTTTAGAAAAATCATGTATAAACAAAAATTATAGAGATCGATATCGCAAACAACTTTTATTTCAATAATTTTCATAAAAATCAGAATTTTGCACATTTTGTCAAATTTCTCGAATACGGACCATTTCAGGAAATTTTGACATAAGGCAAAAATTATAGATAATAATATAAATAACTTTTATTTGAACAATTTTTTTCTCCAAACATAAATAACAGATATATTCCATAAAATATAAAAACGGCCTCCCATAAAGTACCCCCCCAGATGTTCCGACTTTGTCCAAAATCTAATCATTTCACGTCAGGCCGATATAAACCTTAAGTTTAAAATTTAATGTTTTTTTCTTTATCCGTTTTTGAGTTTTCTTCAAATTTCGAAATTTACACATTTTCTCAAATATCTCGAATACGGTCCATTTTAGAGAAATTATGTATAGAATAAAAATTATAGAAAATTATATTACAAACAACTTTTATTTGAACAATTTTTATAAAAAATAATTTTTTTTACATTTTGTCAAATTTCTCGAATACGGACCATTTTAGGAAAATTTTGCATAAAACAAAAATTATAGATAATTATATTAGAAGTAACTTTTATTTAAATAATTTTTTTCTCCAAACGTAAATAACAGATATATTCCATAAAATATAAAAATGACCACCTCAGATGTTCCGACTCTGCCCAAAACCTAATCAGCTCATTGGACGCTGAAACAAAGCTTAAGTTTAAAATTTGGTGTTTTTCTGTGTATCGGTTCATGAGTTATGCGTTATACACACACACACACACACACACACACACACACACACACACACACACACACACACACACACACGCACACGCACACGCACCCACACGCACACGCACACGCACACGCACACGCACACGCACACGCACCCACACGCACACGCACACGCACACGCACACGCACACGCACACGCACACGCACACGCACACGCACACGCACACGCACACGCACACGCACACGCACACGCACACGCACACGCACACGCACACGCACACGCACACGCACACGCACACGCACACGCACACGCACACGCACACGCACACGCACACGCACACGCACACGCATACGCACACGCACACGCACACGCACACGCACACGCACACGCACACGCACAAGCACACGCACACGCACACGCACACGCACAAGCACACGCACACGCACACGCACACGCACACGCACACACACACACACACACAGACAGCATCGCGAAAATAGTCAAAACGGATTCAGGGGACCTCAAAACGTAAAAATCCGTCGAAAACTCGAGGTCGAAAAAAATCATGATTCCTATACTTTCCTTATATCTGTATACAGATATAAGGAAAGTAAAAAGATAAATAAAAAATAGACAGTACCTTAGGAAAAGTAGACAAAAACTACGATGGTCCTTTTGGCTCTTAATATGTTTTTTATTTATACTATGTTATCATTAGATCGTAAATTTTTTTTGTTTGTTATTAAATATTTTTATATTTCAATTTTAAACTTTTTTGTTTTGATTATTTGCCTGAGGTGTATCGGAATTATGTTAAAAAATTTTGGGTCAAAGAATGATAATGACCTTTGACTACGTGATTTTTTGAAAAATTGTACAGGAATCTCCATATTAGCGACTGAGCGTGTTAAGCGGGTATTTTTTTGAGTAAAATTTTCAGCATTCTCATTATACATTGATAAGCAAAAAGTAATTTGACGTTTAGTATGTTCGATTCATCGTACAATTTATTTGTACAAAATAGTCTCTCTTTTTTTAGGATAATTTTTAAAATAATATTTTGTGTTGTCTCTACAATTTTAATAGTGGTGTTAAATGCTCCACCCCATGATACTATGCAATACCTTAATATAGATTCCACTAGGGAGTTATAAAGTATCATTATATTTTTACTTTCCTATCTGTATACAGATATAAGGAAAGTATAGGAATCATGATTTTTTTCGACCTCTAGTTTTCGACGGATTTTTACGTGTTGAGGTCCCCTGAATCCGTTTTGACTATTTTCGCGATGATGTCTGTGTGTGTGTCTGTGTGTCTTTGTGTCGCATAACTCATGAACCGATACACAGAAAAACACCAAATTTCAAACTTAATGTGCTCATTAGATTTTGGGCAGTGTCGGAACATCTGGGGGGTACTTTATGGGTGGTCATTTTTATATTTTATGGAATATATCTGTTATTTACGTTTGGGGAAGAAAATTTTTCAAATAAAAGTTACTTCTTATATTATTATCTAAAATTTTTTTTCCATACAAAATTTTCCTAAAATGGTCCGTATTCGAGAAATTTGACAAAATGTAAAAAAATATTTTTTTATAAAAGTATTTAAACAAAAGTTGTTTGTAATATAATTCTCTATAATTATTTTTATCCTATACATAATTTCTCTTAAATAGACCGTATTCGAGATATTTGAGAAAATATGTAAATTTCGAAATTTGAAGAAAACTCAAAAACAGATAAAGAAAAAAACATTAAATTTTAAACTTAAGTTTTATTTCGGCCTGACGTGAAATGATTAGATTTTGGAGAAAGTCGGAACATCTGGGGGGGTACTTATGGAGGACCGTTTTTATATTTTATGGAATATATATTTTATTTATGTTTGGAGAAAAAAATTAATCAAATAAAAGATATTTCTAATATTATTATCTATAATTTTTGCTTTATGTCAAAATTTCCTGAAATGGTCCGTATTCGAGAAATTTGACAAAATGTGAAAAATTGCGATTTTTATGAAAATTGTTGAAATAAAAGTTGTTTGCGATATCGATCTCTATAATTTTTGTCTATACATGATTTTTCTAAAATGGACCGTAATGGAAAAATTGTAGGAAAAATGCTAAATTTAAATTTTTCAGTATTTTCATTTTCAATGAATATCTATAGAAAAATGTTTCGAGGTAGATGTATGTGGAAAATGTATATATTTATTTTATCCTCTAAACATTTATGGAGGTGCTGCAATAGGTTGTACAAAATAACCGGAAAAAGCATGTAATAACTAGATAGGAAAGTCATGTGTTGGACACATCAGATTTTTCTTTGAAAGAATGTCCCGGAGAACATAAAATTTGTGCATTAGGGCTCTCAGTCTATTACTAATATGGACAATATGCTCAGACCACCGTATGTATTGATCAAGTATTACACCTAGGTATTTAATTTGAGAAACTTTTTCTATCAAGGGGCAGTTACAATCGCTTTTTTGACAGTCACTACTATGCAATTTTATACAAAAGCTGTTAGGTTGATTAACGATGGTTGAACTAAAAGTAATGCATTTTGTTTTCAATACATTTAAAGTTAGTAGATTGTTATTTAACCATAAACTTATCTTTCTTAGGGCCGTTTCTCCAGTGAGTTTAACCTCTTTCCATTCTTTTCCAGCGAAAATAATTACCGTATCATCCGCATAGCATATGATATTCTCAGATAAGTTATTAATTTGTGTAATGTTGTTCATATAGACTAGAAACAGAATTGGGCCCAATACTGTTCCTTGTGGGACCCCCATCTTTACTACTGATTTAGAACTTCCGGCGTTGCCAATTTTTACGCTCTGGATTCTATTAGATAAATAATCTCTCAGGAGCCTTAATGCTAAACTCCGTCGAAAATCATCACTGAACTAGCGTATTACAGGCCAATCTATCAAGTCTTTGAGATATCTGTGCATGATAAGATTTTTCCACAAGTAAAATTTTTAATTAATCCTTCCCAATACGGTTTCTTTGGTTGGCGGAGTACCACCATTAATCTAGTTTGCTTCACTAATTTTACTACTACTGCATTAGACCATCATCAGCAAGCTGATATAATTTACACAGATTACTCAAAGGCTTTTGACCGTCTAGACCACTTAATGTTGATAAAAAAATTATTAAATCTAGGTTTTGACAGAAAATTCGTTGCTTTTATTTCTTCATACCTCAAGGGAAGAATGCAATACGTTGAGTTGAATGGCTTTAAATCTTTACTATTCGAAGTTACAAGTGGGGCTCCACAGGGAAGCAATCTTGTTCCCCTGCTATTTTCGCTATTTATCAAAATATTGTTTCTGTTCTCAAATGTAATACATTTTTATTTGCCGGTGATCTAAAAATATTTAAAATCATTACTTGTAGGGACGATTGCCATCAGCTGCAAGATGATTTATTTGCCCTCGATCAATGGTGTAATGAAAACAGACTACCTCTTAATGTAAAAAAATGTAAAGTTGTGTCATATTCCTTAAATCAAGGCTTTTTTAACTATAACTATCAAAATCAATCTATGTGACTTTCTCGCGTCTCAAACTTCAAAGATCTAGGGATTACATTCGATTCTAAAATGTCATTCAACTCACATATTGCAGCCATTTCTGCTTCTGCCACAAAACTGCTAGGATTCATATATCGCTACTGTAATAAGTTTAAAAATGTTACTACAACTAAATTACTATACTTCCATTACATAAGATCCAAATTAGAGAATGGATGTTTAATCTGGAATCCTTATTATGGAGCTCATATTCAACATTTAGAAAGAGTACAGTGTAAGTTTGTCAAATATATGGCTTTTAAGATGGATGGCGTGTATCCTATTCGTGGATTCGATCAAAGGTTTAACTTACCAACCTGCAAGGATAGAAGAGTTTATATATCTTTTATTTTTTTTGTGCAAGTTGATTAATGGTATGATTAATTGTTCTGATTTATTATACCAATTAAATTTTTATTAATTTATTAAATACCAGATCCAAAAATCTTTTCTACCTACCCATTGTAAGTACTAATATCATGTTAAAATCACCTTTACATATCATTTGTAGGGAATTAAACAATATTAGTCCATATATTGATATATTCAATCAAAGTTTTGTAGTTTTAGTAAGTCAGTGAAAAATATCTTATTTAATCAATAATAAACTTGGCGGGTTGTATCTTCAAATAAATAATCAAAAATCTTCTTTTAAACGATGTTTGATAAATGTTTGATATTGTGTACTCTAGCACCGCAGCACCTCTGAGTACCAGTGGTGGCTGCACCGAGCATATGGGTGATTGCCTCAAAATGACCAACAATCAAGGTTACATTTTGGTCGAAAAAGAAAAACAAAATTTGTATGAAAAAACTTGACCAAATGTTTTACTTAGTAACTAACAACAGCACTTAACAACAGACATATCTGTTTTTTTATTATGTTTTTTTATTATTAGGTTTCTTCTTAAATTTGGTAACAGGGGAATGTCAGTACTTTCAGAAAAATGACAAATGGTCCAAATTATTAGAAAATATACATACATTAATAATAACTAAAACACAAATTATAAGAACAAATGTGTATTTAAAAAATAAAATAACTGTTGACAAATGAATGCATACAACAAAGCTTAATTTTAAAAATATTTGAAAATAAAACAAGCAGTATCAACCTAACAACAAAAAATACTTATTATGAGTAACTTGCAGGTAGAAAAAGTAAATTATACCTCCTATTCCAAAAATAATTAACAAAGTACAAAATACAAAACAATGCGGTAAACGCAAAAGTATTATTTTTGTTCGAAAACATTTACTAGTTTCGTAAATTTATAGAATGTTCAAAAATTCTTGGAGCCGAACATTAGCTTTTCGGCTTTTTTTTCTCCATTTTTTCGTTGCTTTCGTTGTTGTTGTTGTTGTTGTTGTTGTTGTTGTTTGGGTGTCATTTCAGCTATTGATAGAACCATTTTCTTCTCCTTTTTTTTATAGACTTCAGCCTTTCTATTTCCTTCATGAACTTTATATTTTTGGGATCAGCCATTATTCTCCTATATCTTTTTCCTTTCTGCTTCTCGTTTTTCCTGTGGTTGTATCGATCTTTTGGTTTTCCCATGTTTCTTAAGCTAAAATAATGTTTCTGTTGAAACAAACTCTATAGGTATAATGCTCATTCCCCTGGAATGATGTCATTTCCCTGGAAATATTTTTCCAGGGTAATGACAACAGGGGAATGACAAAATATGAGGTTTTTTTTGATAAAAAATAAGCGCCAGAAGCGATCTTGTCGAGGTTACATACACAGATATATATATATATATATCACATTTAACTTTAGTTTATTACTGTACAGTTCTAACAATATTTTAATGTCTATTAAAAATATTACTTACCAGGGGAATTACAGTTTGAATGTGACTACACACAGAAAGAACACAATATACAATACCACGTGGAATTAAATGTGTATGCAACAATAAACTGTTGAAAACTTAATAAAGCAATAAACACTGTGTATTGTCAACTAATTAAATAAACTTTTGGCCTCATCTATCTGACACTAGTGGAACTTTTCTACTACCAGGGGAATGAGGTTAGATACGAAAGTTCTCAAATTTTTAAAGACCAAGTGTATAACTTTTTATTGATTGGTTTAGGGCGATTTTGAAACAGTGTTTGTTCTAATTATATATTAATTTACTAGTTATTTAAAATCACCTGATTCTCTTACAATTAATATTTACGTACTGTCTTATCAGGAAGGTACAACCCAGGGGAATGACAATTCACACATAAAATATTTCAAAAATAGGATTTTTTTTATATTCAAAGAAAGAAATTTAGCGACTAGTTAAAACTAAATCAAAGAGTGTTTGTAACGGATAAATCAGAGTATGGAGGTTAAATTAAATATCAGTGCACTATTGATACACCATAATTTGCACTTTACAGGCAACCACCCATATAGGATTTCCAGATGCCAGATATACCGATTTAGGTGGGAGCATCCAGCCTATCCAGCAGACATTTGACAATACCTTTTTTTTTCAAGAAAACGTTTATAAAATCAACGCTTTAAAATAGATTTTAAAAACCTGTGGTGCTTTTAAGTGAGGAGTGGAAGGTGGGGTGGTGAAAGCCCCATTCTCCCGCTTAGAGGCCGGGCACCCAAAGCAATTTTTGAGTTCCGGCGCCTATGACTAAGAAACCCTTGCATATAATAATGCCAATTTTAGTATTACAGAAATGATTTACGCAAAAAACTAAGGTGTAGGTACAAATACGTAAAATTTGTTTGTATCAGTAAAATATATTGTTTTCATTCACAAATATTAATTTTTTAAAAATCTATCAGAGGCACCACTTTCCAGACGAAAAATCTTGCCATCTAAGGGTTTCGTAGCCCACTTTTAAAGATTATTTTTGACTATTTTTAAAATAAAAACATATGTACGTTTAGGTAAAGGTTAAATCCATGTTTCTCTGGAACCACTTTTTCAAAATTCAATTTAGTTTTTTTCTAAAAAAAAAAAAAAATGATAAAATGGCTAACAAAAGTCGAGAAGTCGAGTTTTGAAAAACTATCTCCAGTGGAGCACAGTTTTAACCTTTACCTACACGCACTTATTTTTTTCTTTTGGAAAAAGTCAGATATAAACTTTAAAAGTGGGGTACTATGAAACCCTTGCATTCTGTGCTCTAAAGCCAAGTAAATACTCCTCTTAAGTCATTCATAAATGTTTATGTGTCCGGTTAAAGAGTTCCAATTTGATATATTTCTTGTTTTCCGTTTTGGACAGGATACATTTAAATATATTAGGATTAAAAAAAAGTTGGTTAACAGTAAAATGAGATTAAACATAACTTAACAATTATTGTCATAAAAAATGCATTCTTCCTCGAGTATTATTCGCTATCCCGATGCACTAGTTCGTCACCTCTTGGCGATTATTTGAATGTAGTCGATATGTTTGGAAATTCTGTTCTAAGCTGAATGAGAAGCTGTATTATATTGAGTATATTGGCTTTCTCGATATCAATGTCAATCCTCAGCACCGAATTATATATTAACGTGTGTACTCTATCTGCTGTAATGGAGTTATGCAGTAAGATGATACTACTATAATGATCTGTAAATTAATTCAAGCAATTATTTAAGTAATTTTCACCTGTCCAATGATTTATTAATATTTATCGATTACTATTACATAAACTATAAAGTGCGAAAAACTCCAAAATTTCTCTTATCTCGATTATTAAAGATCAATTAAAATAAAAAATAAAAAACTATTAAGTAGAAAAGAGAAAAACACAAAGTCTGTCGACCACAGGATTTTTAATAGATTAAAATGGTAAGCTTAAAAGCGCTTTCGACCTACAAGGTCCTCTTTAAGGATATTAAATGATTTTGAGTAAAACAATCTGTAATAACATAATGTCAGATATCTGCACAAAATATTTAACTAGGTGTCTTGCTACTATACGAAATCCATGGGTTTGATCAATAAAAATGTAAAATTATTAATATAAAATAATGTAAAATTGTTAAGACAATGTAGATATGATACATAATAATGGATCAGTGATCCTACTTTAAATTTGGCCTACCTCCATCGAATGAAGGTGACCGAAAAATAGACAGGTAAAAGCTCACATGGAAGCTGAAACCTCTAAAATATTTTATTAAAGAAACCACTAGCTTATTACAACGATTAGTTATTTAATTGATTTGGCATATTTCAATGAATAAAATCCCAATAGACCCCACTATTAAACAATAAATGTATTCTTAAAATAATAGTTTGTTAATAATTTAATCTCAAATACAAATAATTTGTTGAATCGAGATTAAATCCCAATATATGTAGGTATTCCAGCAGTATTGACACTCCCTGGGCGAGAAAAAGACGCGTGGATTTTACTGCTAACGTTTTCGGGATATAATCTATCACTTGTCATAAATCCGGTTAAAAACTCGCTACCATACGTACGTAGGCAACCCATATTTCGAACACCAAACTACAAACTTTTGTTTACATTTTATCGAAGTAGTTTTTGTAATACATTCTCACAGCTTAAAAACGGAAAATTTGTTATTTTGATAGTGGATTTAGATCAAAACTACCACAAATATACTTTAGTGTGTGATTAATCCTTATTTTTACGTGTTATTGCTCATTTTATTTGAGGACATTGGAATAAATAGAGTACTAGAACTAATCAAGCTAAAAAGATGTGTTATGAAAAAAAAATACATTGCATTGGACTGATTTATCTTTATTATGTTTTCGTGAAGTATTTCCAATATACCAGTTACTTGAATGGTTGTAAATTCTTTTTTTGGTGTCCCAACGCAGCCACTCTCAGTTAGCAGTAGTAGCAAAAATATTAACATTGTTTACATGTACATGATTTATCAGCTACACAATAGTTCTCTGCAGAATGTAAACAACGCTACAAGGAAAATTGCTCATATATAAATTCAACAATTAAATCAAAATATATTATTTTTAAAGGACCTATATTAATTATTATGTTAATTATAAATATAATATAAATATTTGTAATAAAATAGTAGTTGTGTATTAATAAACCTGTCGCCACAACAAAACATATATTCTTTATTGACATTTGGGAGTTGTCTTTCGATCTAATTTGAAGTTTAATAACCACATCTTACACATAACTAAAAAAGCAATAAAAGCTGTATGAATTTTTAAATCAAAAATAACAAAAAAATTTAGGATTACCCCATCTAGAGTATGCTTTACAAATATGGATGCGCTTGGAAGCCACAAATATTGAATCATATTGTTACGCAGCACCCTACAGTAGCCTGCGGCTATTATAGGAAACGTACAGATAGAAAAAGAAGTTGAATGTTACTCATCGCCTTACAGTGTGCTGCGGATGTCATAAGTAAAAGTAAAAGTACAAGTAAAAGAAATGTCATAACCCGTCAAGAATATTCTAGACCACAGTTCGAGAAGGTTCCAGAAGGGTCAAGCAAGCTATATAAGGATGATCCTGACGTCAGTTTTCAGTTCTATGATAGACGTTACACGTTTATGTTATCAGTTGCATTATTGTTAAAGTTCAGTTGAAATAAATTGTGATACCAAAAACCTGCATATTATTGGTGACAGCGGTGGGATACAAAGTAAAAGCTCATGGTAAATACTAGATCCATTGAGTACGAAGCAGGCATGGATGCTTCAGGTCCACCAGCATGGTTTTTGAAGATGGAATAGGAGAGAATAATGCCAGAAGAGGAAAAGGAAATGCGTAGGAAGGAAGAAGAGGAGGAGAGAGTAAGGCGAGAAGAGGAAAAGGAAAGGCGTAGGAAGGAAGACAAGAAGGAGGAGAGGCGTAGAAAAGAAGCGATTGAAATTATGAACGGTTTACTACAAATTCAGGAAACCTTCAAGCAAGAGGTTGGTCAGCTTAAAATTAGAGTAGATCTGTTAGAGCAACAACAAGAGCATCTAAACGCTAATTTAGAGAAACAGCAAGAGAAGTTGAAAGCTAATTTAGAACAAGAACAAGCTGAAAGGGCAAATTAAAGCTGAAATGGCTGAGTTAGAAAAAATAATTTGCAGTCAAGCTTCAGTAAACAGCATTGAAGCTTCAAACACTACTACCTCGTCTTCATCCATAACCGCTAACCAAGCCACATTCGAATCTCAGTTTCACAAAACTATACTAGCAAGACCCTTAAGCCACCCACGTTTGACGGTCAGACAACATGGGAATTATATCGGCTCCAATTTGAAGCTGCAGCTAGAGCCAATGGCTGGACCGAGAAAGAGATGGCGGCTTCATTGATAGTGTCACTGCGAGGTCAGGCAGCAACCGTTTTACAGTTAATTCCTCAAGAGGAACCCAGTTATTCATCTTTCGTCCAATTTTGGAGACAAGATATGGCCAGCAGCATTTGCAACGAGTATTTCAAAGCCAGCTAAAGGTTCGTAGTCAGAAACATAATGAAAGTATACAGGAAATCGAGGCTGACATAAGACGGTTGATTAATCTGGCCTATCCACAGGTGCCGAAAGATTTTCAAGAACAACTCGGAATATAAGCATTCATTGATGGACTACAAGATGTGGAAATGGAGCAAGTCCTTCGTCTACATCACAAGATGCTGAGGGAGAAACTGATTGCATCCCAGGAATATGAAGCGGTAAAACTTCTATCCAGATCTTCTCGCGCAAAAGTGAGGGAAATTAAATCCCAGGAAAGTGAGGAGGCTAATACTAATGCTATTCCCCAAATCTTAAATATCCTACGAAATATGCAACGAAATAGCCAAAATGGAAGCAGGAAATGCTTCAATTGCGGAAGAATCGGACACCTTCAAAGAACCTGTAGAAGCACGGCCCATTCTATAAATCGAGAATCAGCGAATGAGACCGAAAAATCATGTAGATCAATCTTTCCAAGCCCATTACTAAGAACAACAAAAATTAATTACAGCAGCTATGCGTCCCAAAGAAGCCAATCACCCACACCGAGCCGGCTTTCTAACAATAACCAGAAAGTAGAGCATCGAGGAGGTCTCCATAGCAACGCAGACATTCTTTTCGGGTAACCCCGTTTAGAGAAACTATGCGGGTATGGTAAAGGGCTCGAAGAACGAGAAGAACCAGTTGATAAAGTTATTCTTCGGGCCACAACTATCAAGCCAGAGGGCGATGAAGAAGAAATCACCCTTGAAAGTCTGAGACAGGGACAGAAGAAATACAATGACTTAAAGGTTGTCCGAGAATGGCTCAAAAATAAAGTCTTGGCAAGAGAAATCCAAATACAGTAGAACTATATAAGGCTACTGGACCCAGTGGGATTCCCTGTATCTTCACGATGACCTATTGCACCGGAAGTGGGAGAGCCCTGATGGAGTATATGTAGTCCGCCAAGTGATACTGCCGAGGTCACAGGTGAGAAAAGTATTGGATGAGCTTCATAGCAGCCGTTCAGGACACTTTGATACTAAAAGGACACTAGCACCAGTTAGAGAAAGATTTTATTGGGTCAAATGCCGACGGGATATAGCGGATTGATGTAAAAAATGTGATGTATGCAATGGCAGAACAAAGGTCTATGGATTCGCTCGGAAACGACTGAAAGCCCACACCGATAAAGCAGAAGCTAGAATCGACAGGCGTGCCACAGATACACATTTTGAGAGGGGTGACAAGGTATGGGTGTGCAATCCTAAGCAGATAAGCAGTGAGGAGGATTTCGTCAGAAATCGCAACGGAACTGGGAAGGCCCCTACTCTGTCCTTAAGGAAAATCAACGAATTGATCTGCCGCATTCAACTGTCAGCGGGAAGTAAATTTAACGTAGTTCACATTGGGAAGATAGCTCCATTCCATCGTCCACATTCTCTCCATTAGTTCCAACTAGGTCCCAGTAATCAAGTTATTTGGGGCGAATAACTAGAGAGGAGGGAGCAATGTTATGCAGTACCCTACAGTAGCCTGCGGCTATTATAGGAAACGTACAGATAGAAAAAGAAGTGGAATGTTATTCATCGACAGTGTGCTGCGGATGTCATAAGTAAAAGTACAAGTAAAAGAAGATAGAATACTCCAGAAATGTCATTACCCGTCAAAAATATTCTAGACGACAGTTCGAGAAGGTTCGAGAAAAGTCAAGCAAGCTATATAAGGATGATCCTGACGTCAGTTTTCATTTTTATGATAAACGTTATACGTTAATGTTATCAGTTGCATTGTTATTGTTAAAGTTCAGTTGAAATAAATTGTGATACCAAAAACCTGCGTAACAATATTAAAAAAGTACAAAATATATTTAGGATACCTTTATGTCATAAAAAACAACTTATACCCTTATAATATCTCATATAAAACTATGCTCGATAGCTTTAGGTTAAATCTCTTTTACAAAGAAGAAAACAACAGGCTCTGATATATTTGTACTCTATTTTAAGTAATGTTAAGTACAAAGATTGTGATTTGATTAACGATATAATGTGGCAAAGATTAATCTAAGAATCCCAAGTAACAAAAAATTATTTAGTTTAGATTCAAGTAGTATATCTCCTTTTAACAAGATGATAGCTGTTAAAGCCAACCCTGTGCTTTGTTTATTACCGGTCCGCGACAGGAAGTCTAGCGTCGGCCATATAGAGACAAACGCACTGCTTCTCGAAACTCCGGAATGAGTTTGTCGACGGAAAGGAGTATTCAAATGAAGTGTTGGACACTCAAGACAAATTGTAATAAATAAATTAAAATTGTGAGTTATAATAGTGTCTAAGTATTATATAAATTAATTAGTAAGTTATAAATAAATTGTCAATAAATAAATAAACTATAAATAAATTAAACAAACGTTACAAGATTTTGAAGGGGAATATTTTGAAAAGCTTTGCAACTTTAACAGTGCTTCTCGTATAAACCAATTGAATAATAATTATAATAATGCAGATTGGGACAGAGATCTTCAGCGTCCAACCATCATGAAAACATTTTATGAAAGTTAACTATGAAGCGCATGCAATTGGTGAAGTAATATTACATTTTATTAGTTGATCGCGTGATCGGAATTCTCTGTTGTCTCTACTTTTAATTTATTATTGTTTGTTTAATACTTTATGGACATTTTAAAAGCGAACGAACGCGAATACCGCATATTCGAATGAAATGTCGATTAATTTTAATTTACTACATCTTTATATGAGCCGATACGAACCAGAGAATATTTTGTTGTTATTTGTAATTTTTATATTCGAATTTGTCATGATGCGATATAATCCAGTGTAGTAAACAATAATGCTTTCAAGGGGAATAATTGAACAAATTGTTTTCCTACGACCACTTAGGAAAGTGATACATATCATACTATATAGTCCTATGAAAAGTGCCCTATATCACGCGTATGAATAAGAATTTACTTTCCACCCGTATGCGAATATGCTACTTTCCGCATCAGCTGTCACAATATGTTAAACGCATCATTTCTATTTTGATCTATGTAATGTCCATATTAATACTAAAATCGATATGATCGTTAAATTATTGAAATTGTTGTAAATTAGATCCTAGATATTTAACTTTAACAATTATTATTAAAATAATTTTAAAATAACTAAGTTATGTTTGCTTTTTATTCTGGTTAAACACATAACCGATTAGATCATTCAATTAACGCAAGGCCTATTAGCTCAAGTGGTTAGAGTATCAAACTTTATCAACTTTGCCATTTGAGACCTAGCGAGCGACCACGTTCAAATCCTTGCGGGGGCAGAATCTTTTTTTATTTTTTATTTTTTTTGGTTTTTTGTTTTTTTTTTTTTTTGTTTAGAAAATATGAAAATTTAATAAATACGATTATTGTTGATTATTTTTTTAAATACATTTTAATTATTATAATAATAACCTGGTTTTACATTTTTTGATGAAATTATTTTGTGGTCGCAGGAAAAATATTGTACATCACTTATGTAAAAAGTGATTTTTCACACTCGTAATGTAATATACTATTCCATATTTTCAGTTCGTTAATCGGCCAAAGAACGTTATAGTAGCTGAAAGTTATTTTATAAAAGTAGGCAAGCCTTATATACAAATATTAATTTATTGAAAATATACATTTTTAAAAATAAATAACCTAATTACTATTTAACAATAAAACAAAGGTTTTAATTCCATTACATATCATTAAAAAAACAATTATTTTGAGAGATTGAGATTTAAATGGTATATTGTGAAAAGTGTTGAAAATAGCACTTTTCGCACGCAGTTTTTTCATACGAGTTACACACTATACTTTTCCTACGGCTGCTACTTTATTAAAACGACCAGAACTGATTTCTATTTTTATTTTAAATTTTTATTTATAACCATACAGTTACATATTTACAACAATGAACAAACAATTTTTATTCGCTTGTTAACAGTCTTCCCTGCTGTTTTAATTGCAATTTTAATTTACTATTATGTTGTAGAATCGCAATCGACACGGAGTAATAAATCATAATTTTATGGAAGTTTTTTTGGTGGTAACATATCAAGAACTTGGTAAATTCAATATTTTCACCACTTTTTTGACATGCTCCGGTTTTGCTTGCGTTTTTGCAGTTTTGCACGCTTTTGAGCTTTCTTTGGTGGTTGAGTTTCTGGCAGAGTTAATTGGATGGTTTCAACGCCAGGCCGCCAGACTCTACTCCTTTTTTACTAATATAAATATAACATTTAGATATAAAATAGATATGCTTACCTACTCTGGAAGATATTATTAAAGGTGGCACTGTAGTATCGACATCCAAGATTTTGTCCAGATTCCACATGTTTTCTTCTTCTTTTAACACATGCTCGATTGCCTTTTGCCAATTTTCCTTCGTAACAAGTGATAAGGAGGTTTCTAACAATGCTTCTACAACTTTTAACTTAAATGTCGTATTATGTCGACCTACATATCCTTTAACTTGTGCTCATATCAGTTCAATAGGATTTAGTTTGCAGTGATAGGGAAGAAGACGCACAACATCAATACCATGTGTTTTTGCAAGTTCATCCACTACATAACGTACTAGAGGCTTATTTAATTTCACAATTTCTAGTAGCTCTATTTTTATTGATTTTTCTGGAATGTTAATGTTTCTGTCTGTTAACCACTTAATGATATCATAGTTCTTCCATAAAGTATGTGGTACACATCCAATTAGACGGGAATGATAACTAGCGTTATCCATTACTATAACTAAACCCTTTGGTAAATAATGTATCATCTGCTGCAAATATTCTTTAAAAACACCAGCGTTCATATCTTCAAGGTAGTCTCCGATTTTTTTAGATTGAAATATTAAAGAACCACGTTTTGAAAACCCGTCATCACTTCCAATATGAGTTATAATTAGACGTCGTGCTTTAACGGAAGAAACCTTCAATTCTGCAGATAATCCTTCCAAAAAAGCCTGTGGTGTAGATTCAAAGTTTGTGTCCTGCCACATTTTGCTAACTATGTAACCTTCATTTACCCAGGTTTCGTCCAACAAACAATTTCCTCAGAATCAATAAGTGCTGCTTTCCTGTCCTGTTTATCCCACTTGAACTTCAAATCTATTAGAGTTTCCCGTAGTTTTGTCTTTCCCATTTTAGGAAAATACGGATCACTATTGATTGCGTCCAAAACCTTGGCAAGTCTTGGTATCTCTTTTTTAAAATAAAATTCGTAAACTTTTCTTCTTATTCCGCTTTTAATTTGTTTAGTAAATTCCACTTTTTTCTTACCTCCTGCATTTTTCTTTGGGGGTTTAACAACTCCACTTTTTAATTCACTTATAACTGTATATGTATATCGTTGATTTGCTTATACCCATCATATTACTTATCTTTTCAACAGTAACGTCAACAGAAAACGAAGGATTTTCCATTCTTAGGCAATTATAAACATTGCTTACAAATATTTTCCCGTTAACTGACAACGCACACTTTTTTATAGGTTTCACAGGTGTAAACTTTAAACTTGAACCACACTGGATTTTTCAATACTACTGTCACTATTAACCGAAAATAACCACAACTTCTTACTATAATAGATAATATAAAAGGCAAATCAAATAGGGTAGGTAATATTAGGAACTAATCAAGATACTAACTGCAACCATCTTATAATCCCACCCCCTTTTCATTCTAGTAATCTCCAAGAAAATGAAAATAATTTATTTATTTACAGAAAGGAAAACAAGACGGGACGAACCCAAAAACAGTTTTCACAATTTTAGAAATAACGCAAAGTTTCGAAATTGGTCTGTAATCTTCGACAAGATTTAAATATCGGAACTACAATGGCAGTTTTCCAAGAGTTAGGAAAATAACCCTCGCAGAGCGATTTGTTAAATATAATAGACAATATATTTGCCATCTCATCTCATTAGCAAAGTTTTTTAAGAGAGAATTGGATATATTATCGAATCCAGCAGCTTTATCTGGAAGTTTTAAAATCTTTTCAAGAATTGTTGCTTTTGAAATAAAATAATTACTTATGCGATGTGAGGTGTCATGTCATGCCTTTCATTAATTAATATATTATTATTAGGAGGATTGAACACAGAATTAAAGTAACCTGAAAATATTTTAAAAATCTTATCACCTTCAGTTATCATTTTACCACCATCTTTCAACGCATTAATGACATAGGATTTGCCTTTTTTTAAATTTAATAAACTGCCATAAATTTTTTGGGTTACAAGTGATTGAAGTTTCAATTTGCTTAAGATAGTTCTTGTAGTCGTAATTAATTAAGTATTTTATCTAAGGATTTATCCCACTTACATATTTAATACAATTATAGTCACATTTATAAATTTTGAACCCTCAGATTACTTTCTATAATCTAAGCTGAAACCTTTTTCTCCACTTGTCAATAATTTTCACCTTGACATCAAAAATTTCCAAGAAGTCAATGAATAACGATTTAAACAATTTATTGTAGGTGTACCTAATAGTCAAATTTATAGGTTTTGAACAATATTTGTTAATTTACTCAAACAGATATCTCTACCATTTACATAACAATTGCAAATAACTTAAAAAACATTTTGTATAGTACCTACATACCGAAATAATACTCAATAATAAATATTTAAAAAAATATATTTTTAAATGATTTTATGTACCCCGTAAATAATAATATAGGCACCTACTCCTGAAATTTCCTGATCTGAAAGATATATTACTCCGTGTCGATTGCGATTCTACTATATCACCAAGAATCCAAAACTGTTCACGAAGTATACCTAACAGGCCTTCTGTACCTACTTTTCAATATTTTTGATGATAGTGTGTTATTAACTAACTACCGGATTTTTAGCTGGTAAAACTATCGGAAAACAAAAGTCTAACGTGTCATTCCGAGAATTGTTTCGAGTTTTAACACGAATTAAACCTGAATCGGCAATGAACGTATGTAAATCGGATAAACGTTTGTCAGTAAATGTGTCAAACGATAATTTAGCTTTGTTAACTTCTTCAGCAGTCAGTATACCTTTTTATTGACATTGAGATGGTCCAATTCCCAATTTCTAATTACACCTTGGAGATATAAGTTAGTAATTTTCATAATTTCGTAAGGGACATTAGGTATTTATCATTTTCAGAATTTCCAAATCTAATATATTTTATTTCATATTTATAATATAAATTGGTCTCCCTTTGTACTAGGGGCTGTAGCCCTACAAACCTTACAGACAAGCCGCCATCACTGGCAACCTTTCCTCTAGTCAGTAATTTTAAATTTGTGTAGCAATTGATTTCTCTTTGTTCTTTATGGTATTTTTGACTCTTGTTTTACAATTTGATGCATTAGCAACGTCTTTCTTTTTGAGAAATTTTAAACAAAATAATTATGAAAACGGCTTTCGCCTTACATTGTTAAAATCTATCTCTCGCTTTGAAACAAAAAGTGTAATTTCATATTTCCGTGACGATGGATAAAAATGTACTCGAATATTTAGGACGTTCTTTTGTTAACTCGCATCTTAAGTACATAACTTCAGATGGCCCTTCATATGCAAATGTCATTCGTTGAATATTCATTTCTAGCAGCTCTTACAGCGAGTAGACAGTTGATTAACTCGTCGTTACACGATTTTTTACCCGGTTTTAGATATTTTAATTGTGATGGCAAATGTTTGATCATGTGGAAGCTTTTCTTCCACGCACTAGTGTTGTTTTTTTAGGTAGAATAGATCAAATGAATAAGACATTCACTAAACGAAAAAGTAGCCATTATTTAATTAGAAAGTGAATTGAATTAATGATTCTTATGATCAAAAGTCAGCCGATACGCAATGTGATTAAAACAATCACTATCATGTGATCGACTAATCATCACGTATTGATACAATCACATAGAGTTATTATTCTAATTATATATGGAAATTGATATGATCAAACGATGTGATTGATTTGGGGACATTTAAAATTTAATTCAATTATTTTGGAGATTGAAACAATACGACAAAACATCAATAGTAATATCTGCAGATGAGTAACTGATCATTAGACCTAGGAATATATGCACCCAAAAAAGTAGTTAAATATGCGCATATATATGCCGCAAAATACTTCAATATATGCGTAAAAAATTGAAAAATATGCAGAGCATATGCAATAAGAGTAATTTGTTATTTGATCGAAATAGTTTATTAATATTTATTATTTGTTTTATTTTACAATACCTAATATAATACTTAATAATTATTTTATTAACTAATTTTATTTACAAATCAACATTATTATAAAACGAATGAAAAATTAGATGTTTTTCTAAATTATCTGTATTAAATGATTGTCTCCTATCAGTAAGTATGTACTTGTACAAAGAAAAACTCCTTTCGACATCTACAGAAGTAATAGGTGCAAACTTAAATTTTCCTGAAATATCTGGATGAATAGTATTAATATCTTCAAAATTACCAGAATAAATATTAGCAAGATTTCTTAAAACAATAAATCCTTAATTTTTTAAAATTACATTTCAAAATTTATAAAAAATCGTCTTTCCAATATCGCCCTGGACATTTTTACACTCTGATTCAAACGTCTTAATTAAATTTACGGAAGTCACCAAAGGTAAATTTTTTTGTTCTAAATCTAATTTTGGGTACAAATGCATACTTTTTTAAAAACACTAATTGCTTTGGTAATATGTGATTTTGAAACAACTTCTTTGTATTAGATATTCCCTTAGATGAATCATCAAAATCAAATATGATTTCTGATTTCTTTAATTTTTTCATAATTATCTGCGTAAAAAAAGGCAGCTTTAAGCCAGGTACCCCACCGAGTAATCAGAGGTTCCGGTGGCATCTGTAATTCAGGAAATTTTTCTTCGTACAATTGAGTTCTTAGAGGAGCTTTAAGAAATATTTTTTTACATTACTAATTAAATCATTTATTAAAGGAAAGTTAGACCTAATTTCTTCTGCAACTCTGTTTTTGCTTTTACCATGTACGGGGCAGCATCGGATAACAGCAATAAACATTTTTCTGTTGGAACGGCTTCCGGAAGAAAAAAGGAAGACAATTCTGTCTGGATAAAACGAGTTATTGTCAAGTCATTTGTTTTATCTAATTGCTTTAAAGCGATTAGATATGGACCAATTTGCATTTCTTCGCGCAATGAACCTATCATTAAATGGGCTATATATCGACCACAAGAGTATGTTGTTTCATCCACAGTAATGTAGAAATGGTTTTCAACGGTAATCTCACGAATTTTTTCACGAGTCTCAATGTACAAACTGTCAACACCACGTTTGCGTAATATACTTCGCTCTGGAATATTAAATTTACAGTATTTTTGCAAAAATGATAGGGGATTTGGATTATTTAATCGTATTAAAGGGATATTTAAAGTCACTAAAGCTTTGCATTAAAAATAGGTTGTTCACTTCTAGACGATCCAGATTCTAAATATTGTTTCAAGGGAAGTTGACTTTGTCTGCGAGTGTCTTTAGATTTCTGCTTTGCTATATGTGAGGGTGTTTTCTCGTGTTGGTCGATTTGAAACTTTTTTTTACATGGAATCTAAAGCAAATAAATTCCTGTAGATGTTGAAATTTTAATTAAATTAAATAAATGCGTACGTTGTAAAGTTGCCCTATTTTTTTTTAACTGTGAGTTGAAATAATATTTTACTGTCGTTTGATTTACTATTGTGAAAGGTCAAAATAAAATATAAAATAAAAAAGTACTTACAATTTTAGAACATGTTTTACAAAACACCTGGTTATCACCTTCTACAACAAAATCTGAATAAGATTTTACCCACGACTCAATTAATTGCCATTTTTCCCACTGTTTAACATAACACAACAATAAAGACTGAAATGAAGTTGAAAGTAAACTGAGTAATTTAGAAATTTGAAGATATTAATACAACTACCTGAAAGGATATTTAGAAAAATTTGTTGGTTTAAGGAGGGTGTTTATAATTTAATCCTCTCAAGTACCTACACCATTAACCGTAATTTATTACAGGGAAAAGTTAATCCTTCAAAATTTTAGGAAATCGACCTGTAAAGGCATTTCACAAAATATTATTTTGGTCCAAAACTCATAATTTTAATATGTCCAGCCAATTAGTACGTCAGATATATGCCAAAAAAATAACAAAATGTCAATATATGCATTTAAATTCAAAAATTGTATATATGCAACCTATGCAAAATATGGCGTTTTGCATATATTCCTAGCTCTACCGATTATTGTTCGGGATCAATGAGATTATTTTATTGATTAATTTAATCAGAATAAAATAATAAAATCAATCTCTGTTGGCCACTAAATGATCAATCTATTATTGTAAGTTAATCAGAATTAAATAAATCTCTACGAGCATTTAACTAATGCACTAGAGATTAATCCATTATTCAATTGATTTGAAGAAGACAAAATAATATCACAATAATATCTTTGTATAACTGAACTAATAACTCATTATAGTATAACTCTATACAGTATCTACTGTCTTCTCAATATCAAAATCATTAATTCAATTATTTTTATTTATTTAATGGTCGTATTTTAGTGGATATACATTGACATTTATATACCTTACTCAAAACATCTATTGGGATCATGACTGTAAGGCTATTTTTGCATTTTTAAAATTTTTGGATTTTCCATGTAATAGCTAATTTTAAAAATTTACCACATTGGAATTTTAGTTTCTTTTAAAGAGTTTTGAACTATAAACAATTTAAAATCGAATTTTGTAGAAACAAAATATTTGAAAAAAAAAATCACAATTAGTACCTATCTTTCGTGTTGGTATATCTATGTAAGGGCTATCATTTAAGTAAAATAAAAAAAATATACAAACTGATTAGTGACCAAAACTATTATTTAGTCTACCCGGTATAATAATTTAATTTAATTATTGAATAGTTTTCAAAATGTTAAGATAAGAGTTGTTATTCTTTATGTTCAACCATTTTGTTACATGCCCGTTAAGTTAAAAATTAAAAATGGTACGTACAAAACATTTTTAGTACCATTACTCTTTACCACTTGTTAACGTTTCCCAAGACCATATTTTACATTTCCTGATGATATAATTTTTATCCAAAATTAGAAACCTGTATTACATGATTGTATTAAAGGCCAACAGCAGTGTTCAAATAACGGTGAAAAACGGAAATTGTTAAACTTATAATTTTTTAAATATTTTCGAATACTTCTTTGATATAAGGAGTTTCCAGACGTTATTTAATTCTTCCCAAAAATTCTCAACTTTTTTGAAATTAAATGTTTTCCTAACTCTAATAGTTAACCCTTTCAGACACGAATTTTTAAAAAACAATATATATTTTTTCTAAGTGTTGGCGATTGTTAGAAATATTTTTTAAGATTTTTAAGCTTCTTCGTATATCTGTCAAAATTTACATTTTTTAGTTACATGTACACTGCAGTCTACGTGGTGACTGAGATACCTATATAAATAGGAAATATTTTTTTATAAAAAAACAATGTAATTCACAAAAACCTGTATATTACATAATATTTCATAAAATCCTTTAATACAACAGATCTTTTCTTTTTCTGTCATATCCTCTGTCACATTGCAAGTGACTATTTGCAATGTCTCGATACCGTCTAGCAAATATGCATTTCTGGCCTTGATACATTTTAGACACCATGTATCTAGAAGCCAGCTCAATACGCGGCACTTCTTCTGGTTCTTCAGAAGTTTCAGCTGCCAATGCTTCATTATAATCTTAAAAGAAAAAAAATTTATATTATATATTTAATCCTAAACAGCCAAAAATACTCTCGACTGACCCATATTATATGGATCTCAGGATCTTCATAGTAAACATTCTATTATATTATCTAGTTCGTCAAACTCGAAATCATTTACATTGAGAATGTCAGATTGATTCTTTGCATTTAAAGGTTTTTTCCAAAATCACCTGTCAGTCATGATGTACCCCGTAGTGTATAGTTGTAAACCTTCATACTATTAAAAGTTTACGACTTCTCCAAAATACCAATAATTAATTACTTCAAATCACAATCTACCAACAAAAAAAATATACCAACCAGATAAACAATAAACTCAAGTTACACTTAAAAAAAATTGAAGGTTATACACATACGTGAAAAAATCTGTGTAAATTACACAAAACAATACAACGTATACCTTAATTATAATGCGATGTCTTCTGAACGATATTTAAAATACATTACCGTGTACCACATAACTCGCAGTAAATTTATTTGGAAAAAGTATATCACTAGTATTTGAAATCAATGTAAACACCGTGTCGGAAAGGGTTAATGAGATATTACTTTTGAAAAAACGTGTTATACTCGTCGTGAAAAATATTTTAACAGTTATTTAATTTCTAGCGTGTATTATATCGAATATTCTTGGTAACGAATAAAATGGAGGCCGTAGAGAGCCTAAATAAGGCATAGAGGGACTTAAGGTATTATAGCAGGACCGGACTGGTCGAAAATAGCTCGCATGACAGTATCATTGATAAAGAGGTTAGAACCTAAAATAAAATTTGCTTACTTTTTTCCGGCTATTTAAATACTCACAAAAACTATAAACTTTGGCTTATTGATGATTGGACAAATTTATAAATTAACTAAGTATATAATTTTTAGGCAAATATCATTAATATAATTTTTCAGTTCCTGGATGTTTCGTCCCTAAAATAAAAATAACTTCTGCGAATATGATTTGTTTTATAAACGATTAAAAAACTAACCACAAATTATAATTATTACTATGACACTACACTTTAGGTTTATATATACACTTACTACAGTTATATAAATTTATACATAACCATATAATGGCAAAGAAACTAAGACTACATCATCCAAAGATGTCAGCGTTATAACTGACTAAATCCAGAAAGTTATCTCGGGATGGAAGATTTTACGCGGGAAATTCAATCGTTTTAGCATTAATTTAATTAAAAAAGTAATTGGTTTATTACAATTAAAAATTTATTTTATAACTGTGAACATCTATATAATATCCAGAAGTAGTCAAGTTATTCTTTAGACGTTAATTGTTAAACAGATTATTACAATCACTAAAATTATCACACTAATTTTAAAAACATTATCTGATCATCTGCAAGATTAATAACTGTACGCTCATTTGATTGATATTAATCATCATAGTAATAATATCAATAACAGTAAAGTAATTGTAGTAATCCTCAGTTTGACTAAATAGATCAAATACCTAATTAAAATCGATCTCAATGGGCCAATCACAACTAGTGATTCATATTAGATCTCTTATTATTTTCAGTGTGATTTTATATTGTACAAAATGTTAAATGCTCTCCTTTTTTACCGATAATTTTTTTAAAGACGTAATTTTTTGAACAGTTTTTAAGTCTCCTTTAAGTTCCATTTAGATATTTTTCAAAATAGATCTCTTTAACTACTAGACTTTCCATTTATTCGGCTTCATCTTTGACATGTTTTAAAAGACAGGCTACTATGCTGTCTTCGTCTGTGAAATTTTCAGGTGGCACAAAATTAATGGAAATCATTTGATCGAAAAAATTTAATCGAATGCATTTTACCGAAAAAACATTTTATCGAATAACAATTGATTGAAAAGAAAAACGATCGAAAAGAACAATGATTGAAAAGAAAATTGATAGACTTGATAGAAAAAGCAATTGATCGAAAAACCCAATATACATAAAATTGGAAAAAATAAATAACTCACCTAATTTTTTTTCGTTTTTGACTTATCGTGCGGACGAAAAACGTGACGTCGGACGGACAGACGGACGGACGGAAGCGATTACATAATATTGTTCATATACTACTGTTTGAAGAGTATAACAACATCCTGATCAACCCATGTTCTATTATTTATATCCATAAAGCATTTACGAAGTAGAAAAGCTTAATCAAAAATAATAATTAAATGATTCATCAAAATTGTCAATTTGATAAAGAAATGTCCAGTCAATCTCCTGTATTAGATTGAACAGTTTGTTGGAATTAATTTCGCTTAAGTTTTTTTAAAATTGAAACATATTTATTTTCTGAAGCTTTAGCCGGAAATCTATACAAAATCGTAAACTATCGATTCAAAGAGACGCGACAAGCGACACCCCCCAAATATCTATTCAAGGCACACTCTTCGCCTTACAATTCATTCCATCAAAATCGGGACGCGATTAAGAAGCACAAATCTCAGAAAGAGGTTAAGCCTTTTGTTAGATTTCTATGTAATAAGGTCGACAACAGCCACAGGTTGATCAAGTGTTGTCTGTTACGGATGTATGAAAGGGACAGATGCCCTTTAACTGACAGCTGTAGTAAATAAAGTAGCGCCTCTTCGAGGAATGCGTGTCTGAGATTAGAAGGGCAAAGGAAATCGCGTAAAACTGACAATCTAATATAAAAGGTTGAAATTGGATGAGGATTAGGATGAAGGAAGCGAGAGTTTTGTGTAAAACAGTTACATTTGGGGTTTTTTAAATTAAATTATTCTAACGCGACTATATACTGGTATAATTGTTTTTTTTATTGTCCGAATTCATCTGATCTTACAAGATTAATTAGGATTTTTAAAATAACTTTAATAACTACCAAATTTTAAATCTGTGTTCAATATTAGTTATTATCATATTCTGCACAATTCGGTATTGTGGCATTTGTGGCTCATAGCACTAACTCTGCTTTATCACGACCATCACGTTCACTTCACTTACACAAGCTCTTTTAAGTCTGCGCACTAGATTCTGCTTGTCTAAAAGTTATAGAACTTCAATGTTAATGTGTTTGTGAAGCCTCTCCTCATATCTATTGGCAATTTTCTTGATTTCTTCTGGAATTATTTTAACTTGGAGTTCTCTGTGCATGTATTTATTCTGAACATACCAAGGCGCATTTACTATGTTCCGGAGAATTCTATTTTGGAATATTTCTAACCAATTGTAATTGCTTTTACTTGTACATCTCCATAATTGTAGGCCATATTTCCATACGGGCTTTAGAACTTGTTTGTATATCAGGATTTTATTTTGAGTTGAAAGTGAAGAGTTCCTTTCTATTAATCAATATATATTTTTATATTTAATCTTTAAGTGTTCAGTTTTTACATGCTCCTTCCTTTTTAATTTGGCATCCAAATTTAGACCCAGATATTTTGTTGTTTTCTTATTTGGTATAATATTTTTCTTTATGTTTATTGGTATATAATCTATTCTTTTATCGGTAAAGTTAATGTGAGCGGATTTTTCTTCGTTAATTGTTGTGTGCCACTATTTAAACCAGATTTGTCTGCTATTGATTCCGTTTTGAAGATTAGGTGTTATTTCTTCTATAGTTGATCCTATTTTAACTTTAAATGGTCGCTGCGATAGATATGATTCTAGTAGTTGGACAATGGCATCGGAAAAAATTACTTTGTTTTAAATAGTAGGCCTTGATGCCACACTTTATCGAAGGCTTTTGAGATATCAAAAAATACAGCAGTCTTTTTCTTTAAGAGAATTCTCAATCAAAGAATGTTTATCCCGAAATCCGAATTGATGAGACAGGATAATGATGTTATTTTATTGTTGGCTTTTAACGGTTTGGGTATCATTATTATCTCAGCAGTTTTCCATAGTAGTGGAACATGTTGAAGTCTAAATGAAGCGTTAAATATATTGGTTAATTTTACTAAACCTTTTCGTGGCAATTTCTTTAGTATCTCTCCTGTGATTAGATCGAACCTGGGAGTTTTTTACATTAGTACTTTTTTATTTCTCCTTGTACTTCTTTAGGACTAGCTAATAATATTTTCTCTATATCACTAACTTCCTCTTGGTTGTCTATTTCAATTTCTTCACCTTCTCCTGGGTTCGTGTGGAAGATGCCTTCTAAATAGTTGGAAAAAGCATCAACTTTTTGTTTGCAACTTTGTGCTCAAATCCAATTCTTTTGTCACGGGGTATGTGTTGAATTGGTTTGTTTATTTTTTAACAGCTTTCCATAATGACTAATCAGTGATTTGATCATATGTGAGCACTCTCAGATATTTATTGGTTGACTCGTTTTTAATTTTTTCCATCTCTCTTCGTAGCTGTTTATTTAATTTGTTTTTGTTCTCTTCGGTTCTTATTTTTTGCTACTCTTTTCGAGCCTTCCTTTTGTTTTGTATTAAATCCTTTATTTCTTTGGTGTAATTAATACCTGGATTGTCTCTGTAATATAGGTGTATTAACCATAAATAATTCCGTTTCTGTATCCAAATCTTTCACTGTCCTAATTAGGACATTTAATTCAATTTTTTTAGCAAGTTCAAGTTGAAATCTTTCTCAGTTTCTATGTTTGTTCGGCAGTGTAGAATTAACTTTTCTAGTAATAACATTTTTACTCATTTTGAGGGGCATTGAGGAGGAGTGATCGGATATTAATTCCTCGACATCTATCTTTATAAAATTTGCTGCAATATTTCTGGAAGTCTAGAAGGTCTGGTGTTTTGTTTATATCGCTTGGTTAATATGTAGGTTTTACAGTTGAGTGTCTCCTACATTTCTGATCTTTGATAGCATCGTTCAGTTCTTTACCTTTGATTGTAGTAGGTCTTGAGCCCGAGCAGAGATTTTTTGCATGAGCACCTAATATAAATTTTTCACCAAGAATTGAAAAGAAGTTGTTATTGTTTTCTCTTTTGAGATTATATATGGGTAGGAAGTGGACAGATGCGACAGTAAGTACATATTTTTTGTCTTGACAGATATGTTAACAGTGTTTGTATTTCTTCAGTTTCACTTTTTCCTCATTTATAGTGTGTTATGTTATTTTTTATTTTTATTTGTACTCTAAAAGATAAATTTAATACTGGTCCCGATGGAATTCCCCCGTATTTCATAAAGCGTTGCCAATATACATTATGCGTTCCATTACAAATAATATTTAATATATCTTTGTCATCATCGACGTTTCCAACCTGATGTTAAAAACTATCGTCCAATTTCCATACTGTCTAATATACCGAAGTTGTTTGAAAAGCTATCGACCATTATTTACGTTGGCATTGTAAAAATTTAATCAATAGTCATCAACATGGATTTCAAGAGTGAAAATCAACTACAACCAATTTATTAATTTATCATCATGATATCGTTACAACCCTTGAATCGCATTCGCAGTTGGATGCAATTTATTTAGATTTTACTAAAGCCTTCGATCGGGTCAATCATAATTTATTACTATCTAAATTGAATTTTTTTGATATTCCCCCATACGTAATTAAGTGGTTAGAAAGTTACTTGCTTGACAGATCTCAAATTGTACGTATTAAGAATTTTCATTCATATGATATCAGGGTTTCATCTGGAGTCCCACAGGATTCCCATTTGGGTCCACTTTTATTTAACTTGTTTGTAAATGATTTATCTGACAACATTAAGTTCTATTAGTTCCTCTCATTTGCTGACGATCTTAAATTGTATATTGAGGTAAATAAACTCGATGATTGTATTCTACTACAGAGTGATATTGATATAGTATGTAATTGGTGTTTAAATAACGACATGCTATTGAACCCTAATAAATGTTACAGTTTGACTTTCTGTAAGCTTAAAACATCAATTACCTTTGATTACACTTTAGATAATAATCCAATACAAAAAGTTCAAGAAATCCGTGATTTAGGCGTTGTATTTGATAGCAATCTTTCTTTTGTTCCTCATATAAACTCAGTTATTTCAAAATCACTACAGTTACTTGGTTTTATTAATAGAAACTCTAAAAACTTGAGTATTGCAGCCTATGTTAGATCCACACTTGAATATGCATCTGTTGTTTGGTGTCCGCATTATTCGGTTCATATCCAAAGACTACGAAACGATTGTAAGACTTTTAAAACTTGAATTTTTATTTATAAGAAGATGTATTAATGACCTATTGTTTTTTCATAAAGTGTTTTTTTTGTGTGTTTCATCGGCTTCAACTGCTAAGGTTATTTCGCCTCGTGTTCTGTGTAGGCTTTGTTACTGTTTCCCAGCGCCACTTTAGGAACAGCACTGTTAATTAGAACCCAACAGTGAATGGTCGAGTGGGGAAACCTTGAATTTTTATTTATAAGAAGATGTATTAATGACCTATTGTTTTTTAATAAAGTGTTTTTTTTTGTGTGTATCATCGGCTTCAACTGCTAAGGTTATTTCGCCTCGTGTTCTGTGTAGGCTTTGTTATTTGTTACTGTTTCCCAGCGCCACTTTAGGAACAGCACTGTTAATTAGAACCCAACAGTGAATGGTCGAGTGGGGAATCCTACCAAGGAATTAATCAGGTAAAATAAACTGTAACGATATATTATCGTAGTTGCCATTTCATGTACCAGCTAGGTTAACACGTAATGTAGTTTTGTTTGAGCTTCCACAGCATAGAACAAACTACGGTTATTTTAACACCTTATCTAAGAATTATGTGCCTTTGTAATAATTATAACTGTGACATAATAGTAACCTGTTATAATAAATTTAAGAGACAACTCTGTTTGTCACGCCCTAGAATCCGTTAGAACTGTGGGTTTATTTCAATTGTTTTTTTTTTTAATTTAATTTAATTTTTTTTGTTTCAATTTAAATTTATTTTTAATTTAACCTTTCAATTAAATAAATAAATAATAGAAGCTCCACCTCGGGCAAAATTGTTTGGATAAATGGCATTATGGATCTGATATACTTTTAGTTTGACATGCGTATGTTTCGTAAAATATGTTTCTCCTATTAAGCTAATATTTCTAATAGTCCAAGAGCCCGTGAGAGCCAGACCTTCGGAATTTTATAAAAGCTGAGAGTTCTTCTGTGTATGTCCCCAATACAGGTAAGAATGATCCCCACTTATGAAACCTGAGTAGTGGTGGCTTTGGCAGGTAACAGGTAGCAAAGGTGCATAAAATGCCACCTCAAATTTATTAATTTATAAAACTCAATTTTTTTATATTTTATTCGTAATAATATTAAAACTCGCGTTGCTCATTGCCAGACACTTGATATGGTTACAACCCTCTGCCAGACACCCCTGAACTATTATAATTTGTAACTATACTTACGTTATATTATAAAAGCTAAATTTTATATATATATTGTTTGGACAACTATTAAATAATGTTTCCTTAATAGCCAGACAATTTCGAGGGTTATATCGTCCTGCCAGACGTATTAAATATGTACAATAGTTATGAGTGAGAGGAGCATATGCAGCAACGGGTGTGAGAAATAGAGTGTGCAGTCTATTGCGATCTTTTACTGCGCATCAGCTGCTCATTGTGTATTATGTAGTGCGCGGTTATGCTCATAGTAAACGTACATCAAAAGTGGCGAAGATCTAATAATATTTACCGAGAAGACTTTAAAAAAGTGTCAGAATATTCTAAAATTATGAAAAATACACAAACTTAAATACAAAGACGTTATTTTACCTAGTGAATATACAGAGAGTGGTTATCACAGATCATGTTATAAAGCATTTACAGGTCTAATGAAAAAATATTTCACCTCTGAACCTATAAGTACTGAAAAAAAACAAGCAAGTTGTGTTGTTACAGACAAATCATTTCCAACTTCATCGTCGACTCCAGATTTGAGTTTAGAACCACCTGATACAGAGTCTTCATCAATAGAATCTTCAACAATATCTCTACAAATTTTATTTTCTCAGTCAATAGAAGCACAACCGTCAACATCTCAAGATGAATCTTCCACGACATCTCAGCCGACTCCAATTTCTGACTCAATAGGTCTACAATCTTCAATTCTTCAAGATTTTTCTGGTATTTTTGAACCGGATGTTAGTGATAATAATATTGTAACTCAGGACGTAAATACTTCGACTGATAATATTGCTGGTAATAATGATAACGAGGTTGTTTGTATATTTTGTGAAAGGAAAAAGAAAAAAGTGAGATCGAGAATGGTTCCGCTTCATGCAGCAGATGTCCATCAATGTAAAGCTAGTATTAAACCCAAAATAGAAAATTATGAACAGTATAAAGATTTTCTAAATAAATTGGATAATTTTTCTGGTCCAAAAATTTACTATCATACAGAATGCCGCGTTGATTTTATTAATGCTGTATCTTCATTAAATACAACGCGTAGCAAAACGGAGTGGCATTATCACCGATAATATCACCAAATAGTTTTTAATGAAATCAGTACAATCATTAAGGAAGACGTGATTAAAAAAGGACACTGTTTTTTATTAATTTATTTACATGAATTATATATCGATTCATTAGAAAAAATTTTCCAAGAAAATTCTATTGACAGGACTGTTACTTTTACACACCACCTTGAAGAAAAAATTTTGAAAATATTCTCTAAGGATATAAAGTTCTTTACTGTTCGCAATAAAAAAATAAAAGATCGCAATAGACTGCACGCTCTATTTCACACACACCCGTTGCTGCATATGCTCCTCTCACTCATAACTATTGTACACATTTAATACGTCTGGCAGGACGATATAACCCTCGAAATTGTCTGGCTATTAAGGAAACATTATTTAATAGTTGTCCAAATAATATATATAAAATGTAGCTTTTATAATATAACGTAAGTATAATTATAATAGTTCAGGAGTGTCTGGCAGAGGGTTGTAACCATATCAAGTGTCTGGCAATGAGCAACGCGAGTTTTAATATTATTACGAATAAAATATAAAAAAATTGAGTTTTATAAATTAATAAATTTGAGGTGGAATTTTATGCACCTTTGCTACCTGTTACCTACTAAAGCCACCACTACTCAGGTTTCATGGGCGGGGATCATTCTTACCTGTATTGGGGACATACACAGAAGAACTCTCAGCTTTTATAAAATTCCGAAGGTCTGGCTCTCACGGGCTCTTGCTCTATAAGGTCACTAATAACTCTTGCTGATGTTGTAAAAGTCCATTTATGTTCCATTCGAGAATACTAAGGTCAGGAGTAACTTTCTCTTTTATCGACTTTTATCATTATTTTATAGTAACGTAAAAGTACCAATAGCTGACACTTTGCCTAAACCTGACACCTTTATTTATTTGATGGATAATAAGCAGAATTTTAGGTTTGGAACTATTCCGTTTAAATATTTAGGTTGGCTAACATGTCATCCAAGAACTCTCCTAGTGTAGGGTGGTAACACTGATTTTTAAATTTTTTATGACAGTTTAATTCCTGACAGTTACATTTACCTCTGTTTCACTGGCGTTTCTAAGAAGGATTGTATGTTACAAAAATAGTGTATAACGAGGTGAGTTTGTTTAATTTTATTAAAGTAATTATATAGACGTACTGCTTATTAGTAGGGAAACTTGTTATAACCTTAATTTCTAATGAAATAACGTTTTTTTTTTGTTATGACCGGGGTGTCAGGTATTGGCTTTTAAAAATTTCAACAAGTCCAATGCCTGATTTGTGGTTCAGCTACTGGAATATCATTAATAAATGCAACAATAGACCCTATAAACTACAATTGTAAGGCTTATATTAGTGTGAAGTTCTCAGATTGATATCTTAAGCGGTGCCAATACCTGACACCTTGAGTCAGCCATTAGAATTATTAGTGTCAGCTACTGGCAATATGATTTTTTGTAGATTTATCAATATGTCAAAAATATTAAAATACCAAGATGAACAAATGCAGCAAGCACTATTGGCTGTTAAGCAAAATAGAATGTCAGTCAAAGCTGCGGCAAAACAATTTATTGTGCCAAAAACTACACTTTATTACAAAGTAAAGCGAAAGTATCCAGAAATTCGGCACATGGGTCCAAAGACTAATCTTATGCCAGAGGAAGAAAATATTATAATTAATTGGATGTTCACAAGTGCTGATAGGGGCTTCCCAGTTACCAAATCTCAGCTTTTAGATTCAATTGAAATGTATATAAAAAAAATAAACAGGAACACATCATTTACAAACGGGAGACCCGGAGAGAAATGGTTCAAATTATTCATGAAAAGGCACCCGGAAGTAGCACCGAGGATGACGCAACATTTGGGCAGAGCCAGGGCGTCCGTAACTGAAGAGTGTTTGAAAAAATGGTTTGACGATGTAAAGAACGACTTGAAAGAAAACCTAGATATATTAGATGACGCAAGTAGGGTTTTTAATGTCGACGAAACGGCAATATTTTTAGCTCCAAAGGGAGAGAAAGCTTTAGTTCGTAAATGAGAGAAGGCAGTTTATTCTTTTAGCAGCAATGATAAAAAGGAGTGCATCATTTGTTTGATTGGATGCAATGCTGTTGGTCAATTAATGCCTCCAATGGCAGTATTTAAATATGAACGAATACCTTCAAGTATCATAAGTGAACTTCCTGATCATTGGAGTGTCGGAAAAACGGAATCAGGGTGGATGACAAGTATCACTTTTTTTGAGTATATCGCAAATATTTTCCATCCTTGGTTAATACAGAACAATATTAAATTACCAGTAGTGTTGTTGGTCGATGGACATTCAAGTCATTTGACTTACTCATTAAGCGAATTCTGCAGCGAAAACGGGATATATTTGGTAGCTCTTCACCCTAATTCAACACATATCATCCAACCAATGGATGTAGCAGCCTTTTGGCCACTAAAACAATTGTGGAAACAAGCAGTGCATTCATTTAAAATAAAGAATTCTGGAGCAAAATTGAAACGAGAACATTTTTGTCCTCTTTTGGATACTGTACTACAACAGCTAAAGCCGGAATCATTTGTTAACAGATTTCGGCGCTGTGGACTATTCCCTTTTGATAAAATTGCAGTAAATTACGAAAAATACTTTAAAGGAAATAGTAATAATCAAAACGCGCAGAATCCCACTATATCCAAAGAAATGTTGCGCATTCATTTTCAGTTTATTCAATCCCGAATTGGTACAGAGATGACTAAAAAATTTGAAAATGATGATCCTGACAATGTTGATAGATCTTTATACATGCTATGGAAAACATTAAAAGAGGAATGTGATGTGAACACTAATACAGAAGCCAACGAAGTAGAACAGGCAGAGAAGAACATAGTAATAAACAATTTACAAGAGGTATTTGATGAAGATTTCGAAAATAATAGAAACATCACAGAGATAGAGGAAACAGAACAAAATATATTTGAAACCACACCTCCATCTAAAGAATCAAAGCAAAATGAAATACCAAAGAGATAGAAAATTCAAAGCCATTACAAGTGGGTTTATTGGAAAACAACAGTTTTGAGGATGTTGCAAGTACTAGTAAAAATATATTGAAAACAAGAAATAATGAAACATGTTGCTCATATACAACAAATGCTCAAATGCCAAGTCCATTCAAGGGAGTTTTTATTTTGCCTGAAAATACAGTAAAAACTGTTAAAAAGCGAGCTTTTAGAGAGCCCATACCTTCAGTAATTTCAGGTGAAAAGGGAAAACTATACTTTAAAAAGAAAGAAGAAGAGCGAGAGAAAATAGAACGAGAAAAACGTGAGAAAAAAAGTAAAAGAGAGCAAACCAAGATGTTAAAGTTACAAGAAAAAGAAGAGAAAAAACGAAAAATTGAAGAAACAAAGCTTATCAAAAGACTCCAAAGAAAAGAGGCACAAATTAAAAAACGCAGAAAATTGAGTACAACTTCTGATGAATCTTCTGACTCTTCCGTTGACATGTTAAGATAACTGGGATCAACCTTTATCAGAAGATAGTGACAGAGTTGAAGAAACTACGGTAGCTAAAAATGTTTTGAAAGAAGAAAACTTTGTTATAATATTATACGATGAAAAATATTATCCCGGTCAGATAAAACAGATTGATCCAAAAAATCAATCTTATTTAGTAACCACGATGGAACAGAGCGGTTTGAACTTTAGATGGCCAGAAAATGAAGATGTTTTATGGTATTCACGGGAGGACGTCATTAGAAAAATTGAAAAACCAAGACCTGTAAATTCAAGAGGTAGTTACTTTGTGCAGGAAATGAATATTTATTTGTAACTAATGTAATAATTGTATCTGCGTGTTCATTAAATTTTATTTTATAATATAGGTCTATATTTTAACTTTGATTAAAGGTTATTTAAGCAATTAATTTGGTATCCCTACCATGAACATCATATTTGAGCTATTTATATAATGGGTCAGGCATTGGTTCTTTTAAAGTCAGGCCTAGGGCCAAGTCAAAAAAAGCTATGTCAGGTACTGGACAAAAATAAACAATTTTTCAAAATTTTGCAAATTATTATAAATATCATAATTAATCAAAATCAATAATATTGCATCATTGCCATTACCTATTCTAACTGTTCCACCCATAAAATATACCACAGTTACTTCATAATTATTTTTAGAAATAAAAACATCTAAAATCAATCCTTAAGGTGTCAGGAATTGGTACATTTACGTTATGTCTATGTCTAGCCTTTTTAGAACTTTCTTAAATTTTACCTGTTCTACTGTCGGTTGTATTTCGTTACTTGCTACTTGGGCATAAGGTATACCAGCCTCTATGAATGTTTGTTGCCTTATAGTTTTCTTTAGATTTCCTCGGTTTACTTGGTTCACTGTGTCTTTCTGATTTTTATTTTTGTTTCTTATGCTCTGCAGAACCTTTATAGTGGTGAAACCTCTATAAATAGCTGAGTGCGCCCCTCCACATAGTATGCACTTAGGTACTGTAGATACTTTTTTTACAATCTTGAGTTGAGAATTTTCCAGCGCATTTAACACATCTGGGTTCTTTTTTGCAGCAGTTTTAACTGTGCCCAAATTCTTGGCATCGTTTACTTTGGGGTAATAGTGGAGGTTTTTTTGTAGGATTCTATTTGCTCTCTGAAATACAGTATTTCCTATCTTTTCTGGTAAGTAGCTGACTTGCTTCAAGTATTTTAAACCCTATATTGTTTAGGTCCTCTTTGATCTGCTCTAGTTGATTCAATGCAATTTTCTCACAACTGCCTGTGCAATGTGTCGCAATATATTTCGAAAATATTCTAATTAATAAAACTTGTTGCTATTAGTGAGTTATAGGTAAAAACTATTTTTAAATATGAAAGGGATAAACTACCCAGCCTGACAACAGCGCACCACACGGAAAAAAAATTGTAGAACAAATTTCTACAATTGTAGATTTTTTCTCTACAATAAATAGTACATATAGGGACAGGGACAATTTGTAGTAAAAATTTCCAAATATTTGTGGAGAATGTATTGTAGAGTTATTATCTACAATATTTAGTAAAAATATCCAAATGCATCATAAGAATTGTTCTACAAATTGTTATAATTTTTGCTATTCATTTTATGAATTTATATTAAAAATGTATTGTGTTTTATGAAAATAAATACGAAAATTTTACACAATAAATAGTAAAAATTCATACAAATTGTAGTAATTTTTAATAAAATTTGTAGTAGTATTCCATAATTATTATAATTATAACCTAGAAAAAAATGTTCCTTAATAAAATATTCAATTTATTGTTTTAATATAAAAGATACAAATTCTTAATTACATTATGTAATAAATAACAGTAATAATAGCGCCCTCAGTCTCAGTTGGCTTTTCTGCACCTGAAAAATATGAAATAAAAAATAATACCAATTGAACTGTTCATACCCTTAAAACGGGGATATTTAATATCCAAACAAAAATGAGAAAGTAGGTATGTCACAATTTAGACAAAAAAATATCATTGAACTTGGCACAAAATTCGATCGTTGGGCACAAAATTCGATCGTTGGGCACAACATTCGATCGTTGGCCACAACTATTTTTTTAAAATAATCTACTAAGGTTATTTAAATTAGTTATCTAAAGGTAAATTATTCAGAAACAATATTAAATGTACTTACCACCAATATAATTTATTATTAAAATTTTCTCAAACGCATCGGTGCTTATAATATAATAATGTGTTATAGGTACTCGTATATGTACCATGCTTTGTTATGTGAACATGGCGAACGGTTACTGCTGTCTGGCCGTTTATGATCGACGTCAGAAAACGTTGGCCAATAGCAGAATTTTGTTTTGTTCACATGACTAAGAATTTCTACAATATTGTAGAATATTTTTCAACAAAATTGAATGTTTATTATAAGAAGGGATGTAAAGTATTACTATTTTTTGTAGAGAAAATTACTATTTTTTGTAGAGATAATTATTAATATTTGCACAAATTTTTACAGAAGTTAGTAGTAGTAATTACGATAATTGTAATAAATTTCTACTTCTACAAACAATAGTAAAATATACTAAACATTGTGGACTTCTTTCCTATTGTTGTAGCATTTTATTCGACAATTCAATTGCTACAATAATTAATAGTTTTTAACTATAAATTGTAGAAAAATTTTCTACAAATTGTTAAGTATTTTTCTACAAGTCTACTACTACAACATTGTAGTAAAATTTTCTAGTCACATTTTTTTCCATGCAGGAAACGCATGTCGGTTCATTTACGAAATAGCTACGCGCTGCGTTTCTTTGCAATGTATAACCGGATTTTAAATGTAAATAGAGGAGCTTTGGCCTAGACGTTAGACCCACAAGTCGTCAATTTGTTTCTTCAAATTTATCTTCTTTCTTGTAAATAGGTTTGATCAATGCCATTTTCCATATCTTAGGCGAAGTAGCAGTCTTCCTAAGGATTGTTGCATCGTCAGATTTAATTGCTGTTTCATAGATAAAGCACACTTTTTTAAAAATATTGTAGTTAAATTATCTGGTCCAGACAAGTCTAAGTTAGTGATAAATTATAATTTTTCCTGTCTGGTTATTTAAAAAAAAATCCCTGTACAAAGGCAATTTAAATATTGAATAAAATGATAAAAAACGATATGGATTTTACTGTTTTTTTTTCGTTGTTTATTTTGATTGCTACAAGTATTTGTGGTTCTGTTTTAAATAGAATATCGATTTTATTCAATTAAAAACAAACTGAATTAAATGTATAAAAATAAAACTGAAATAGTTTGGTAAATTTTGAGAGCCGTTCTTCGCTTTACGGTTAAATTATAAAAACGGCAAACATCCACGTGCCAGACCGTTTTCGTGACCGATCTGAAAATTCTTTCCCAACAATATTAAGTATTATTTCTATTACAGTTCAGAATTTCGTGTGCATCAAAGCCACGCTATTTTCAAACCAATAAAGTAGAAAACGACATCTGTAGAATCCATTATAAATTATAACAATAACCAAAATACGGAGTAATGATTTTATAAATAGAAACAATGTTATTGTGGGTTTATAAAGTGGCAATGATGGCAAATCAGGTACCACTTGGTATCAAATAAAAAACCTTAAATAATTTTTTTATTAATTAATTTTTTAACATAAATGTGACATCATTATAGTGGCGTAGCGACAAATTGTGCCTCCCCCCCTCCCCCGCAAGAATTGACTATGGGCATCCTACCAAATATAACTTTCCTGTTAAACGTTATAAACAAAGTCAAATCAATTAAGGTATTTATTATCACAGCATATTAAACAAAATATAAAATTCTTATAAAAAAAAAAAAAAAAAATTAAACATTCTTTAGGCAGCTTGAAGTTTACGAGAAAAACAAAATTACACATAAAATATTCTATCTATATATTAACAGAATTTTTAAAACAAAATTACACATAAAATAATAATAATAATAATAATAATAATAATAATAATAATCTTTATTAACCAACAAACAGAAAAGTTTACAATAGTTGTTAAAAAAAAAAGAATTAAATTTAATAAATAGGTTGGTTAAAAGGCGCCTATTCAGCAAAGCTGTTCTTCCATAAGGACAATTCGCAAAGTAAAACCTAAATTTGTAAGTATATATTATAATACCCTAAATAAAAAAAAAATACTTATAAAATAACATCTTATCTTACGACAATATAGCCTTTTCTCCTAGATTGTTTTTATAATAATATTTATTAATAATAACAATATTAATAATAACAATAATAATAATAAAAAAATTATGTAACAATATTATTATAAAACAGGTCATAAGAAAGTTTTCAAATAATTTTTTTTAAGCTAATATCTACATCTGCTTATGGCAACATAACCTCTTTTCGTAGATTGATTTTATTATAAATCTTGAGCAGCTCTTCGAAGTTGAGCAGCTCTTCGAAGAGAGTCAGTTCTCTGATGTTAGACAACTTTTCTGTCAAAATCTTCTTATGCGACAGCATTATAATAAAAATGAGCTGAAAAAGAAAGAATACCATTACAATACTCGTTCTAGGCTCCATACTTTTATCTTACCTAAAGTCGATAAATCAAATACCCAGAGAAGTTTTTGGTACATGGGTCCAAAATTATATAACAGACTACCTACAGAAATAAAAATTATTAATTCGAAAAGACTGTACAAGAAAAAGATAAAAAAATGGATACTACAACACTCTCGACTAACGATACATGAAATGATTGAAAATTACTTTATTTAAAATAAATAAATAAATATAAAAAAAAATTATATACTCATCTTAAGATCCTCAAAAAAAAAAAACAAAACACACTTGAACTAAAATTAAAATTTTGTTAGTTGTATATTGACGGACTACAGACAGGTTTTCCTTGTGGAATGTTAGTATCACAGCTGATAAATAAATATTATAACAAAAAATTCATATTTTTATAAAATTTTGTTTAAGAGGTGCATTAATTATATTGTTTGTTTGATTATATTGTTTGTATCACATACAAGTGGTTTCACTACTTTTGTGATAATTTATGTTTATTCGCCCTTTGTATTTATATTTATATTTTTATGTAATTGTATATATATTTTTTTAAAGATGAATAAACATTATTATTATTATTTATATTATTATTATATATTAACAGAATTTTAACAGAATTTTTTTTAGATTTTTGAGCTATTGGGTACATTTTTGGCATTTTTGTGCTACTTCAAACTTTCGAAAAAAAAATTAGTTTGATATCTTGGCCAATTATAATCGGATTTCGCTGAAATTTACACACACACATAAGATTTCACATTTAAGAGTAAGCTCTGTAAGTGGCATTAAAAAAGTTCAAATAGTTTGTCCCTTATAGGCAAACAACGAAATTAGGCCCGCGGTACACTTTGCCCTTCCGCCATATGTCCAATTTTGGGATTTATCATGCCCTCTTCTGGAAATCAATAGTACATCCCTTAAGTTCAAAAAGCATTTTTGTTTTTTCAAATAGCTTAATTTTTACCAAAGTTATGAAGAATTTAGTGTTTGAACATTTAACAAATTAAATTTTTCGACCTTCGCCGCCTCAAAATACTAAACAAATTTCAATCGTTCATACCGCGAGGACGGTGCATCAAATCAAAATTTCTCAAGAGACATGAAAATTAGCATTTTTCCTAAGCTTTCAAATGCCGTAAACTACGTTTTGAAAATATTGATTCATTTCCGACATGCGCCTGCGCAAAACTGAAAAATTGACAAAATCCAAAATTTCGGCACTTTCGAAAAACAACTACATTTTGTTTTGCCTTTTTTCGAAAAGATCACCTCAAAATACATAGAATCCATCTTGTTTCATCTAATTACAATTTAATGTAAGCTCAAAACCCGTAATTTAATTCGATTATTAAATATCTGTTATTCGAGATGGTTATTGACTTCAGATGTCACTGAAAATAAAAAATACCGTTGGTACAACTGTAAAAGAAAAAAAATCCTTTTATGTTATGTTAATTAGTTCAACCATGTAGGTATTTTTAGTAAATTCAAAACGGTCCCTAAATTTGTTGTCTCTATATTCTTTCAAAAGGTTCATTTCTAACGCGAAAATGGCAAATAACGTCTATAATTACTAATTTTTCTTCATAGGAATTATCCGAAGAGTTTAAGTAATATATTTTAAGTTTATTTATTTTCCTGATATTTATAAGAAATATCAAATTATGATCTGCTATCTGACATTTGTCAGATACTAATCGAATACATATCTCACTAAAGTGGCAAGATATCTATTCGATAACTTATAGAACGGATAACTCTTGTTGTTTGTTTCAGAAACCAAATTTCTCTAGTTATCCCTTTGTTAAGCTTTTTAAACACATATCTACTGTTTCAGAAACCGGCTATTAATGATTTACTTTAAAAACATTTGATTAACTGTAATAAACTTTATATACCTAACAGTAGGTAGTAATCGGATAAAGCCTTTTCAATGAGTTTTTCAGATATTATTGAAAATAGATTCTTTCAAATAAGTAGCAATATGTCTACTTCATTTTTATTTACGAACAGTTATTTTAATAAAACTTAATTAAAATACCACAAATAAATAAAAAAATCTACGTAAATAGGTATTTTCAACACAATAAAATAGTACCTACCAAGTGTTAGAGCTGGATTTATAAACTTCGTTCAGTTGGCGTTCAGTTCACGCTCGGTTCGAGTTGGCGACTTCGTTCGTCGCTGAGAATTTTGACATTTGATTTGACAAGACATAACCACAAACTCCACGAAATAAATTATATTTCGTTATTATATTGTTTTAATTATATTCGTAGATGGTATTGTTTAAAAAAATAATTATAAATCCGTTATAATTTCGTATCTAAAACAAACCTATCATGTCATATTAGGATCGCGTTGACGCATGCGTGGTAAAATAATCAGATACGTGTTTTTTATTGGCTCGACATTCGCGCCGAACGGCGAACATAAAAGTTGGTCATCTCTCATCCAGTGTTGCCAGTCTAGTATAATTGTACTAGATATAGTAGGTACATTATTTAGGAATCTGCTACTCTAGTACACTCGAAGCAAAATCTAGTACTTTTTCTTTTTCAGCCTGTTTTCATTTGGACGACGCCGACAGGTAAAATATATTGTTGGTTTCCTTGTTTGTGTTCGTTCTCATTAACCAAATATTACAATTCGAGAAATAGGGTACAATTCATAGAATCTGGTACATTTTTTGAAATCTGGTACATTTCTCAGACAAATCTGGTACATAACAAAAATATATTCTGGCAACACTGGTTCTAAGGCCAGAATTATAGTGAGGCGGCGAGCAGAGCGGTGAGCAAAGCAGTTTATGCAGTGAATAAATAGCTCGGCCGCGTAATAAACCGCGCTGGTCACCGCTTCCGAAACAAACATGTTTGATTCGGGCTATACCGCTGCAGCAACGCTCTCTTCATCGCTATGTAAAACGCCTTACTATAAAAGCATGCATTTATTCCTATTGGTTTGCTCGCCGCTTCATGATAATCCGGCACTAAGAAAGAACGCGTTGCAAAAAAGTTATAAAATAATATAAAAAATTTAATGGATTTTTTATATATATTCTTGTTAAAAATATTCTTCTTTTAAAATCATATTATTTAATAATATTAACATTATTATATATCTAAAATTTGGCGGCACACTTTTAGAATTTCGTGGCACACAAAATTACCGCGGCACAGTGATTGAGAATCATTGCTCTAGTACTTACTGTCTTCAGAAGTGGGATAAAAATAAAAAAAAATTCCAGTTCAAAACTAAAACTAATAATTTCTTATTTTGTTTCAGGTATGTATTCCAACTTTCAGCTCGTCCTATAATTTTTTTTGTGTTTCTCATTCAAGAGGTAAGTACTAACCTGATACTGTGTTTATTTTATTATTACATATAACGTATTCGAATTACAAGGAATTATTTATTCTTTACTTGAATTTTCTATATTGTTATTTCCGAAATTCTTAATAATAATAAGTTTATGCATACATTAAACTTAAAATTTTTAGCAGTGTACATTTTAAACTTTTCATTTCTTTGACCGTATTATCAGCACAGCAAACAATAAAAAAACTCACTTTTAAATCCTGCTCAAATTAAACATTTACGAGAAAACACACCTCAATAAAAAATGCCGGCCTTGTTCCCTAGCGGATTTTATTTTCATCGCAAAGAATTCATTCATACCGAATTACAAGCCATCGGTTTAAGTCGGAGAGTGAAGGAAAATAGGCCGATCTCTCGGGAAACTGTACGGTTTTTGATTAATTTTTCAGTTGTGGAATAGTGGAAGAATATCAAGGTATCAAATAATAGAAAAATGTTTATTAAATTTGAAACCTTAATAACAAACGGAATCTAGCGCCATTTTCCGATTTTTAAGAAAAAGAAAGCAAGCATAATTCAAATTAATACATAAAAAAACAAGTCTCTGTATTATGCTTGTCGCCATGGGTACATTGTAATTGCTTGGTTATTTCTAACTTAATTTATAAAATCATTTTACTTAAAAATTACCACATCAAGTATACAGTATGGTTCAAATGAAAGGAATAAATTCATTATAATGGAAGTAGTTGGTTTTTCGAAAAAATGCTAGTTGGTTTTTCGAAAAAATGCTCGGACAGGTCAATTTTGTTTACTCGAAGCGCAATTTTTTAAATAGAATTCAATTTTCCCCCAGTTCACATTTTTGGGCAGTGACGTCATTGACAATTTTTTTAAATAGTAACCCCAATTTCTTTTTCTTGATTTTGATAGATCTTGCAATTTCCTACTCGGAAACATAATATTTGAAATATCTTACATAACAATTTTTTTTGAATAAAAGACATTTTAAAGATCAGACACATAAATTTTATTTTATTTTGAGAACACAATAAATGAATAAAAGATAATTATTTGTAATTAAGTGCTTAATCTAACAAAATAATTAATAATAATAATAATAATAATAATAATAATAAAGAAGAATTTGTGAAATTGTCATTTAATTCTTTTTATCTTTATTATTATTTTTTTTGATGAAGCTCTTAATTACAAATAATCTTTTATTCATTTATTGTGTTTCAAAATAAAATAAAATTTATGTATCTGATCTTTAAATGACTTTTATTCAAAAAAAATTGTTATGTCAGATATTTCAAATATTATGTTTCCCAGTAGGAAATTGCAAGATCTATCAAAATCCAGAAAAAAAAATTGGGGTTACTATTTAAAAAAATTGTCAATGACGTCACTGCCCAAAAATCGGAAGTGGGGGGAAAATGAAATTCTATTTAAAAAATTGCGCATTTAGTAAACAAAATTGACCTGTCCGAGCATTTTTTCGAAAAACCACCTACTTTTATTATAATGAATTTATTCCTTTCATTTGAACCATACTGTATTTATTTAACACACTAAGATTAAAATCAAAATAGTTATAAAAAAACTAAAATTAGGATCTATGTAAATCGTAGACACTGGCTACTGGCTCTCTTCTACCTAAAATGATCAATTACATCATATAAAATATAGAAAACCATGGATTATGCAAGCATTACTAAATTCCATCAAACAAAAACATAAAATGTATACAGAAACTCCAATCTTTAATTAGTAAATAAAAAAAAAAAAAAAAAAATATGCTAAATCATTAATTAAAAAAAAAAAAAATTCTCTTAAATCACTGTGGCAATGTGTAAATAATCTCTGTGATCAGCAAAAATCCTAAGACAAAGTTAGAAAAAATTAAAATAGCAGATACAGAATTCACAGACACCTCACAAATTTGTAATAAATTTAATAACCACTACGCTGAGCTTGAAAAAAATTTTGCTAATAAAATAGAATAACCACAAAATTATACTAAAAAAATTGATGAAATAAAAAATTGAATGTATATATCGTACATCCAACTAATTTTATTGAGGTCGAGTCTGCTATAAAAAACTAAAAAATGAAAATCTCCAGGTGAAGACAACATGGCCGAAACCCTAAAAGAAATCTGTCCTGAAATTTTAATACCACTAACGCACTAAATAAATAAAACTTTTAAAAAAACATATTTTCCCGAAATTTTTAAAATCGGTATTATTAAGCCCATATACAAAAATGGATCTAAACTTGATATAGTTAATTATAGACCAATTATCTTAATATCAAACTTCGCCAAAATATATGAAATAATTCTAAAAGAAAGACTTACAAAGTTCCAAAAAAAATTTGATGTTCTATCTGAAAAACAATTCGGATTTAGAGAGGACAAATCAACCAGTCAATAAATAACATATATAACAGCTTAAAAAATAGACTTCCTTTATTTTGTATATTTCTTGATCTCTCTAAGGCATTTGATACTGTTTGCTATAGAATACTATTAGATAAACTAGAGAGTTACGGTGTAAGAGTTAATGTTTTAGAACTGATAGAAAGCTACTTCACTGATCGGACTCAGAGAGTAAGTATGGATGGTGTTACCAGTGATTTCGAGACAGTAACTTTTGGAGTACCTCAAGGTACAGTGCTGGGGCAACTTTTATTCAATATTTATATAAACACTTTATTAAAGTTAGATACAAGTGGCTCTGTTATTGTTCTAATCTCTTCACGTGAATAGCTACTATTTGGTAACCCACCAAGGGTAAGCTTAGGATTACTAAGCTATAAAACAATAATTATGTTGTAGAATGCTAGTTCTATTTGAAGCTGTTCAATCTTTCTTCTAAATTTTTTCGGATACTGTTTATTAATGTAATGAATAGCAGATGATCGAAACACTTAAACTGTCTAAATATTCAAACTACCTGCTTTTTATAAATCTTAAGTTCATGCTCCATAATAGATATGTGCTCTGTTGATAGAAGATGCTACTTTAGGCTTAAGGAGACTTGGTTCTCAATGGACAGTGTGATTTCAGACTCTTGGAACCTTATTAAGTCCGTATATAGCCTTTCAAGCTTTTCTTTGTAGCTATTTAAGTTTTAAACCATCTGGCTGTTTTATAAAAATATTTTCTTTTACAATTTCATTTAAAAAATCAGTTTCTATATCTAGGGGGTAAATGCCATACCAATTTCAACTGCTAAAGCAATTAGAGTTCTCAAAGTTTAATTCTTTACAACTGGGGAAAACTTTTTTACATAGTCTACACTATGGATTCGTCCGAATCCTTTTACAAGTAATTTTATTTTATTCTTGTCTATGGTTCCTCCTTTACTGTTGTTTCTTTTAAAAATCCACTTGCAAGATTCTTTTTGTTCTCTGATATTTCTACAAGGCACCACAGCGTTTTCTAGTTGTGACGCACTCGCCTGTTTCATTTTTCTATACCACCTTTCAGCTTCTTCTCCTGCCTGAAACTACTTCACCAAAAGTACGTGGTTCTGAATCCACAGGACACTCTCTTTTATATAAGATAAAATGTTGTTCTTTCTGGATATCTTATTCAGGAGTTTTTGCTACTACTCGAGTTTCTAATTCTGAATTGTCTTCTTCTGAAAAATCTTCACTTGGAAGTTAAGTTAGTGGTGGTCGATGAATAAGACATAATTAGCATCAGATGAGCGAGTCAATTTAAAGTTACTAAGACCAAGTTTAGCATTGAACCTTTGAGAACTATTTTCAAGAGAAATAACATTTCCAGCTTCTATTAGTTTCATACAGTTTGCTGCCTCTCTAAGCTTATAATCTCTTGAAGTCTCACTGTAGCATATATAAATATGTCTTTCGATTTTGCATCCCAGTTACTTCTTTTAACGTCAGGGGTATGCATATAAGCATCTAAAATACTTTTAAATAACTTAAGTTTGGTTTTATACCTGTCCATGGAATATACTCCAGATTCTTAAACCTAAACATAAAATGGGCTGTGAGCAATAGTATCAGTGTAGTTCAAACAGAGCTAACGGGGATTCTCATAGCAGCAGAAGAAATAACCAGAAAGAATATCGCTGGAAGGAACATGCTCATCTATACAGATAGCAGACAAGCACTACTCACCCTGAACAGACCACGAATTTATTCAGGGTTAGTACTAGAATGTCACGAAGCTTTGGCCGAAGTATCCATTAACAATGTGGTCACCTTAAAATGGATCAAAAGTCACGCCACATCGAAAGGTAACCGTCTTGCTGATTCCAAATACTTATTGGAACAGGCCCTTCTATTGGCCTGATAAAATCGGTAGTGTCAGACCTAATTAAAGAACATTCCCTTGTGAAATTCAAGGGAAGATGGGATGAAACAAGAAACTGCAGAGTTGCCAGGGAGCTCTTAAGTTATCCTGACAACACTGCAGCAAACAAATACTTGACTATGACTAGACAGAATCTGCACCTAGTCACAGGCATTCTGACTGGTCATTGCCAAGTACGAAAGCATCTCCATATCATGGGGCTGTCAGAATCCGCACTCTGCAGAGGGTTAGAACAAGAAGATGAGACCATTGAGCATATCCTTTACGATTGCCCGACACTCTCATTTATTAGAAGATTTGTATTTGGCGAATATCAGCTAATACTGGCCGATATAAGAGAAGCACCTCTTGGCGACGTTGTCAACTACATTAAATCTTTAGGCTGGCTCACGAGCTAGGAGGTGCCTATCAGCTTAGGAGGATGCACAATGGGCCTAATGAGGCCTAAGTGCCGTGGGGGTAACCCACCTTCCACACGCTACAGATACAGATATACCTGTTAATTTTTCTATTGGTGTTACATATTTTACAGCTTTGTGGGAGTAATCTATTCTTTAAATATATAGCTATGAGCCATGCATCTTCCAATTAACCTTTTGGCAGACACTCCCAGTAGTAGATAGCTAGCTTTTTGTAACTAAAAGCAGATAGTCCTTACTGCTACACCATTTTGCTCGGATGAATAGGAGGTTAGAGTCGTCTGATGCTTCATTCTTTGAACCAGTCCCTGAGTTTCTTATTAAAATATTTTGTTCCATTACCCGTTTTAAGGGTAATAACCTTATGACTTATTTCGTAGGTACCTTCTTCAGCGTGGAAAAAGTGGTTTGAAGATTGGTTTCCTTTAAAATAGGGATAATTTGATAAATAATCAAGCGATTTACATAATATATTTTGTGTTTTCTTTTAGATATTTAGCAGTTCTCCTCGTATTCATTGCTGCTAACAATAACTGAAGCCACTAAAATTTGCAAAAAAATGAAATGATTAACGATCGGTTGTTAAATATCAGTATCGGCCTAGTAAATAAACGCAACATTTTAAACATTTTGCGTAGGATAAAGATACCAACTGGTACGAAAAGTACACGACAAGCTTTCTTATGATATATTGTATTGTAGATTGTTGCTTCCGTTTTTCATTTGTCGAGATTTTCCGCTTTATTTCAGGGTGGAGTTGACAACGTAAGGGTTGATGAAATGTAAAGTAGTTGACGTGGATAAATAAGGAATTCGTCGCTTGTTAGATCGCGAATAAAACGGGTCGATGCCGGGATTTTCATCGGGAAATATTAACTCGAGTAAATTATTGAAATAGAGACGGTAATTTACAGTGTAAGGCAAAATGGTTGGCACGCTCGATTTATACTTTTATTTCATGTAAAATGTTTAATAAAAATGGCCTGTCGGATTATATAAAATACATTGTGTCAGAAGTTTTCCAGATATGTTTAAATTTACAAAAGTCATTTCTCTACATATAAAACGTGACGAATCAATCAAACTTCCGTTTGATTTTAATTTAAAATACATTTTCCAAAATTGTTGAAAATGTATTAAAAATAGACTATAATTTTTTTCTGTCCATCAATTTGGTTTTCATTCAAATTAGTCAACGTCTAATGCTGCAATGTGTGCCGTTAATTACATGGTTAAGGACATTGAAAATAGAAAGTTTGAAGGAGTTACGTGTGATTTGTCAAAGGCTTTTGAGTGTGTGCCACGCGATATCGTTCTTGAAAAGTTTAGTTACTATGGAGTTAGAGGAACTGCGTTGCATCTTTTTAAATCGTATAATCAGCAAACGTTTTTCTGAGGCTAAAGAACTTATGGAGTTTAATATGAGTATTACTTATGGGACCATAAAAAATTGGAAGGTCATAAAAATTATAATAATTGGAAGTTCCAAATAAAAATTGATTATGGTCTCTGGAAGTGTGTTCTTCTCCAGGATCATGATGCTGAGAAAGATCGGAGGACACTTTCAAAAATCAGTCTTTCTGTCAAGCCTGTTTGTGTTAGTTATATCCGTCGAGCTAAATCTTTAAATGACGCCTCGAATAATTTATATAAGGTATTACAAAGTGCTGGTTTAAGCAGAAAATTATTTTAACTTTGAAGCTAACTGATAACTCTGCAGCTTTTTGTTTCATCCCATCTTTCCTTCACAAGCAAATGTACTTCTATTAGGTATGTCACGACCGATGATATCAGTCCAATGGAATGGCCAGGTTCAAACAGTATTTGGTTGTCTGCCTTCTTGGCTAGTCAATTAATCTATCTTAAGGTAATCACTTTGTTGATAGATATTTGGACCAAAGCTTTTTGAGTACTAACCCTGAATAAATTCGTTGTTTTTCCAGGAAAAGTATTTTTGTCTGCTATCTGTATAGATGAGCATGTTAACTTGCTATCAAAGATGAGACCTAGGTATTTTACCTGTGTTACAAAATTTAGTTTGTGTTTAGAAGCTCTGTTAGTTTTAGTTTCATTATAATCATTTTCTTTACGACAAGGACCATTTCTCTCTCCTTGGGATTAATAGAAAGTCAATGATCCTAAAATTCCCTGTTTCAGAATGAGCAGGTTATATGCATACGCTACTGTGTATTCACTTGTTATTGAGGCGGCATATAAGCGTATTGAGGGCTATGTTCTACAGTAGAGGTGAAAGTACCCCTACCGGTGTACATCCACTCACTGCCAAGCCCTCTTATATTCACATCTTCTATACTTACGTTTGCCGCTAGATTTGAAAGCATGTTTTGAATTCATCCACTAACTAACTGTGGAACATTCCTGTGGTCCTTAGGGAAGGTGGTTTTATCAGTCACCTTCTATATCTATGAAAACACCAAAGGCAGACTTTCCAGCCAGTAACGAAATAAAGAGATGAATCAGTAGATCTGCCTGGTTGATTTGGCTGTATTGGTTTTGTTATAATCACCACATCCCTTATGTACCTTACGCATTGCCTTTCCAATGTGTTCTTGGAAAACGAACAGTGAATCCATCTTTGCAAGTTTAGGTATAAAGATAACTTTTACCTCTCTCAATTTTATAGGAATATACCTCAGAGCAAACATACTGTACAAAATTAAGGTAAAACCCTTTTTTTGTATCTCTACATCAGCTGATTTAAAAATCTTATGAACACTCACTTGCTGTTGATTAAATGGTTTTTTAGTTACTTTATTTATGTTGTCCTCCTATTGTTCTCCTATTTCGGCTAGCCAATTAGCTCGTGAAACCATGGCTAAAAAAAATATCAAAAAACTTTAACTAGATCCACTAGTATTTTTAATGTTTTCAAAAGAAAAATGACGTAATTGAAACTAAACCTAAGAAAAAATTGGAGAATAACTTTACAATTCAGAATCTAATGTTACAAAGTTTCCAATAGCAACGTCTTAATATTAACAGAAATAAATAAAAGTTGAATAGCGTCACATTTTAAAATATGACAGTATTTTCATTTAAATATGTTTAGAAATACTTACACGCAGGGGCGTGCGGTCCATGGAAGCGGGGAAGCACCGCTTCCCTACACTTTGAGATTTAAAAATAAATATTTTTCTGTTTACAATGCATAGAAATTAAAATTAAATTAGGTACTATATTTTCTCAGAAACATTACGTAAACTTCGTAAATTTACTATCAATTCATTGGTGTAAACGTACGCACCACCCATGAGAAAATAAATTTGGTAAACGCACACACCATATACTTTGAGTCCGTCGGCGGAAGCGCGTCTTAAAAAAGCCGGCTCATCTTCCAATTGATTTGGCTTCGTGTTATTGACCTTGCTTTGCCGCGATAGTAGTCAGTTTGTTTGGGCGCGTGAAATACGGTCGAGAGGCAGTGATTTTTACGTCGCCTTTTACAACAAATGAACTTTCGATTTCAAAACTTTAACGAATTAAAATTTGTTGAATTGTACAATTTTAATATTAGTAACTACGATTCACCAAAATTTCCATCGGAAGCTTTTAATTCACTAAAATTAAATTATGGAAATTTTTTCGATATTCCATCATTAAAGTCCCAGTTAAGTGTTGTTTATGAAACAACTGAAATTAGTGATAAAAAGGCGCCCATCAATGTGTTAAATTTTCTTTGTTTGTGAAGTCGTCAAGTTGTGTGAATTAGTACTAACCATCCCAGCCACAAGTGCGTCAGTTGAGCGAAGTTTTTCAGCTTTAAAGCGCATTAAAAGTTTTATACGAAATTCAACAAGTGAAGATAAATTTGCAGCCATTGAGGATAGGCGAATAGATCTTAAGTATAAATAAATCTCAACTGCTGTGTCAACTGTGTGAAAAATGCTGGAAAAAAATAAAAAAAACCAGTTAAATGTTTTTTTTACGTTTAAATAAACCAAGAAAGCTTTTCAATGGTAAGTTTGTTTATAGCTTCTAGTACTAAACTAGGTAATAAAGTAATAAGCTTTGTTTTGGTTCACTTTCGTAACTGTTCTAGAACTCTTCCAGAACCTTTGGAGCATGTGCAGTAGAGTAGATATTTGCTGTTTTGGTTTCGCCAGAACTGTTCCGAACCTGCAAGTTCTGTGTTTGCGCATGCGCTTTTTTGCAAATAGATTTGTTTTTGAGATTCTGGCCATGTTTTGTGTTGGAATTTTTACAAGGAATTTTCAAATGACTAATGAGAATGGAGTAGTTGATGTTGGGTCATAAGATTGTTACGAATAAATTATTTAATTTATCTACGTTTTATAATATTATGTGGCCTCTTTCTTGCATAGATACTGATTCTGTGTTATTTCTTCTTTCTTATTTATAATTTACTTTTTGACAATTAACTGTTCTGGCAGTGTTTTGGTTTCGAATACAATGGAATGGTTACAGAACTGTTCAGAATTAAGGACCATTGCGCAATAGTTCTGCGCATGGTTCTGGAACAATTCTAGAACGTGAACTAAAACAAACCTATAGTAACACTTCGAATATCCGTAGTACTGAGGAAAAAAAGCAAGATTTTGATAAAATGGTAAATGCGCCGCGAAAAATTTTCGTCTGCGGCGCTATGCTTACTGGCCTGCTGTATTTTTATACAATCGCTTCCCCTTCCAAAAATGTCACCGCACGCCACTGCTTACACGCAATTATAACACAGCGTCTTAATAATAATTATGAGACTATTTTTCTTAGTAACTCTTTAACTAAAACTGTAATGATTGATTTGTGACACTATTCTTCGACCCCGAAAGCTACGTAACAGACATTTATGCCCAAGGAACTGAGAAATGACACTGTTGCATGGGGCGAAATGGAAAATCGATAAAATGAAACAGTGACACTATTGTCATCTTTGGGCAAACAATAGATATACAAGATATGTCACTGTTTCACGAGAAATGTCAGTGTTTTATAACATTTTATGTATTTACATTGAAAATCATAATATTTAAGATATGTCACTGTTCTTCTAGAGGTGCGATATATCGTATCTAGGATTTATGTTAGTTCATATTATTGTTGCCGTACAACACTTCACTTGATTAATTGTAACTTTCATCTTTTGATTTATTTATTTTGTAACTATTCTCTTTTTTATACTGATATTCTACTTATTTACCACCTGAGATATATTTAAATAAAATGATTTGGTAAAAACTTATCTAAAAATAATTTTTGGTCAATTTATATTATGGATTATGGATTTATCTCAGTAATTTAATCGGTGTACCTGAACCGATTAGAATAATGACTGTGATAGTACAACTCAAGAATGCGAAAATCTAGATTCTATTTACATTAGTAACATGATTGTTTTCCTTGATAATTCTCAGCTATAAATAATCCCACATCAATTTATATATACGCGTATTATCTCATCTGTGACAGATGCTGCCGCTATCTTGTGCATCATCTTTACACACATAACGATAAAAATCCATGATTATAGTTTCCGCAATGTGTACACCGAATATTTATGTAGATTTATGCATACATGGTTCATATATTGCACACAGAGCTCTGTATTATATATTTTCAGCAGGGGCGTAGTTATTTTTAAACAGTGGCGGCTCGTTTGAATTGAACAGTAAGGGTGTTATTGAAACTTAAAACTGATATTTAAACGATCTGCAATAAATGTACCAGTAAAAATTTGAAAATTTAAATATTGGACAAGTTTTTGCTCTTAAGTTAAAAAAAAACAGAATAGTTACAAAACAAACAATTCATAACATGAAAGTTACAAGCAATCAATCAATCAATCAACTACAATAAAATGGAATAAAATATCAGAAATTCCTAAGACCTAATGGTAAACAAATAAAAATCTCTTTATTAAAATGTCATAACTACAAAGTATTTTTTGATCTTGTTATCTTGAAGGTAAAGACCCAGAGAGAATGTACAGTCAACACGGAAATTTTTAATAATTTATTTTAATAGATTTATTACTAATGTTTTTTGTGTTTTTAAAATTCTATATATATGTAGTCGAATTAATTTAGCATTTCTAAGAGCAACTACTAGAGTGAGTAGGAAATTAAGGAGCTCCTTTGTGAATTTTTATAATAGTAGATGAGCTGTAGGGCCATGGACCCACTACTTCCTAAAGTAACCGCAAGATGGCGCCACCTGTCAATGTTGTATATTGAAACTTGGATAATTGGTTTACGACTCGACTAAGCGATTCAAGATGGTGACCATCGTTTACGTGAATGAATAAATATTAACGATGGAAGAGAAAAATCGTGCGCAGTGACAATGTCAAAACGGCCCAAGTGTATATCTCTGCTGTTATTGCTTTAATTAAAACTAAAAAAACGGTATTGTGTAGAAAACATTAAATATTAACGCTAAAAAAAATCGTGCGCAGTAGTAATGCCAAAAGGGCCTAAGTTTATATCTCAGCTATCATTGGTCCTATTCAAACGATAAAATGACGTAAAAAAGACGTGACGTAGATTAACGCTAATAAGCAAAGTCATGCGCAGTAGTAACGCCAAACGGGTCTAAATCTTTATCTCTGCTGTTATTGGTTCGATTCAAACGGGAAAAATTACGTTTTAAAGTAGATTAACACTGAAGAGAAAAATCATGTTCAAAGGCTTTATCTTAAAGACTTAAATTTGTTAGGTCTCTTAAAACTTGTATCTTGTCTTCATATAATTTCATGTCTCTACTTAGTTCTCTAACTTATTCTCTTCGCTATATACCTTAATACTGAGCAACGATGATTAAATTTACATAATATTAGCAGTGTTATATCTTCAACGTTATTCTAAATTCCCCCGCTCTCCCGTTTTTCATGTTTGAATAGGACCAATAGCTGAGATATAAACGTAGCTCCTTTTAGCTTTACTACTGCGCAATATTTTTCTTTTCATCGTTAATCTATGTTGCGTCTTCTTCACAACGTCATTTTTTTCGTTTGAATCGGATCAAAAACAGCAGAGATATAGACTTAAGCCCTTTTGAGATTGCTATTGCGCATGGTTTTTCTCTTAGGCGGTAATATATAATACGTCTTCTACACAGAACCGTTTTTCCCGTTTGAAGTGGACCAAAGATATAGGATTTAGGCCGTTTTGACATTGGAACTGCACATGATTTTTCTCGTCAGCGTTAATATATAACGCGTCTTCTATCTAGTATCGTTTTTCCCGTTCGAATTTGACTCATAATAGTAAAGATATACTTAGGCCGTTTTGACCAATGATAGCTGATATATAAACTAAGGCCCTTTTGACATTGCCACTTCGCATAATTTTTCTCTTCAACGTTAATCTATACTCGTTCACGTAAACGATGGCTACCATCTTGAATCGCTTAGCCGAGTCGCAAACCACTTATCCAAGGTTCAATTTACAACACTGACAGGTGACTCCATCTGGCTGTAACTTTTGGAAGTAGTGGGTTCATGGGTCCTATAGCTCATAAGACTGATATACCTATACAGATCAGACAAAACTACAAAATTTTATGTTTAATAAGAGTCCCTATACATTTGACAAAAGTCTTATAGCTCTTCAGATTCAGAATTTCCCCAAAACAAAATATCATAATATCTATGAGAGTGAAAAAGATAAAAGTAAACTATATTTAAGTATGTTAACTAATTATGTATTTTAATTGAAGAATTAACGCTAAAGAGCTAGATAACTTTTTCTATGGTACACTATGACTATAACAAATGTACAGTTTTAGACAATCGGGCAATCGTATCTATTTATGGTCTAGAAATGATTAGCTTAACAAGTATTAATATACCAAATAATTATTCTACAAAAATTGAACTAATCTGGGGCAAAACTCTCAAATCCTGTGTATGAAATGGTAGAACTGGCAAAAACCTTTCCAACTTCTGTCCCTGTCTAAGTAATAAACGGTACACATTGCGTCATCAGACACTGACTGATTTGAATGAAATCAAAATTGATAGACATAAATAGTTATTTGTTTAACTAGGCAGAGAAGTAACAGATTTACTGCCGCGGCAATGAAACTAGCCAAGGCAGTGAATCTGATTATCTGCCGTGCGAAACATATAATTTTTTGTATACATAACTTATGTCTCTAATATAGTTAATTTATTATACAGTGACTAAATTTACTACAGTAACTTTTTTGGTCGGATACTCATGCAGAGCAAGATTTAAAAAAAAAATATTTTTTAATGCCTAGGTATTAAAAATCACTTTAACTGCCTAAGCATTAAAAATCATTTTTACTGCCTAGGCAGTAAAAGTGTTACTTCTATAATCGACAAATGTCACTAAAACTGACGTTTAATGTCAATCGGAGAAAAACGAGTGTGCCGATTCGCCTCCTTCTATCTAGTCTTCATAGTTCTACTATAATAATTATTTAATTTAGTTGTAAAATATCTTTAAGGATATAAGATTTAATGTTGTGCTTATTTTATTGGTTATCAATACTCCGCTCATAGTATTTTTTTTAAATAGATTTTAGGTCAAAGAGGATTACATTTGGAATCTTTACATCGTGTTTATTGCATTATGGGTACCGTTTTCTTCCATTTTAGTAGGTATCCAACCATTACCCAATAATTCGTTCGACAAATATTACTTTTCGTGACACTAAAAATTAAACATTCACATTTTGTTAGTTATAATTTATACTATTTGCTGGTCATCCCACGATTATGTTTTAAAAGGATAGGTGACATAATATTTTTTTATTAACAAGATTTCTTTTAATTTAAACCAGATGTTTCGAGAGGCCACACCATTTGTGAACAATTTATTTGTAATAATAAATAATTATTTTCCTTTTGAAACTTAATAATAAGTGGTTCGGTAATTCTAAACTGTACTAGCTATGTTTTGATAGTTGCTTAGTGTCAATGATGTCATTAATGACGATGGGAGGTCATCTCTATCAACTTGCAAATCGTTTATCAACTTTAAAAAACTTTGCTATGATCTTAGTAATTACTTTGAAATCGTTGTGGTCATAAAAATTATATATGCTATAAATCAAACTTTAAACAATTTTACTTTAATGACATAAAACGCCATGAGAGCCCAGTCGTACCTATTTTTAATATTGTAATTATTGTAGGAAATAAATTTTTAAAAACATTTATTTAGTATTGAATTTTTTACTAAATATTTGCGTTAATAAGTGTGACGTACTCACTAACTCTTAATTAATTATTATAGATAATATTTTTTCTTTATTTTGTCAATTTTTATCAGCCTGTATTACTTATTTACCTTGGCTACGAAAATAAAAAGTCAGTAAAGAAACCGATTCCATTTTTGCATATTTTTGTTAAAAATAGCAAATCCTCACAGAAAATTAGCGGATCCCTGCAATAAGTTTAAAATAACTTTTGACTTAATTTCTAAAATTTAAAAATTAGTTAAAAAGAAAGTGAAGTAAAAGCTTGATTATTTCGAATTTTAAAATTAGTATTTTATGTAATCTTATACCAGTCTTAATTAGTTGCTACCCCATCATTAAATAAAGTTGTAAAAGAAGAGATAATTGTAATTTTTATTTTAATTAAAAGCATGGAATGAAATGTGAATAAAAAATAAAATCATAATGATAATGTGTAACCTAAGGAGACGAGTTTAAACTTTGTCCCATACTAGGACTAAAAGGTTTAAAATTGTTAATATCAGTTCAAATAATAATAATAAAACTGTCATGTTGATGAACTTAAAATTATTAGTAAAGTGATATTCAAACACAAATGAACTTCACAATAACTCAAATTATACAAATGAGTTTTAATCAAAATAAAATTTGTATAGATAATTATTGATAGAGAAATACGGTTTTAATGGGATGCCTATTAAAATATGGTGGCAAGTACTTTTAATAGTACCTACACAGGGGTCGGATTCCATGTAAATAATTGGTAACAAGTTTGCTTGATCTCGACAGTAGCGCGCTAAGCGCTTACGGTTGAAACTACACCTGTCAGTTTCAGTCGATAAAGTAGAACACTAGTAAGTAAAGTGATTTAAAAATTGGCAGGCTTGATAATTTTAGATATTTGAAGCAATTTGAAGTAACATTTTCCTATTTGACAACTTTTACTTACAACTACTAAACAAACAATATGTTTAGTGAATTTTTGTTGTAGATAAATGTTGAAAAATGGAAAATGTCACTTGTTTTAAATAAAAAATAAAACACATTTTTAACAAGTTTAATTTATTTAGAATTACCATGTAATTCCATGTGTCTCATTATCTTCTAACTGCATATTCTGAATATAACAAGCACTCTATCACACAAAATTACTGCAAAATAAAATTATAATATGATACCCAGCACAGCACATGACAATGTTTTTGTTATTAAAAAAACTGGATATAGTTTTTATAAAAAGTCAAAGTAGTTAATTTATAGACACAATTGTTTTAATGTTTTAAATATCCCCTATTAATCCAAGGACAAATCATTCTAATTCTGAAATTCTTATACTTATTGTCCCTTTAAGGCTTTTTCCCATCTATTTCAATCTAGAATAGTTGTAATGCCTATTTCGGGTACAATAAGCCTCCAGCTTCAATACAGGTGGGCTTTGAAACTCACCCTAATTAAAAAAGACATTTATGCACATTCCAAAAATCTCTATACCCAGGAATATCTAAAACAAAACAAAAATAAAGGTGCAGTGTGAATCTTAAAATTAAAAATTAACACGAGTCATAACTTTTTTAAATCCTTACATTTTTTTTCTTGCAATAAAAGGTATAAAAATTTTAATAAAAAATAGAAAACATCTGATTTATGATCTTAATAGGTGAACTATACAAAAATTAACAAGTTGACCCAAATATCATGTTAGTTTTTGAACATATTTGGGTATTATTTGATAAATATAATAATGAATATCACCCAAAAATTGAATAATAACTTTTTGAGCACAAATCATTCGCCTTTTTTCATCATGGTCTTTGTGAGTAAAACCATGATGAGGTTCTATCTCGGGTTCTACAATATCTGTTTGTAAATTGGCTTCACACATTTCGCTCACAACTCCTTTCATTTTTTGACCACAAATGTTAAAAATGTGGATTCATTTATCTCTAAGAGTAATATTAGCAGGAAAAATATAAAATTTCTGGTTAGTTTTATGAGAAAAATATTTACTTCTGCAATTAAAATTTAAATGAATCAGAAGCTAATGACATTCTTAAGAACCTCCCTATAGTTAAATTAGTTAAATGTAACTTACACTACATTAATATAATTTACTCACCTACATTTGCAAAAAATATCACCTGCATTTGAAAATGAAAATAATATCAGGCTGACATATTTATAGCAACATAACCTAATTTATTTTCAGAGCCAGATTTACACCATCTTATAATATTTAAATTTAGCTTTAACTTTACATTTATTAACGATTATTATTTTTGAAAACATATATTTTTATGGGTGTAAGACGGGTTTGAATTTAGACATAGCAGCGCGCTAAGCGCTTACGGTTCAACTACCAACAAGGAAAGAAGTCCCGCCATTTATTCAAACCTTCTTTCTCTTTTTATTTTTCTATGAATACCTACTATATTTTTTACTTTTAGGTATATTTCTGTTATTTTTGATTATAGTGTTGTGTATTGTTAAATACACTAAATAAGAGGTCGTGGATTCCTGGAACAATTTATTAATAGGAGGACTACTCAATTGGAGCTCGATATTTGTTTGAGAATCATTCCCTTGTCGCTGATCGAGTTGTACTTCTTTAGAGGGTGAACTTACAGATTTAGGTTTATTATATTGTGCGTCAATGGTCTCCGGGTTTGCAGTGTGCTGTGCCATAACTGGGATAGGTTGGTTTGACGTAAGCAGACTAGTATCTGCTGTCCACTATCTTAGGTTGTTGGCATGTTTGTTTAATAAATTGTCACCAATTTCTACCAGACACTGATTATTTATTTTTAACAACTGTACTAATCTTCCACTTATCTGACAGGTCCTAGATTTCCCCCACCATAAATGAAATTGGTTTAATCTAATCTTCAGATGGTTTAAAGTGAATACATTAACCACAATTTGGTTTTATTAAATCCAAGTGTATTTTAGGTTTAATTTTAAAAATCATTTTATTAGGACTAAGTCCTACATTAGCACATAGAGTGTTTCTATAACTGAATAGAAAATTTACAATCTGTTGCCCTATCGTTAAGCTAGATTTTCACTAACATGTTTATTTAGACACTCTATTCGATTGTGGATGATAAGGAGGGGTTTCAGAGAGTTAATACCATTTACATAACAAAATTTTAAAAATTCATTAAACTGCATTTTTTGTGTCAACAAAAACGTTGATATGCAAAAAACTTGCAACCTGGCGACAAGTGACCTGTTTTTTAAAATAGATGTAAAATCGAAACACAAAATTGAAAAATGGTTTAATTGCTATCAAAATATTTGTTTGACTCTCAAATAACAGTATTGCACTTGCAAGCATGTTTAATTCAGTAGTTCTATCCCATTCAGCCTTTTTCATGATTTGTTCTCTTTAACAGCTATTATTTTGACTTTTTTTTTTTTCGAAAACCCAGTGGCATTAATAAAAATTAACCTAAAAATTGCAAAATAAATAATGACGTACCTACTCTTATAAATTATAATAATTCATTAATATGCAATAGAATTTAATATTTTTTTAAAGAATTTTTTGTTTCAATCATTCTGTCATTGCCAAAACTCGTACATGAAATAATAATGGGAGTTAAAATAATACGTAATAACTTTGGTGCGGTAGCGTGCCACCCTGTATATTCCGTTAGCAAATTAAACAGATAAGGCAGTCATTTTAGTTTCGTACTAATAAAACGTGAATCGTTTTAAAGAAGAGTAAATAGTAAATATTTATAGATTTTCATTATTATAAAAATGACATGAAATATGTATGGAGGTCCGTTCATAAGGGTCAAGCACGGACGTACGCAGGATCGGCGGGAGGATATTTTTAATTGCCGTCATAACTGCGGAGAATGGACGTGAGGAAAAATTAAATCTGTTTATAATACGAATTCTTCACAAATGTCAAACTTCTAGAACTAAACCTCTTTGATTTTGTATCGTTCTGTCAACGGCAGTCGAGTGATCAAAAGTATAAATTTTCGCACTTGTTAAGAAAATAGCAATTTCATATCTTCCCAAATTATGATCATTAAATTATAGTCATACACGGTCCTTAAAGACCTTTAAAAAGGAAAATATGCCAGAAAAGCAAGAATACATATTCAATTTCAAAAGAAAACTATTTTTTCTAATTTTGACGTTTTTTGTAATTGTAGCAAGTGTCAAAACTGTCAACATTACGCAACCAGTGGCATAATGTTGAACATAATAGGTTTGTTCCAACACAATAGCAAATCGGTTTACGTACTGTCGGGATTCTGCGCAGTCTAGATTTGATGTTCCAACAAACCTCGGACTTAAAACTGTACAAAATCCTAGTGTTCCAACCTACTCAAACCTAATCACAAACCAGTTTGTGTACTGTCAAATCAGTTCCTGGGTCTGAATAGGAACGAATTGTCAAAACATGCGCAAAACGAAAGTGAGTTCGTAAATAAAACACGACCAACTCTGGAAATGTCGTGATTATATTCGTTTTGATAGCATCATCGATCGTAGTCTCGAACATAATTTGGTTTTTATTTATTATCATTATTTATAGTATATTATTTTATGAGTAATGAGTGTAGAAAGTGAAAAGAACTATTATTTTGACTTAGATACAATAAAAAATAAAATGTTAATGTATTAACCAATCGAATAATCAAAATTTATAAATCTTTTAATGAGTTTTAATTTTTTTCTCATTTATCAAATTCAAAATTTAACATTTGTTAATGTTTTTTTCTACTTTTACGTTATTAATAGTGTGTCTGACAATAGAAACATGTGTTCCAACACAACCAAGTTCCGAATTCAGTCCCAGTCATCGACAGGTCGTGGACTGGTCGTCGACTATCAGTCGTCGACAATAAGTTGTGGACTGGTTTGTTGTTTGTTGTTGGAACAAACCTAATGAAAATGGTTTTGAAAAATTCATTATGTCACCGGTTGCGAAAATAAAACAAATAAAAATTGATTTAAAATCAATAATATACATTATTATTGAAAAAAGGGCCTGTTAACTTACTAAAATAGAATTTGGTTAAACTTACAACCCAATAATAATGTTGTTTCGGTCCTAATTTTCCATACTAAATCAACACAAAATAATTAAAACAAAACACGACAAAATAACCAACTTTCTTAAAATCTAAATAACTTTAAACGGCAATATAAACACACTACAATAAGTCGTTGAGAATAAATGCAACTAACAATACAAGAAACTAGTAATATTGGTTACCTAGATGACAGTAATTTTTTACCAAAACACAATTTTATAAATAATCTAGTCAAAATTAGAAAAAATATTATATGTAATACGTTAAGAAATGCCGTTTTATATAACTCGTTCATGTACATATTTACTCGTTATATAAAATAAGGCATTTGGTGACCATAAATAGCTACTAAGAGATAAGCAACCAAAAAAATACAATAATTATTTATATTCCTAGATGAAAAGTTCTCATTGGTACTTCATATTGCCAAAAGAACCAAATAGATAGTATTTTCTTCTCTTCAGTATGATAATCTGTCATCCACCAATTCCTTATTAAACATAAATTAAGTAATCTAGAAGAATCTTCAGCTTTTCTAGTTCTTACTCCTTTCACATAAAAATTGAAAACAGGGAAGAGCGGAAGGTCTGTTACCGAGTCTAACATTAGAAATACTGACTAAGAAAAAATTTTAAAAGTACAGAAATTGTAAAAGTTCAGAATCATAAAATGCTATAAAATACCTGCTACCTCTGATTATTCGTCATCTTTGTCTATCTACAGGAGCATTTTTTGAAGTTACTCCAATAAAATGTGATTTGCTTTAACAGTTAATAGTCTTGGAAAACATCAATCTAAGCTTGATCCCTTTAAGTACGTACCAGGATATAGCATAATTAATGAAAATGAAAAAGCTAGAGAGCTTGGCAAAGGAAGCTCGAGACCATTTTCAAGTCCTGAGCCAAAACAATTGATAAATAATTTATGTTTTAAAAGCAAAATGACAAATCCATAAACACAGGATACTTTAGAGTCCTAGACAATTTTAATTTCCCAAAAGTTTATGGCAGCTTTTTCACAAAAATTATTTGCTATTTTTCTGGATCATTTGAGGTATCTCCCTCTGGAGTCTTTATTAGTTTAATAGATTGTTTCTTCTGTATTATTAGACATTTCTTTAAATCAGCTAAACATTTTTGGTAACATTTTAATTTTTTTGGCTATGTCTTGGCTTTTCTTAAAAAAAATGCATGATTAGAATATTTTTAAAATTTATTATATTTTGTTCTGTATAATTTATTTCATCAGATTGTATACTGTATTTTCCTATGACCACTTAGGAAAGTGACATATCACACTGTTAAGTCTTACGGGAATCATATTTCCATTCCCTATAACGTGAACGCAACTGATTGCAATAACAGGCTAGGGAATGGTGATGCATCTAAAACCCTCCATTCCCTATACCGTAAATGCAATGCTATAAGGACGAAGCAATGGCTTCGCCGCCACCAAAAAATATCAACCCATACATGGCTACGCCGACCGGCATAGACTCCAACGGCCTGGACACAGCTCAAATTAAAACAAAAAGTCTCATCTAACAGAAACCAAATAACAGAAATGTCTGTGATTACCATAAATATATTTACTTCGGGAGCCAAGTTCACCTGCCGGCCATGAGACGGCGCATGAGATGTCAAATATGGTAGACGCATAACTTCTATTTTGATCTATGTAAGTCCATGTTATTAATAAATTTGATTTGATGATTAAATTGTTAACATTGATTTTTATACCTAGATCCTAGATATTTATTATAACAAATTATTAAAATAATTTTAAAGTAACTAAATTGTTTTTTCTTTTTTTTTTTTTTCGTTAACATACATATTTGATCAGATATTTCATGTGACATAGGTAAGCTTGCTAGCTTAGTTCATAAAACTTTATCAACTGATATGTCGCGACCATTTTGCTTCCATGTCGCGACGTGGATTCAATCCCCGAAGCAAGCATTCTATTTTACTTTTTTTTTTACTTTTTTCTACTTTTTTATATTTTTTTTACTTTTTTTACTTTTTTTGGTTTTTTTAATTTTTTTTACTTTTTTTATTTTTGAAAAATAACAAAATTGAAAAAGTACGACTATTGTTGTTTATTTATTATAAATACATTTTATTTGTCATAATATAACCTCTACAGTTAATGTTTCTGCTATTTATACTATTTTAAAAACACCAAATCTTTTGCCATCTGCACCGATTCTCTTTCATCCATCCAATCCATAAGAAACACTTATTCACAAAATCCGATAGTCCAGGAAATTCAAGATACATGTCACCAACTCTCTTCAAAAGGAACTACAGTTACCATCCTCTGGATTCCATCCCATCAGGGCATAGTAGGTAATGAACACGCAGATCAAGCCGCAAAAAAAGCCTGCCTCTTAGAAACAACGCCAGAAAACATTCAGCTTTTCCAAGACGTACGATCTTATATTAAACAAATCTCTCAAAGCACCTGGCAAAATCATTGGAGCACCCTCAATACAAAACTACATAAAGTTCAACCCAATATTACCACACCCATGATGCCTTCTATGTCCAGAAAAGACAAAACCATAATAAGACGACTTAGAATAGGCCATTCACGTCTCTCGCATGGCTTTCTCATGGCCTCCGAGAATCCCCCTGTGTGAACACTGCAACAGCACCCGCCTCACGATAGAACATGTTCTCATGGAATGCAACCACTATAGTACCGCCCGACGTCAGCATAATCTGAAAGGAACTCTGCAGAGCATCTTAAGTTCTACCAATAAGTTCAGTGAAGTGATAAATTTCCTCAAAACCTGTAAACTGTACAATCATATCTAATACTAATATTGTAATTTACTAATTTTAACTAATACTTTGTATCTGTGTCAATGGCCATTAGCTGTCGAGACACATTAATTTAAATAAAAAAAAAAAAAAAGTAGTTAATTAGGTTATCATCTTCAATAATATAAAATTTTTGTTCTCGGTTGTGAAAATTAAAAATGTTTTTAATTTCGACAAACCACCATCCGTAAAACACTTTGATGGAACTTTTATAGTCAGATTTCGTGGTTTCACATTTTTTTGATAACATTATTTTGTGTTCGTAGGAAAAATATTGTACATCACTTGTGTAAAAGTGATTTTTTACACTTTTGTTGTTGTCGCACTCAGCTTATACCTCGTGCGACAATATTTTCCACTCGTGTGAAAAATATCACTTTCCACGCTCGTAATGTAAATATACTGTTTTTTGTTTGATAAATGCAAGTACCAACGGGGTAATCCACGGCTGAATTTTAATTTAATTTCTTTTTTATATTTTTTTTATGTATACAACTAAAAAAAAACATTTTACTATAAAAGAGAAATTTCATTCAGAATGATAACGAATTTCTCTATTACGTGCAAACCTGGTCTCCTTACACAGTGGGCTCCTCCGGGCCTGAAAGGCTCGATATACATCGGGAAATAAATTTTTCCGATAACAAACGTAGGTACACGTAACTTTTAAGTTTATTATTATTATTGATAAAAAAAAATGTCACGACATACTGCGATGCCTGGCTAGTATCCGATTTTGATCTGTTTACAGTTTCAAGTTAATGATGTAGAGAACAAGAGATGGATATAATAAAATTTGCCATTGTTGGTAAGCAAAACCACATTCAGAGGCTTTTAAAGTAGATATACAATATTTTAACTTTTCAATGCAGACTCCAAGAGAATGGCATAAAAACACATTGGTATTTAATATAGAGAAATACAGTGCGTCCATAAAGTAACGCATAAATTCATTATTGGCTAAATGAACAATAAAATTAGGAATTCCCAAAACAGGTCGATTTTTGATTTCAATTTACTATTGTTTCAAATCATAATCTAATATACAGGGTGAACCACTTTCGTGTAATGACGTCATCACCATTTTTTTCAAATGGAAACCCCCCTTTTTTTTCAATTTCCAAATTGCCTTTGCTGAGCTGATTCCAAAAATGTATAATATGTTGCTTCAAATTGGTACAGGGTGGGCAAAAATGCAAAAAAAAATATGAAAATTGTTTATGGAAAGTAATACGTTACTGAATGTAATAAACAAATTAAATGGAATTATGTAGTTATGCAATTAATGTGATACACTTCCAAAAACAAACAAACGAACGAAAATTTACAATAAATGTTCAAATTGTTCTCCATTGACCGTTAGACAATGACTGAACCGGGCATTACTTTCGTCTCTAACATTCTGTAGCATAGCGGGTGTTATGCTCTGTATTTCTTGTCTGATTCGGTCTTGTAGTTGAGGGATATTTCCAGGTCTGTCGAAGTAGACTTTAGATTTTAAATAACCCCATAAAAAGAAGTCTAATGGGTTCAGATCAGGTGATCTAGCAGGCCATTCCACTGGTCCCCTTCTTCCTATCCACCTTTGAGGAAAAGTTGTGTTTAAAAAAATTGCGCACAGCTACTGCGTAATGTGGCGGTGCGCCATCCTGTTGAAACCAGATTCTGCGGTCTACATTAGTGGGTATTTGAATATCAGGAAAAAGCTGGATCAGATCAGGAATTAATGTATTTTGTAGGAAATCCAGATATAATGCTCCTGTTAAGTTTTCATCGAAAAAATATGGACCAATAATTGTATTTCTCACAATACCAGCCCATACGTTAGTTTTTTGTGGTCTTTGCGTATGGTACTCTTGCATCCAGTGTGGATTTTTATCAAACCAATAACGGGTGTTTTGCCGGTTAACATGACCGTTCAAATAAAACGTTGCCTCGTCCGAAAATAAAACGTTTTCAATGAAATTGTTATTTTGGTTCATCATATACTCGCAGAATTCAGTTCTTCGGTCAAAGTCGTCTTGAGCCAATTCATGGATGAGACGTACTTTATAAGGATGGTATTTTACCTTTTTGAAAATGTTTGATACTGAAGACTTTCCAATACCAAAATCCCTAGATAATCCTCGCACTGTACAGTGTGGATTTTCTACAGCCGACAAAATTATGTCTTGTTGAATATTTTCATCAATTTTTGGTCTACCTTGCCTTGCTGCATCCCTCACATGTCCTAATTCTCTGTATTTTCGCTCTATTCTACTTACCGTAGATTGTGAAATAGGTTCACGATCTGGGTGCATTTCATGGAATAATCGGCATACCTCTTGTTGAGTCCGCATCTTATCGCCAATACCAATCATCATTAATATTTCAATCCTGTCACTTTCGGTTAAAGGCATTTTGTAAAAAAAGTTCACGAACGTACCTTCTCTACAGCGTTAACAATACGAAACTGTGCTTCAATGTTTTTGACAGTGTTGTCAAATAAAAAAAACTGGTATGTCAAATAAAAAAAACTGGTAAAAGATAATACCAAACAAAAAGATTTTTATAGTCCAGGGGCTTGGATCACTAATAAAAGCTGTAAGATACAATTATTAAGAATAATGCTGTATGTTCTTGATAGTTTATCAAAGTAGTTGTAATAACAATACGTAATTTCATTTAATGTGTTTATTACGTTTATTCGTTATTTTCATTACTTTGTAAGTAAATTTTTGCATTTTTGCCCACCCTGTACCAATTTGAAGCAACATATTATACATTTTTGGAATCAGCTCAGCAAAGGCAATTTGGAAATTGAAAAAAAAGGGGGGTTCCATTTGAAAAAAATGGTGATGACGTCATTACACGAAAGTGGTTCACCCTGTATATTAGATTATGATTTGAAACAATAGTAAATTGAAATCAAAAATCGACCTGTTTTGGGAATTCCTAATTTTATTGTTCATTTAGCCAATAATGAATTTATGCGTTACTTTATGGACGCACTGTATATTAATACGTCGCCGATAGCGGACAGCAATATCCCATACTGGCCATCGAAAGGGCGTGATTAAAGCAATTACTCTCTTTATCGCTCTCACGTCCAAATATAATTAAGTGTCTCATTTTTATTTTGGTACGTCGGTTAACGTACTGTATAGTATAATATAGAAAAATGCTGATTTTCTTTGTCTATAAATGTGTTTAAAAATAAAGATAAACATGTGAATGTATACAACACAAACCAACTATTTCTTGGGTTATACCGGGTGTCCCAAAGGTTCATTCATTGTTTAAATTGCACTCCAATGTTTTCTTTTATTAATGCCCTCATTTGTTAATTTTTTAAACTTTACTTAATCAGAACCGTTAGTATCTTGGAAACCAACCACGTTCAATTATTGTTTATTAAAAATGTTTACTTAAAACTATTTTCGCTAAATGCTATCTGGTAGAGAAAGTCAGGTCAAATCGTTGAATGGATAATATCCATTATAAACCACTGATGCCAGTTTTTATTAAAATTCCGTTATAATGTCTGCATTTTTTGTATAATAAGAAATAGATATGATTGACACGAAATATTTAAAATAATATTATTTTAAAAATAATAGTAAATTTTTCTAAAAACGGACACCTATAATTAAAAATAAATAATAACGGGATTGATTAGTAAATACTACATTTGTTATTCTACATAATGTTTTATTGGAAAAGATAAGTTTTGTGAATACCGACCTTTTTACGGTATATTTCGTTTCATATGTTATTTTCAAAATATAAGATTTACAAAAATTCGATAAAGTATTTAGTGCGATACAAACCACTCGAATTTTACAGTATTGTTATGTGAGCTATTTCATTATTCAGTCATGCTCTAATCCTCCAAGTCCCTCTCTGTCTTATTTGGTCTTTGAGGCTCAACTTATCCGATTATCATACATAATTAAACCCCTTATAACCAAACATATGTGATGCCTATGGCACAGGCACTTTCGCAAACATTCCTGAGTAAACGTGACAATGTTTCTGGTATATTCCAGATATAGATGTTTTAGTGGAGGAGCATTCTGGAATCCACCAATTTGTATCTAAATATTGGTGGAGGATCAACGAAAGATCATTAGTAGATAGCCAGTGGTGAATATAAATAGTGAACGATTCAAAGACATTCGAAATATATATAAATTAGAATAGTATTGTTTAAAATAAATAAGTGTTTAAATAAATTATTAATAAATAAACTTTTGTTTTAAAATAAACAAACATCACATTGGTGCCAGAAGTGGGATAGTGTAAATAAATAGTGGACAATAATGGCTAAAAAACTGTGTGATTTAAAAGTGGCTGAATTGCGTCGAGAATTAGAAGATCGTGATCTGGAGAAAGCAGAGCTGGCAGAACGGCTTAAAGAAGCACTAGAAAGTGAAGGTTTGGATCCGGAAACGTTTCTATTTTCGCATGATGCGTCTTCTATCATTTCTTCAATTTCCAATATGAAAAACGATATGTCTGCTTTAAAAACCGATATTTCTTTTGACATTTCTTCATTGGAAACTAAAGTTTCTTCCAATGTATTCTCTAAATAAAATGATATTACTTCCTTAGAAAGTAAAGTTTCGTCCGATATTTCTTCCTTAGAAGAAAAGGTGACTTCTGACACAGGTATCTTCTTTAAAAACCAAAATTTCTTCCGATTTGGAAAACAAAATCTGTTCATTAAAAGATGAAATTTCTTCTGATATGTCTTCTCTAAAAAATGAAATCTTTGCTGATATGGAAAACAAGATGTCTTCTGTGGAGGAGAAAAAAAAATGGAAAAGAAGATAGAAGAAATGGAACACGTAGACCAAACCAAGAACGGCGAAATAAAGTGCCATAAGGTAAAGTCGAAGTTGAAATTGGAAGGAGCTGTAAACTCTGCTCTTGTTAAAGCCCCAACCTTCGACGGGAAGATGTTATGGATGAACTACCTTTAGCAGTTCGAAACAGCTGCCAGAGCAAACGAATGGTCTAAACGAGAAAAGGCAGTGAATCTAAAAATCGCCCTTCGAGGAGACGCTTTAGATGTTCTTCAGACAATACCTGTGGAAGAAACCGATGATTTTGATCAACTCAAAAAAAAACTAAACATGCGATATGGCCACGAACATTTGGAGCATTTATACCAATCACAGTTAAAGAATCGCAAACAGAAACGAGACGAGACCCTTCAAGAATATGAAGTAGATATTGCCAGGTTGGTGCGATTTGCTTACCCATCAGTTCCGGAAAACATGATGGAATATTTGGCAGTCCAAACATTTGTAGATGGACTTCGTGATCATGAAATGCAAATAACACTTCGTTTAGCCCGTCACCAAATTTTGGTCGATGTCTTGTCCGCTGCTCTTGAATATGAAACGGCTACGCTGGCTCCTGGTGGATACAGTGAACTAAGGACTGTTCAAGAAGAAGAATAGGGAAGTAAATTGAACCAATTGTTTCACATGATAAAAAACCTTATTGAGAAGCAACCAAAGGCTATTAGGTGCTGGAATTGCGGTAAAATGGGAAAAGTAAGCAGTTCGCGTAAACGTCCATAGAAAACTACGAAACAAAAAACTGTGCCGGTGGTTGTACATGAAGGAACGGTGTTACCTGAAAGTAGTGAAACCGTAAGAGTAAGGGCAAGGAACTGTAAAGAAGGCCTGTCATGGCATAACCTTCGAAGCGCAATGAAGGTGTTGGTCAAGGAACTCTGATTGGAAAGGGGTTGGCCACATATGTTAAAGAAGTTACAGTACGAAGAACGTCGGTTGTCAACGATGAGTGGGCCCCTGCTAAAATTAGGGAAGAACAAGATAATGATACCGTTTTAAAGAAGATGCGATAATGGAAAGAGGAAAATCGTCGACCTACTTGGCAAGAAGTATCTAATCTCTCTCCAGTACTTAAGTCGTATTTGACTCAGTGGAACTCCTTTATCCTGGAAGATGGCTTATTAAAGCGAGTACTTGAAAATGATAATGGTTCCGAGAACAGAAGACGGTCATTCCAAGAAGTAGAGTAGCTAAAGTACTTCGTGAATTACACGACAGTCCATCAGGAGGACATCTTGGTGTTAGGAAAACCCTTCAGAGAGTTCGGGAAAGGTTTTACTGGATGAACAGTTCCGATGATGTAAAGGACTGCTGTAAGAAATGTACCACCTGTGCTATGAGTAATGGACGTCAACGAAAAAGGAAGGCTCCCATGAAGCAACAACGTTGGTAGCCCATTTAAGAGGATCGCCTTAGATATTGCTGGACCATTCCCCGCGACGGAGGATGGTAATAAATACATTTTTGTGGCTTTGGATTATTGTACAAAGTGGGTGGAAGTCTATGCCGTTCCAAATCAAGAGGCCGCAACTGTTGCAGATGTGTTATTAAAAGAGTTTATCTGTCGATTTGGAGTGCCCTTGGAGATCCACAGTGTCCAAGGCAGAACTTTTGAAAGTCAACTTTTTCGTGGAATCTGTGACAGACTAGGCTTGAAGAAAACCAGAACCACAGCATTGCACCCACAATCCGATGGAATGGTAGAGCGAATGAATAAGACCATTGGCAAATATCTGTCAAAAGGGGTTTCAAACCATCAGAGAGATTGGGATCAGTATATTTCGCTCTTTTCAATGGCTTATAGATCCACTGTCAATGAATCAACAGGCCAAACACCAGAAAGGTTTTGTTTGGGCGTGAGATGAGACTACCGTGCGACCTCGAGTTTGGATGCCGACCTGGAGAAGATGTAGCTGGTGAAGATTATGTGATCCAGCTACGAAGAAGAATGGACGATATGCATGAATTAGTTCGCTCCCATCTTCAAATCGCCAGCGACAAAATGAAGAAGCGAAACGATACTCAACCAACAGAAGGATGTTTTAAAGAAGGCGACAAAGTCTGGCTCCATAACCCACAAAGACAAAAAGGTTTATTCTCCGAAGCTTCAAAGGTCTTGGAAAGGTCTGCTCTCGCTTCCGAGACTATTCGCTGGTCCATAGTACTTCCGCCAGCATCAACGACGCGCGAGGATTGCCATATGTGTTCCGTTAGAAGTTTGGTCGACTGCTAGAACTTCAACATCAATTACCAGCCCCTGGAAAAGCCTTGAAATTTCAAGAAGAATTGCGCTACCTTTTCTATTTGATAACGAAGAACACTTTTCGAGATCGATCCACCTATCAGGATGTATGGGAAGCATTACTCAGTCTAAGGGAACACATACTGGAGTCTAATGTATAGAAACTAACCATGCCAAAGATAGAAGGAAATCAACTGGATTGGAGGATCATTAGGAACATGGTGAAAGTAATCTTTCAAGATACCGGAGTCCAACTACTGATCTGCAGCCATTCGCCCAGTACCCAGGTTACAGCGAAGACAGTCCCTTGTCACTTCCATGCAACTGGAAATTGTAAAAGTGGATTCAGTTGCAGATACAACCATTCCAGTTTAGTTTCGTAAGAGTTCCAGGAGGAACTATCTCTTAAGGAGGGGGCAATGTTATGTGCGTCATTATATTATTCAGTCATGCTTTAATCCTTTACGTCTTCCTCTGTCTTATTTGGCCTTTGAGGCTCAACTTGTCCGATTATCATACATAATTAAACCCCTTAAGACCAAACATGTGACGGCTATGGCGGAGGCACTTTCGCGAACATTCCTGAGTCAACGTGATAAATGTTTCTGGTATATTCCAGATATGAGATGTTTTGGTGGAGGAGCATTCTGTAATCCACCAATTTGCATATAAATATTGGTGGAGGATCAACGAAAGATCATTAGTAGATAGACTGTGGTGAATATAAATAGTGAACGATTCAAAGACATTCGAAATATATATAAATTAGAATAGTATTGTTTAAAATAAATAAGTGTTTAAATAAATTATTAATAAATAAACTGTTGTTTTAAAATAAGCAAACATCACAGTATATTTCTACTACTCATTAACGAAAATCTGCAACGTTTTAAGACGTAATTTAAAGGTTGTTAACATAACGAACTATTTTTAAAATAATTAACACAAATATTTGAATTTCTAGATTTTACCAATTATTAAAATAATATAAACTTGAAAAAAAAAAGAATTTGCGTGGGTTCAATACTAATTCGAACCTTGGTGCTTTTCGTGCGACTTTCGCGATAACTTACCATTTATTTCTCTTTGACGTACTTGAATTGGTTTTAGGTCATTTTGTTATAATTTTATCAAAATTTTCAGATTCTTTAACTATTAAATATGAATATCTAGTGAATTGCCATTATTTATCGATTCGTTATAAGAATCACTCATTTTTAATTATATTTTATCCTAATAATAAAAAAGATGACAATTAGTTTGACAAAATTGTCGCTAATTTAAAAAGTCGGCTACTTACTACGCGTTACTTGCCATGTACTTGCCAAGTACTACTTTGCAAATACCATGTAATGTTTATGGAGACTCGTATAGACTCAGCAAGTTACTTGTACTTCCCGTTGGTTTAATTTAATTTAATATACTGGGTGTCTGTAAAATGTCTTAACAAAAACATACCACATTCGTTGGACCAAAATGAGCCGATTTAAGTAAACCTACCTTAGTACAAAGTTTCTTAGTTTGGTCGGTAGAAGGCCAGGAAGTTACAAGTTTTAAGTCGTCCAGGCGATTCTGCTTAAATTTGGTACGTTGACAGAATTTTACGTGACAAAAAATGTATTAAAATTATTCACTAATATTAATCCATAGGCGCATTACTTGATTTTTTATTGCTCGCACATTTATAATTTCTACGCCAATGGAAGATAATAATAAATTATATGAACTAAGTATTTTAAATTCTGTCAATTATCGTTTCTTCATTACTTAAAATTAAAGATGTAACTATATTTTAAAAATAAAGATCAGTAGCTAGCAACGGACATTAAGTGCGTTTTTTTTTTCAAAATTTAAATTTTAAAGTTTATATACCGAAAGATTTATATACAATAACCTTTTACTTATAGATTGGCCACCTGTATTTTGTGTAGTTTCATTAACAAATTGACGTGTTAAATTTGTTGTAACAAACGAATAATATAGCATTTTGTAATTTATATAAATAGTTACAGCTTCATTTTGCTTAAAAACTTTACCGAACAGTAATTGCTATATTCGAAATTGATGGATGATCTGTTTATTGTAATGAATGGAATGGTCAAAATTTGTAGCGTTGTTTCGGTACACCTACATATTGGAAAACAGCCAGATTATAACAATAAAAAATGAAAAGTATAAAATGGCATTTTTATATTAGTCACTAGTTACATTAGTCCACCAGATTTTCATTATTATTTATGTATGTACTAATAATTGTAAATTTGCTGTGGAACAAATCACCTTTACATATCTTTACTTTATAAAAAAAAACAAAATTAAAAATACCTAAAAAAAGACTGTTAATAATACTGTAAATAGTTTTTTGTTTCTATGCTATTTAGAGATATTGCTAGACCTCCTTTGATTCTACCTGATGATACCCTATGTGGAACATGACTAGCTCTTTAAATGTCAAATTAAAAGGGTATATATCAATAGTGATAATGAAAGCCCTTTCCGGGATGAACTCAGATCAACCTCTTGATAAACTTAAAAACCAACCCTAGTAAAGTATTTTTTGCTGCAGTGTTGTCGGGATAACTTAAATTCTCCCCGGTAACTCGGCAGCTTCTTGTTTCATCCCATCTTTCCTTGAATTTTACAAGGGAATGTTCTTTAATTAGGTTTGTCACTATCGATCTTGTCAGTCCAATGAAAGGGCCAGGTCCTAAAATAATTTGGTTGGCTGCCTCCTTGGCTAGTAAATCCGCAAGACGTGACCTTTTTATCGTAAGGATACATTGTTGATGGATACTTTGGCCATAGCTTCATGACATTCTAGAACTAACCCTGAGTAAATACGTGGTCTTCCAGAATGAGTAGTACTTGTCTGCTAACTGTATAGATAAGCATATTCCTTCCAGTGATATTGTTGCTGGTAACTTTTTTTGCTGCTATGATAATCCATGTAAGCTCCGTTTGAACTGCAGTCTAATTATATAGTTGTACCATCGTTAACATATAATACTTTACTATACTCTGCTTTCAACTATACACAGCTGTGAAATGGGCAATGAAAAAGCCGACGCGCTCGCTAAAGAGGAACCGAATCTGAGTGCATTGGACCTGAACCATTCCTGGACATTGCAAAGCACTGCCAAAGGAATTATCTTAAAATAAACGGAGGGTGTGTAACACTTACGAACTGAAGAGATACCCCAGTGGTAACTCATTAGAAGGTATTTATATCCATGAACACCTCATCTCAGATTCGAGAATGGAGTAGAAAAGATCTGCGCATTCTCGCGGGATAATGACAAGACATTATCGTCTAGGTAACCCCATAAGGTCTCCAACAAACATCGAACTCTCAATTCTGCAACGTAAAAGACGAATCTACAGAGCATATTCTATGGACCTGCTCTGTTTTGGAAAGAACTATATTTAAGATCTTTGGATTAACCCGACTGGAGCCTACCGAATTTAAACAGGTCACGCCCAATTAATCAATGACCTTCATCAAAAGACTTGACTTGTATGGTGAACTATATATATGAGCCCACACAATAGATTCATGTGTGGCAGTGGAAGGCAGTGAGAAACCCAATTCTAAAGGCTTGGTTCTCTTATCTTTTTACTAGATTGTACTTGTTGAGGAGCTGGCTATCGTCAGCGTTCCCGTGTTGTAGAAATCGTTGTTCTTGTCCTCTGGTAAATTTTGTTATTGCCTTTTCAACAGTCTCTACCTCAAGGACCCTACTGTGACAGTACGAGGGTGCATCGACGATGTTCTTGTAAACATTTAATAACTTATAGTTACATATACTGACACAGCCCCAAAGCTGGATACCATATGTCTCGATGGATTTCAATATATGCCTCTAAAAGAAAAGTTTGTTATGCACATATTGGATTATTTTTTCTAGTAACTAATACATTTTATTGTATTTTACGACCTCAATTCATTTGGCAGCAGTGTAGTCGTACCATTGTATTCCAAGCAAATATAGATGATTCCTTGAAAAAAAAAAAAACAATAGCATACAATTGACATGTTTTTTTGCAATCATTGCTTTTTCTGTTAAGAAAATGTCTATAGAATTACCAATTTGTGGTAAGAATTAGAAGTCCCTTCTTCTGCATCTACTCAATAGTGATCAACATCAACTTCTGCGTCTTCTCCGATAATGATTTTGACTTAAATACGTATGACAAATACTTTTATGTTAATAAAAGGCCTAACTTAATTAATTTTTTAAATGAATACTTATAAACAACGTTTCTTATCTTTTCTGTAACATACAGGCTGCTCCAGATTTTGTGAGATTTTATGATAATTATCAGAAATAAATCAAATTTAGATGGGTGCTACAATGACATGTTTGTCATGTGATGAGCGTATTTTCGAATATCAAAAACTTCCAGTTATACCGGAAGTAACCACGAATTTTGTTATTTTAAATATGACATACTGTATATTTCAACAATTCTAAATTCTCTAATCAGTTCTAGACATTTTTCGTGTAATATATCTTTTGAAGCTATTTATTGCATAAATTAGATGTCATAATGTCAGGAGTTCTACAATATCCTATACCTATCTCTAACCGTTTCTGATAATTTGGTGATTACACTTATTATGTATCTTGTCTAAAAATCAAACTAGTACAATTTAATAAATGTCACGGACATTTTATAATAAAATAATCTAATGTTAGAAATCAATTGGACATTTGAAATGCCTTCTTTTTGTCTCAAGAAAAGCGGCCTAAAGCTTATTCCTTAGTTTCCTCGTTAGGCAAAGCTTTTATGTATATTTTGTGCTACATAACTCGATATATCTAGATGGCTTTGTTTTGTCAAACTTTCGATGAAATTTTTTATTTAATCACACAAATCAACGCCAACCCTGGCAAAAGCAAAAATGCAGTTTAAGGATTTCTAGTTCCAAGAAAAACATACTTTGCACATCTGCAGCATATTTACTAATATTTTCGCGCGCAGAATATAGTTTTCTCACTCATGGAATATTTTGAGTAATTTCAATACTAACTTTCTCTCACAATCGTAAATCCATCTCAGTCGCTTTAGTAATAGTGTAGTTAAAATAAATCGTTAAAAACAAATATACATGTTTATTTAATAGTTACAACATTCACTCTATCTGTCTCCGCAATAATCTGGTAAACTCTCTCGTCACGTTCTTAATAACCAATCCCAAGACACTGTCCTAACATATGATCCGTTTCCTAGACCAATCACAACATTAGCACAAAGATGCTAATCTTTCTACACGATCCAAGGGACTTATTATAACCTCCACTAGAGCAACACCATTTGTTTTATTCTTTTACGTACACGTCGTTTCTATTTAAAACAAATAAAAGATGTTTCAAATTTTAAACACTCATAAAATTTTTATGTGTTACAATACAAAGTTTATATTGTTAAATAAACAATTTAGCAGAACTATTTATTTTAATTTCAACATTTCAAAGGAAGTTATAAAGCAGTTTATCAGTAAAATCATACATTCTACTAGTTCTACAAATATACAGTCCATCTAACCTCCTTCTATCTCCATGTAGATATCAAAGGTATCTTGGATCCATTTGAATGGGTACAAAACTGAGCAATTTTTGTCCAATTTAACCAACTTTCTATCTGTTACCATTTAAGAAATATCAATACTGTCCCTATGAAATAGCAGAGACCCCGTATAAAATCTACATTTGACATTTAAAAGATTCAAACTGAAGCGACACATAAATAAAAAATGCAAATCGCTACCATGATGTTCTAATTACCCGTTTTTTTGCTCACTTGCATTTTTGTTTCCTCCTATTTAGCCGAGAGCAAACCACGATTTTTGTGTAAGCAAATGGTGTTTTTACATATGAGTGGAATTGTCATTTAAAAAATAGATTTAAAAAATAATGTAGTCATATTTCTGGATCATAATGCATAATATTCATGGAAATATCCATTATATCAAAATATTCGTAAATCTCATATGATCTAAATACCGGAATAATTTTATTGTAAATTAGCTTTTTACATACCATAACAGCTTTATAACTAAGCAATATTTATGTAAGAATATTAATAGCAAACACGTTTTCAATATCCGATATCGGCCAATAATAGACGAATTACCTATTTCATTTACTCGTAAACTTTTCATAATAATGGTTTATTTTAAAATTCGAGTTAACCTCTTAACAGTTTATTGATCTTCTCAAAAGAGCGACGCGCCGTTGTTTATTTCTACTGTCAAAATTTTTTAATAATAATAATCAGTAACAAAAGTTGCACTTCAGTTTGCGGATCAGTTTATTTTTACTGGGATCTCTTATTCGCATCGCCAACTGATGTACTGGGTGTGCTTCTTAAAACCGTTAAAATATTTGCCATTAATGCATTTAAATTATAACGAAGAATATTTTTAGTGAACATAGGCTCCTGTCTTCTATACTTTATTCTTAAACTAGAACCGATTTGAATTTTCCGGGCCTAAACGCTAGCTTCTAACTGGTCATAATAAATATACTTTATTCTATAAACACAATTACATTATTCTAATCCTGTTCAGTGAAGAAAAAAGGACAGGTGTTAAATACATATATGTAGAAAAACACAGGCTATCTTTTAAGATTTACTTGCTTGGACATTTTCCCACCCAGTTTCAAAATTTGTCCGCCTTATAAAATAGATTTTCCCACAGGTAAAATAGGTAATAATCAGTGTTTTTCCTTTTTATGTGTATATAGGAAATTATAAACAACATTAAATTTAAACAACTTATTTATTAATTCTTATTAACATAAACAAACTTTAAAAACAACATAAATTATTTTAAAAATCTTCTGTGTCTCTAAAAATACTTTCTTACAAAGTTTCGTTCTGTATAGAGTTCAATATCTGGTTCTCTGTAACGCTAGACGTTTTTATTTAAAAAATCAGCTATAGTTGGATCGTAGTAAGCTATACCTGCTTCGTTAAGCGCTATCAAAGTTTTACGTTTATGGCTTTATGGACTCCTGCAATGATGATCTATACAGTGCTTCTCAAAAGTCCCCTCCCCCCTCGTTTCTTTTGAACGGTGATACCTAGACTGATGAAATTTGGAGGGTGGAAATGAACTATTGTAAGCTTCTCTACTAGTGGTAATAGGTGACGTAATATGTGACGTCACTATCGGTGACGTCACCAGGCAACTGAAACTAATAATATTAAAAAAACATCGTAAATCCAAAAACAAAATAGTATGACTGAATAGGTATTCTAAATACCTTTCAAATGAGATGTCACTTGCCATAAGGTCCTATTTAATATTATTGGTTTCAGTTGCCTGGTTACGTCACCGATGTCTATTACGTCACCTATTACCACTAGTAGACAAGCTTAAAATAGTTCATTTTTACCCTCCAAGTTTTATCAGTCTTAGTACCACCGTTCAAAAGAAAAGAGGGGGGGAGGGGACTTTTGAGAAGCACCGTATATTTATAGTGTGATATAACTGTCTCAGTCTTCATAGAATGGGCAGAAGTTGCAAAAACAGATGCACCATCAGGTGATTCAATTTTAAGCAATTAATTCCATCAACAAATCGTATCTATGGAACCAACATCAAACATTTAGTAAACATGATTTTTAAACAGTTTCCAGAGACCACCTTCTTCTTCGTCTGTAGTTACACCAAACAACAAGTCTAAAGTAAATTAAATTTAGTTACATGTTTTAATTATAGCACCTAGTAGACCCAACGAGCCTGTGTTCTGACTTTGAGTTATTCCAATAAAAGCGCATTTGATTACACCTGTTGAATTTTTAAGAACTTACTTGACTACTACAAATTTATTGTCGATTGACCCTGCTGTCAACCTGCAAGACAAAACGTAAGGCATTTTTCAATTTTGGTTTATAGAGTGTTTTCATTTCTAGTTCTCCGATAATTTTCTGCATCTCTCTAAATACGCTAGGATCTCTGTAGTGCAAAGTAGATGCGGGAGATTGAAAACTATCTAGTTTTACATTTCAGTCACTTCTATCGCTTAGCTGGACTTGCAAATATTATGATTTCATTTATGCCTTGCAACTGCAAGGCCCTGATCGAGCGAATGGTGTTTCCAGTAAGTACTCATTGCATATGTCAATGGTTAGAGATAGAAGGTGGTTTATTACCTCTGCTCTGTGTTCCTTTAAAGTACTAAGCCAGTGATGAATCTTAGATTATTATTCCCATCAAGATGCAGATTTATGAATTTAGGAGTCCGCTTTATGATGTTTCGATTTTACGTGATCAATTAGACGTTGTAAATGTATCTTACTAACAACTCTTGTGCCAATTGCTAAAGGAACTGTTCCACTTTTTAAATATTTTGCCTCATGAACAGCACATATGTTACAATTAACATAAATTCGGTTCCAGTCGTTCTGAAACTGGGTACGTTTTTTTCAGAGAGCAACCAATTAAGGTCTACTTAACAGCCACGATGCCAATAGGTTTCTTGTTCTTATTGGCTTGAGGCTGATGTGGATGGATTTGGCTCAATTAATCCATCCTCATTTGGAAACCTGGAAACACTGGTTATGAAATATTATAATCCTGAAATAATTTAAAAAATTGGAAACAAATATCAAAAAGAATTATTAAGGCCATCCCCGAACTCCAAAGGTGAAAACGCCTACTTGGAGATTTAAAAAAAGCCTGTCGTCGCTGCTATTCGAACCCAGACATCTTTTTTCTTTACACAAATGCCCTACCTCTAGACCAACACGACATTGACTGTCGAGATTCCTAGACGGGACGGCAGTTTGATTAATTCGGACCAAGCGCCAAGCGCCAGGCTCCTTCTCAAATCTTCAAATACCTCTATACAGCATTGGTGTTTATAAGAAATGCATTGATGCATACTAAGTCCATATATTCGTCTGCGTGAATTAAATTCTCAATGTTTGTGTTTCCAGGGTTTTACTAAAAGAACATACATTATTGAAAAAAACGGTTTTCTACAGAAAGTTTTTAATAAAAATCAGTTACTTATCATTTTAAAGAAAATTCAAAAGAAATTTCTAAAGCATTCACGATTAGAAATTTTAAAAATACCTCAGAAATTTTCTTTAATATCCCTTGCTGAGGTTTTCAACTTTACAAAAGTGCTGTTTGTTGTGTTCTTGTGTTAAATTCTTGTGAGATCGGCTTTTAAATGTAGGGTGGACAAAACTGCAATTAATTTAATATTTGTGAATGATAATTGCAGAATAATATTCTAAACTCTTACCGTTAGCCTTTAATTTTAGTTTAAGTTTCTTTTCTTTTCTTTTTGTTTATAAATATTGTTTTTGCAAACAGCAACACTACATCTTGCTCCAGGCATGCTAAAATTTCAAATTATTTCAGGCTATATACAAAATGTGGTTCGAGTTTGGCTTGGAGACCGTACCCTAACCCAAAATGTTTAAAATAAACCATTCTCACAATAATATTTCTCTTTATAATTCAAATAAAAAGTAATTTATTTGAAATTTTAACCATGATACCATGTTTTCTTGCTTGTCTATTTAGATGATCGTAAGTACGATAAATAACTTATAAAATTTATGGACAAAAGACAAAAGTCTATGATTTACCTACATTTTAATATTCGGCAGATCATTTTCGATTTTAATTTTTAAGTTTTATCACTGAAAAGTATTACCGTATCATCAGCAAAAGAGATTATTTTACATTACCCAGGAACTTGGAACAAATTGTTTAAATGTATATTAAAAAGTAAAGGGCCAAACAGCATCTCTTGAGGCGCACCACATCAAATTATTATCTTATAACTAAAACTATTTATTTTCACACACTGTTCTCGATTAGACAAGTATACCTCAAAGAGATCATGCACAATACCTCTTATTTCGATTTCGTGTAAGCTGTCGAGCAACATTTTCTGGTTAACAGTGTCAAAAGCTTTTGACAAGTCCAAAAAAATACCTATCGTTGGCTTTTTTTAATGTTCGTTCATGTATACGTTTGGCTTGTTAACTGTAAATCCATACTGCATTTCATTTATTATGTTGTTTTTTAAGAAACGAATTTAATCTTGTTTTAATAAGTTTTTCAAAGATCTTACCAACAGATATAATACTTATTGGTCTGTAATTAGAATTATCATATCTCTTCATTTTTGTAAATAGGTACAATAGTAGAGCTTTGTAGGGCTGATAGAAATAGTCCTATTTGTAACGATTTATTAATAAGATGGGTTAATGGTCCATCTAAACCTGGGTATTTATTATTTTTCAGGTCCGAAATTACTTTTCACACCTCTCTCTCTCTCTCTCATCTGTTGAGGATAGAAAAATTGAAGAACCATTTTTATTTTCTGTTTTTTATTTGTTTAACTACATTTGTATACCAACATTTATAAAGTAGTCGTTATATATTTCTGCAATTTCACCAGTTTCATCAGTTAAATCTCCATTTTCTATTTTAATTTGTGTTATTTCATTTATATTACTCGATATTGCTAATAGTTTTTAGGATGTGTACATAGACAAAACTGATAAAAAGTTGGGGAATGTTTGATTAAATTTTTATAGTCAAATCCTAGATTACGACCAATTAAAATAATGAATTAGTCGAAGGTCACATATTATGCCATTGTAGCATGTGGTGCAGCTTGTAATAATCATGTTGATGAAATTGAAAAATACTATAAGAAAAACGATACGCAAAAAAAAGTACCTATTCCAAGAAAAACTGATATTTTTAACATAAGACATATTTTTCAATACAAATAGACCATTATGTCTGGCCAGTTAATAATAATTGATCTCTATTTTCTGTTTATTTTATTAATCAATTCTTTATCTACATTAATTACTTTATTGTTTGTTGTTTTATTTTCTGGTCACGCTCGAGAGCCTGCCTGCTCTTCCGTGACTTAACCATTTATTTGCAAATTTATTATTTTGTACAAAAACGTTTTTCTCCCCAATAAATTATTATCAATAAATAAAGTAATAATAAAGAACTCACACCGTTTAAATAAATGTAGAATATTCGAATTTCGCTCAAAAATTGGCAACAAACATGAACTAACTAGAGCAACGATAATGAAAAAAAGGACCTACGTGTTCTGACGTCTGTCACTGTCAAAAAAAGACCCTTCAACAAACAATTTATTAGTAAAAAATAAAAATAATAAGGAATATAATTTATTTTTAAATCAATTAACATGTCAAAATTATTATCCTTTTTTATATTAAATGAAATTTTATATATTTGATGTATAAAGTGCTGCCTGGATAATGGTAGAAATTACTTGTTGCCCAAGCAGGCATGTGATTTTTATTCAATGACGAGCCTAGCATATTCATAAGATTCCGCATGTATTGGGCAACCCTTTAAAGAATATTCTCGACTTCATTTATGACTTGCCTTTGTAAATAATAAAATATCAAGAGTAATATAAAGAGACCTTGATAATAGTCGGCTATTTTTGTTGAATCTAAATCTCGAGAATATTTTAATATCAATTTGATAAGACATAATTTTTGGCATTAATCAGTTGATTATTATTAATGCCAAAATTATGTAGAATCAAATTGTAAAATGTTCGAGAAATAACAAAAATAGCAGAATATATAGCAAGGTCGTGTTATATTTGGAACGACTATTTCACTAGACCAAATACTGACTATTTCTCTAGAGAAATAGTCGCTGATATTTGGTCTAGGGAGATAGTCAATAATATACTGTGAATTCGTTAAATAATACGTTTCGTGTCATATACTGACAATACTCTTGATATTACCTGTAGACGTGAATATAACAAACAAAACCTCTTCGTATGAGACATCCCGTATAACAAACCAACTAAAATTAGATCAGTTCATCAGTGCCGGATTCCTGAAGCATTAATTGATGGATGTGATGACCCCGATGTGATTCCGTCCGAACACGATATTTTCCTCCTGTTTAGATTATATGGGTTTTATGGAATTTTGCATCATCCATAGAGGAAACGAATTATTATTACATAATTAGTACAGTCATGAACTCTTGAACTCGCACTGCTAACGTTTCTTCAGATCAGATATTAAGAAATATGTTCTGACCATTTTAAGATTAATGTTTAGCTAGGTAAATTGTTAACTGTTTTTAATTACCTTAGTGATTTTTATTAATCACTGAGGGGCTAGGCTAAGGAAAAGAAGTATTGCATAATACTTATTTGTTCGTGGTAGATATTAATATTGAGTATAGTGGTAAAATAGTCTTGTCACTTAAAAATTTTTGTATTTAAAAAATATGATTCTAACCGAAAAGAAATCAAAGTAGCAGTACCTTAAGGTAGAAAAAGTCTACTTACTTTAGACCAGAAATATTTCAAATCTTAATGATTTTATCTTTAAATTGTAAATAGTTTTACAGGATTTGATGTTATCCGATAAATTATTGAAAACTCTAGGTTGTCTATAATTAGGAGAGAAAAACTTTGCGAATATCCTCTATTCAATTTTCATGGTTATGTAGTCTAATTATTTTACATTAAAAAATAAGTCTGTTACTATTAAAAAATTTAGATACTTTGCTCATTACTTTTCACAATTTATGAGGGATTATAATCGATACGTCATCATATCGGACATATTTACTGTGTTCTGGTCAATTTGATTCATACAGTGCGTTCATAAAGTGTGGAAACGCTTCATTATCAAAAAGTTAATTATTTTCGGAAGAAAAGCTCACACAGGTCGCTTTTTTATTTTTAGTTTTCTACTTTATTCTTTAAAAAAAAAGAATTTTTATCCCCACTACCCTACAAGATATGACGTCATAGATATTTTTTTAAATTAAAAGGTATATTTAAGTTCAACCATACCACCTACGTCTTATGTCACACTTTAAGTTATTACTGTACTGTACTACTAAAAAATTACGACTTTTATAGATATATGCTTTTGTGAAATAATACAAGAAGTGTGTAATCAAATTAATGGATTTAAATTTAATATCTTATTTTTTGACGAATCAACTTTTTGTATTAATGGTACCGTAAATACGCAAAATTGTAGCTATTGGGCGACATAAAATCTCAATTGAGCGATGAAAGCTTGTACCCAATATCTTCAAAAAGTAACTATAGAAATATCATTTTTGACCATATTTTTCTAACGGTACTGTTACGAGTGAAAATTATCTGAAAATGTTGCAAACTTATGTAGTTCCATATTTAACTATAACATCCGGACATTAATCATTCTGGTGAAATAGATTCTAATATTTGGTTCCATCAGGGTGTAGCAAGTCCTCATTATGCTCTAATGAATATTTTTTTAATCGATGGATTGGACGACGCGGTCACATTGAATGGTCTGCTAGATCCCCAGATTTAACTCACATAGATTTTTTTCTGAAGTCACTTAAAACGACAATTTTACGTAAACCGACTTTCCAATTTGGAAGACCTTAAAGAGAGAATTCCAACGCAAATTCAACGAATTACAGCTGATATATTGTCAAACGTAACCCAAGACTTTATTAGACGTTCTGGATCTCAATTCGAGCATTTGTTGCAAATATGTTATTAATTGTTTATTTTTACTTGGTATGTTTTAACTACTTTTAATAATATTATCATTAAAAAATAAATAATAAAATAAATGTTAAGCAATATGAGCACAGGTTTCCTTTACCCTCGATATTATTGTAACTGATAGTGTTACATATATGACGTATGTACTATGATAGGTTTTTTAATATAAAAATATACCCTTTTAATTTAAAAAAATGTCGATAATGTCTTATCTTGTAAGGTAAACACTTATTTACAAAAAAGTAGAAAATTAAAAATAAAAATCGACCTGTCTGAGCTTTCCGTCCTCCTAAGATAATTTTCCATATTTTTTGAATACACTGATATTAGGAAAAGTACGAGCCTCAGAATAGAGCTCTCTGGGACATCCATAGTTAATTATAACTCCTCATAATTATAGCAATTATTTCCAATTGTCAATGTTTGTTTTATATTATCAATAAATGCCTTAACCCACTATAAGGGTAATTCACGTATGTCATAATACTCCAGCGTTGAGAGAAAATTATTGTGATACACGCTGTCAAACGCCCTGCTGGGATCACAAAATATAACAACAGGACATTCACCAACATCGAAAAAATTTTTTTTTATAATATGATAAAATGCTGTGGACGTTGACTTTTGTAATCTAAACCCATGTTAAACCCATGTTGATTATTACTAAGAATATTACACTCTTTTAAAAAAGTCATAGGCCTTTTTAGTAAAGTATATTCAAATATTTTTGAAATACTGTAGGCAATTGTAACAGGTCGATAATTGCTGATAACTAAACGATCTTTATTTTTCGAATAGAAAAACTTTTTCTGTTTTAATATTTTGAGGAAAGCTGCATAAGTCAAATAATTTATTAATTAAATGAGTTAGTGAAGAAATAATGATTTTAAAAACACGTTATAACAAAACAAGGAAGGCCCTTGGGCCCTGCAGATATTTTATTTTTCGTTTTTTTAATAAAAGCAATAATAATTTAGCTTCAGTGAAGTGCCGAAGAAACATCGATTCAGTGTTAAAACCATTTTAAACAGTGGAATGAATGTTATTAATCAAGTCAACAGGACCATTGACAAACAACTCTGTCCCTACAGATTTTGCATCTGCAATTAAATTATTATTTTTTGAAAGGGCATTTATTGACAATAGTTAAAAGCATCCTTAGTATCATTACAATCAGAATTGAAAAATAACATCAAAATATTAATTTACCTATAAATTTAGAATTTACATTATTATGACTGTAAGATTTGGTAAAATAATATACTGGTTCTGATAAATAGAATATTTATATAAACACTTCATTGTATTAATTTGTATATTAAATGGCCAGGACGACCCTGTGAAGTAAGATGTATGATCCGAATTCCAAATCCAAACAGTGAACATTGTATATAATAATGAAACAGCTTCTTTGTTAAAATATACACTTGTTAAAAGCCATCATTCGACGCTGTTAAATAATTTAGAATTTATTTCTACAAATTTTCACTGCATCACTTTCTATTTTTATATCATTCACAGTCTGACGGCGAATATTCACAATTTTGATAAACCGATGCGAAAAACGATTTACTTATCATTTATATTAGATTATTTATGTTAATCGCTTCGTGTTTTTCTGACGTTATTTTTTCCATCTAATTCAATGAAAATATAATATTCTGAATCTCGCATGTCGCAAATATTTATTTCCTTGTCATCGTCATGTAAAATGATATTTAGGGATCTATCTGAGTGAGCGTACGATGGTTATAAATTCGTTGTGGATAGAGTTTTTCTTGTTTAGATTAGGTACGTTTTGCTTTAAGTAGTTATTACGATTTGAAAAATAAAGAGCCCATATACTTATCTTGTTTGATAAGTTTTGACTATTTTCGCAATGTATGTCCGTGCGTGTGTCTATATCCACGATAACCTAAAAACGAATAAAAAACATCAAATTTTAAACTCAAGCTTGAGCGGTGTGTTGATTAGATTTTGGGCAGTTTCGTGGGTTCGGTGGAACCAGGCCCGTAACTTCAAAGGGTTTTAATTTTATCGACCTTGGTTAATGGGATAAAGCGTCGTTTCTAGGCTTTGTTACAGTTAAAAATCACACTTCAGGAAATGTTTCTGTAAAGATTTTCTCAATATTTGAGAAAATGATTAAATCAGATTTCGGTATAGTGACTCCAGAGAAACAGATATTTTACTTTTACCTGAAGCTACATATTTTTCATTCGCTTAAAATTAAAAATAAACTATAGAAACGTTCATGGCTCTTATTTTTACTGGTTAGAAAAAGATAATTGCTGAAGTAAATGTTCCTCTTAATTATTGTATATAAAAATTTTGCTTTTTTTATGAAGTGTTTGTAACAATTATGAAATGCCAATAAAAATGTAAAATTCTATGTCAAATAATTATAAGGGGTAAAATGAATACCATATAAAGTTTTATAACATTAACTTTATTAAAATTCCCTAAAAAAAAATAAATAAAAAATATATTAATACAATAATAATAATAATAAATTTTTTACACTTCGCCCCCATACGAGTGAAACGCCAAGCAGAACTTGTGCGGGGCAAGAATGGCTATTATTATTATTTGCTATGGAACACTGGGACAACTTAAAGATGACTGATGGTGCCATTTTATTTAAACAAGTGAGGAAAACCCGGATAACCCCACCTACCATCATTATTATAATATATTAGTTTATTTCCATGCATACATTTCTATTTTTACAAATGTTTACTAGTTTCTATAAAAATTACTCCTAAAATCACAAAAATGTTATTCTCTAAAGATTAATAAGTTTGATTTAAGTGAAATATAGTACCTTGTTCTCGAAAAACCAGAAAAGCTCAAAATAGGATAAATTAAACGTTTTAATTTACAGTGATTGGGCTTGTATATTCAGACGAAAATAGTCTTACCAAATTTCAACATTGCACATTGGCCCAAAATGAATACACCATGGCTCCTATTACGGACATAAAATTAATAATTAAAAAAAAATCCTACAATTAGTCAAATAGAAATTTAGCAGAGACTTTCACCTTTTTATTAGCGAGGGCTGGGAGGATGGACTTTAAAAACACTTTATTTTTAATACGATTTTAAACGATTTGATTATCTATATTTTAATTATATCATGGAAATCGTATTAAAAATAAAGTGTTTTCAAAATCCATGCTCTCAGCCCTCACTAATAAAAAGGTAAACGTCTCTGGCTGAATTTTAGCTTTTAATTTCTATTAGACTAGTTGTAGGACTTTTTTTTGAATATTTAATCTTACGTCCGTAATATGAGCCACCCTGTATATATTTTCGGCTAATGTTGAAATTTGGTAAGACTATTTTTGACTGAATGTATACGCCCAACCACTATAAATTTAAACGTTCAATTTATCTTGTTTTAAGCTTTTCTGGGTTTTTCGTGATTCAGGTACTTTGTTTCTCCTAAAAATTCTAGTATTATTATCTCCAAATATTATCTATATTTATTATCTTTAAGAAAGTTACCCTTATATCACAAACATTACATTACTATTTAGGTATATTAACTATCTTTGGATAAAATAATGATAATCAGAAATTGCAAAACAAATAATTCATGTACTTAATATGAAAAAACTAATGCCTAACAACAAATTATCTAAATAAACAAAAAAAATTCTTCCTGAATCTGGGGAAATAAGATAATAGCAAAAATGAAGTAACTTCAATCATTATGTTTATCTTTTTTGTCTTTAAAACATTGACCCAGTCTTGATACTACATTAATAATAATAATTATCTCCGCGCTGGGTTGTGTGCGCTATAAACGGGTCTAACATTTCTAGGATTATCGCGGCATACGAGGATTATCAAGAATGTAATTTTTGTAAAAACAAAAAAAATAAAACTGTTTGCTTGGACGTAAATATAATCAAATAATCTTTCAAATGAGGTATTACATGACTTTACTTTCCATTAGAAAATTTAAAGATAGTAACCCCCTCTTTTTTACGTCTCAAGTAAAGTAACAAAAATATTATAATGTTTCTCTAATTTCACATCGTTTTTATTTTGTCTCTATCTTCTTGCATTTTGAAAACATACTACAAAATGCTTTCATTTGACATCGCAGGATTGCATTAGAAAAATTATAACTTTCAATTTAACCTCTTCCCCCCCTCCCTAACTGACTTACAAGACAAAGTATTTTCGTTTTTAGTTAACGCCTAATCTGGGCCACTTATTACTTCAAATTTCAATTGTAAAACGACTGTGACAGACGGACAGACAGAGAGACAAGTGTTTCTTATTGCCAAATTTGGGTACTAATGCGCAATTACTTGAAAAATTCTTTGTTTTTGTCTTACAAATTTTACCGTTTTCTCATATTTCGTCTTTTTCAAATTTAAATTTGATATTGTTTTATCACGAGAGAAACGAGACGAGACAAGAAAAAACTCTTTCGAGCGAGAGAAGCGCCTTCTCGTCGAGACGAGAGCACAGTTTTCTCTCGCCCTACGAAACGAGACGAGAGAGGCCACTCTCTCGTCTCGTCTTGTCTCGCGGCATCACTAACATGCACACACGCACACATTATTCCTATATCTACTCTTCTTATCTGTATAAAGACAGGAAAGTAATATATTTCTTTTATTTTTCTCTTTTCCAATTTTCATACAATTTTTTTTATTGCAAAAATTTCAAGAACATTTGATACGTGCCCCTTCAACAAACATAGTCATAATAAGTCCTAAAATCTTATTATAATGATTCAGAATGTAGTAGATATTTTTTACCTTGATGCCGTTTCTTGTAAAGAATTATTGCAATTGCAGATGATCGACAATCATTTAAAGTTTAACATCGTAAAATTTAACATAAAAGAACTTTCTTTTTAATCGAAATATTCGAAATGTTAGTCAATATCATAATCGCGAAATATTTTCTCTGACAAGTCGTACAACGTTGTTTCATTTTCCTAAATCCTAATCCCGCTTTCTATTTATTTTAAATTCTTATTTATTATTGGGATCTGAAGATAAGCGATACGCCCTCTACTGTGAACTAAAAGTTACGGCATTTGACACTTGACCGTCTGTGTTCTGTCAAGTTTTGTTTATCAGGTCATGTCAATAAATGTTATTTTAAAATTTAACAAGTATTTTGTTTGAAATATCTTATTTAATAATAAGCTAATGCTTCATATTTTTATCAAATATATTAAAATATTATATTATTTGGACTATAAGTGGAATATCAGTGAAAAACACACTTGTTGGGTGCCTCAATGCAGCCCTAAAAAAAGGACCCTTTTTTACATTTCGTCTGGTAAATGTAGGATAATTTTTATAAAATACAAGTGGAAATTCTGCAAGAATCGCATGGTTACAAAAGATGAAAATTGAGAAGCCAGTATCAAATTATTTGAACGTTTGTTCCCATGCACAGCATTTTAAAGAAGATTATTTGCCTAGTGGTAATAAAGATTTATTTTTCGATTGAATGTTTTTATTTTACCTTTTTTTTTTGGTGTTGTAGAAGCTTCATCCAAAGTGAAAATAAATAAAAACAATCGCTGTGCCTTCCTGCCAGTTTTTAAGTAAATGTTTGACGATTCTGTTCGATAAACTTCAAAATCAAATATTGAGGGAACAAAAAGAAGATCCAAACTAAAAAAAGTTCAATCAGTGTTAAATGTGATAGTGAGAATAAACAAGACATAGAGGTTACAAATACTCTTTTTCAAGTGTATTGAAGTATTGAGATTAGTGTATAAGTTCATACCCCAAAAATTAAAACAATTTCAGATCTTTTAAAATCTGACAAAGAGTTGTGTTCATTCCCTGGCATTAACAACTTTAACATATTGTACTAGAAAATACAGTGAAATCAGCTGAAGAACTTCGGAAGATGGCCTATTGGGTATTGTAACTCGATAAAGAACGTTTATTATTATGTAAACATTGGCATATTTTGTTAACAGGAAAAATAAAAAAATATTTGATTTTAATATTTATTGCTTATAATAATAGCCTTTTTTACCAACAGAATCCTCCATTCCATTACAGAATAATATAAAAAATATTCAAAAATACCTTATCAATGTACAATCATTACAAAATGTAACTGTACACAGTGACTAGTAAACTTAAGAATAATAAAAATAATTATTAAAAAGTACAAAATCAATCATAAATTTCGAGCTGTACATTTTCATTTAATGTATTAAAGAAGAGATCACATGAATTATTTATATTATTATGTACGTTATTAATATAATAACAATAATAATTTATTCACACAATATACAAACATCAGTGCGTTAAAAAAGTGAGAATAAGAACACTTGCGAAGTGTCATACAACAATTATTTGTAAGAAAATAAGTAACATGAATTAAATAATATAATATAAAAGTATTAAGACTAAAAACTAGTACAAACTACAAATTAAAATTATGTAAATTTTATATCAAAACTAACAAATAAAAAAAAATAGTACCTACTTGTGTTAATAGATGATTTTAAAAGGACAATTATTCTGTATCGGTTTAAAACATCTTGTTAAATAAAATTATGGAACATTGAAATAACAAGATTATCAAATATGCAAACACAAAAGTGAAGCCATAAATATTCTGCTTCCGTACCAAGGACACATGTTTTTTTAATAATCATAAACTGATTTTAGATTTATTTGAAAATATAAAAGAATATCTTGTGTAGTGCCATTATTTATCGATTTTTCACAATAATCATTTGTAATTATATTTAATCTCAATAACTAAAAAATATACTGAAAATTAGTATGACAGAATTCACTCATTTAAAATTTAAAAAAATAATGGTATCCTGGTGATCAAATATGAACTGTGATTGGTGGATTTTATATCTGTACAGTGTTCTTCATAGAATGGATAAATATATTCGTTCAATGGCCTACTTTTTCGTTCTGTAGTCAGCGCGTATGATAAATAATATACATGTGGGTGCAGAACAAAATCATAAGGTATTCAATCGAATTAGCTTGATAGTTCTTTTATTATTTAAAACAGTATACACCTAGAACACTTTATTAAAACTCCTGAAATATCTGTGCACTGTCCACTGTTCCAAGCTTAAAACAAACATTGCCATTCACCAATTTCTAACATCTTGTGAAAGAGAACTGGCCTACAACAATATGGGGATCTGAATTCAATGCACTAATTTGGAGAACAACTGCATAAACAGATATACGTTTATCACTAAATTCATTCTTTCCACATAAAAACTATTTGGCCTTCATTTAAGATAGTTCACTCGTAAAATGGCCTTTCTTAAGAATTCAATAAAATTGAAATATGAGGTTAATGAAAGTGTCTTTTATGTACCTAAAAAAAAAATAAAAATTTTTGACCGTCTGTAAAACGAGATATTAACAATCAAAATGTGCATAATTAACACTCTTGAAGCCCTGTCATGTACACAATCATTCCATTTATTTCAAGATATCTCGAAAACGGTTCTTACCATATTTTTTAAAAACTAATGTAATGTAAATCAAGAAGTTATAAAATTTTCTAAAAAACGCTGAATTTTTTTACCGTTTTGATAAAGAGATATAGATTTTTTAAATAGAAATGTTCTTAAAGCAGTCGACGCATAGTGGCGTATTGTGATTCCAACTTGGCAACGTTGTAATCGATACACTCAACGCCCGCTAATTCAAATGTCTGTTAGATCAGTGCTTCCCAACCTTTTTATCCGCGGACAGGTCAAGTTTATCACTTTATCGATGCCTTCTGGGAAGGGACGTTGTTTATACTTCAGGTTGATATGATTTAACAATTTAAATTTAATTGTATTTAAAAATGTCTTCAAAATTAAATAAATATGCAAAAGATGAATATAATTTTATTTAAACATGCCTACAAAATAAAATACAGTTACACAAAAAAAAAGAATATAAATTTAAAATTTTAACTTACTAGTATGAGGAAGTCATAAAAAAATACAAATAAAAGTAATGATTTTCTGTCGTATTGATGATATCGTAGGAACGTTCATGACAGCAAGAAATGTATTTAAAGCAGTTTGACCAAACCCTGAATGGACAGCACCTTTAAATAAATAAAATTATATTAATTATAATAAAAAAATTATAAACATAACAAATACTTATGTATTTTTTTTAAATTTACCTAGAACTGCTTTAGTGTTGACATCTGAATGCTTACCTTTACGTTTTGTTGCATGAACTTTGTCCGTA